>WBNM01042899.1:0-52123 GCA_013399055.1 Ramphastos sulfuratus
CCCAAACCCACATCAAATGCAAAGGCCCAGAACACCTAAAATAGACATCAAGCCATTTCATCAAGTGGTTTGTGAATGCTATTGTTTTCCAGACACTGAATGAGCTTGGTACAAAATATCAATGAATCTAAGCAATGAGCATATTTGCCTGGTGTCCTTTAATTAGAGAAGCTATTCTCTTTATACTCTCAGAATATTTTACAAGATGATGTGAACCATCACAGTAGATATTTTCCACAAGATTTTGAATTTCAGTTTGGAGATTTCCCACATGATCCTACATGCAGAATTACTTAAGGAAACAGTCTTTGTCCAGATAAACCTAAGCACACTGAACAATTAATTTATTATCTTGCAACACTATCTCAACTCGGCAGAAATACAGATCTTGAAACTTCTGAAAATAAAGAGCTGCTTAAACACTGGTGTGTTAACAGTGTAAGGTTACAGTGTTAGACAGCGGGTAACCAGTAAGAAGGCAACTTTTCACCACAAAAGTGACATTTCTTTGGCTGTTCACTTTGATGAACAGTCTAGTCCAAACACTTTTCTCACAAACAGTGATTGCACAATCACTGTTAATGTTCAACACCTAGTTTTGAAATGCTAGTCTGTTCTGAGTAATTCTCAGATTTTTACATTCCTGAAAGACTTCCCATTTTTTTCAACCAATGTTACTATCAAGACCAGGAGATTAGCAATATTAACATACTCAAGACTCTAAAGTCAACTACTGTAATACTCTATCTTACATAGGCAAGTCATGCATTTGTTGCTAAAAGCAAAGGTTAAATATTTATAAGAGGGAGATTAATGTGCAGACATTTTCCATGTGTGCAACTAAGAACAAGGGAAAGCTTTAGATGCAAAACAATTTCACCCAGTGATCACTTTGACTGCACTCCTTGTCAGTCACAAGCGCAGACAGTGTACTGACAGGATTGTCATTACTGAGCACTCCCAATACATCCAGAACATTCCAATTTAAGCAAAGTTGTGGACAAGTTTGGGTCTGCAGGACCATACATTCCCAAAGGCACAGCGTAAGAAAGGCACAATCTGAAAGCTAGACAGTGAGCTCCTTTTCCTGAAATATATTTTTGCAACTATTTTTACTCCAATAGAGGACTGTTAATTTAAAGCCATAAGAATAGCATTGAAATGGCATGTCAGCAGTATCCATAAATAGCACATAAAGTTTATAAACATACTGTAAAATAGTCTACCAAAATGCATTTATTTTTCAATTTTGTAAAGAAAATTGTACACGAGTACCTAAGTCACACTACAGAAATTCAAGTCAGAGTCATCCGTCTTTTCTTGTACTCATGTAATAGAGTAACTACATGTGAGCAGAGGACTTTATCAGATGTGAAGAGATACTGTGCTTAGGACACTTGTAAGCATAGAATTGGATTACTGTGTAGATATTCCTATAGAAGTTTAATTTCTACCTTTTCAAAAATCAGCAAAATTGGAAGTAAACTGGGAATTAAAACCCGGTATACCAAAAAAAATAACCAAAGAAAAAATAATTTAAAAAATGCATGTGGGAAAAAAAAATCCCTGCTTAAATTCTTAATTTAGAGAACCAAAGATGAAAATAACAAAATTTTAGGGTATCTTCTGCAATATTTCAGCCTGGCTATGCCTCTTCAAAATTGTGTATGTCATCTAGTATGTAACAGTACTTAGGTGTCCACAATAATCACAGTGTCACTTACGTGAAGTGTAAGAGACATGCAAAGGATTCAGTTAAGTTTATTAAATAGAACAATTACAGCAATTGACATAAGGGGATATCAGTATTACCATGAAAAAGAACCACAATATACAGTGACCTGACAAGGCAGGTGCAGCTGCTTAGCAGAGTAGTCTCAGGACCATCCACTGGCTAAACTGGGTCCTAGAATGTGGTTGGAAGTTAACTCCATAGTACATAGTACATACATATCCCAGCACCAGCAAGTACCTCCTCATGGGACTTTTTCAAAAAGAGGCACAGACATCTTCAGAAGCAATACTCTGCAGCAGTTAGCAGGTTGCTGTTGGAAATGAATACATTACATTCTGATGCTATTTCAGTCACTTATTTCTTTCATCAGTGTTGTTTTTCCTTGTGATTAACAAGTATCCAAGTTTTAAAAAATCAGATTGCTAGCTGCTTTATTCTTCACCTTATGCATCATTCAAAACCCCACCTGGGAGAGCAGAACTACAGAAAGGGATGTATCCTGTGTAAATATTATTTAGTTGCAGAAAACAGTAATCTATTAATAAATAAATGTTCGTCAACACCATCAGATGAAAGTCAGATCCAGTTACTGTTTTGTTTAGCAGCATAACTGCTTTTGTTGCTCTACTTGGTTGTTAACATTGAAGCAGATTTTTTTAGAGTGCTTTGAGAGATTGTAATATAAGATACTAAGACATTTCTAAGAAAAGTGCTCATCCGCAGGAGTCAAGAACTCTCAGAACTTCATAGAATCAAGTAACATGCACCTTTTATTCTCACTTCTTTAAAATTAATGTATCACATATTTACAAGCACAGGAAAACTGAAGGAAGAGGCATCAATCTATCTTGAAAGCAACAAAAATGTCCAAATCAGAACAAAACCCACAATCTGCATATAATTATAATATTAGATTTTAAATAATACTAAAGATTACAAAGATTCCAATACTAAAGATTCAAGACTCCAAAAGCGTACTGACATTTACCTACCTTGAGCAAAGTAAAGTTAAGCTGCAATTGACGTATTTTGCTTGCGTGGAAGTATGAGATAAGCATGTTCTTAAGAAATACTTTCTTACATATTTCTCCCCCAAATACTGAAAATTACTCTGTATCAGTAGAAGTTTTTTTTTCACAGTCATATCTGCATAATGTTAGCTTTAGGATCAAGAACAAACACTGATATATTGGAACAGCAAAGCTGTTACTTGCATACATGACTTACCACTTCGTCTTCAAATCCTCCAGCTAATACAAGTGAATAAGCTCCGTCATTACTGCGTCCATGAATTCCACCCACATGTGGTCTGTGAACACCTGCTTCGCTCACCTGGCAACATGTAAAAAACAGTTTCTAGCATTTTTTCAAGCAGCCAGCCATCTACAATGATTTCTAACAATCTCCTTTCTGCTTAAAATATTGTAGAGGGGTGTCTGTGTAAATAGTTAATGTAAGACTGCCATTGAAAGTGAGAATTTCACTTGTTTTTAGATAGACCAGTCAAAAGTAAGGAAGAACAATGCAGGACACTAGTGACACTGGAAGATGTAAAGGTGCACTTTCTTCTTTGGGAAAAATCTCCCTGATTCTTTCCATAGGCAGTCTGTACTCACTACTATACTCCACTTGCACAGTCATTTAGAACAATTCAAAGCAGATGGAGATTTTTTTGTACTGTATATAACTTTATATATAGCCATATACATTACATCACATCTTCAATACTGTTGCATGATTAAGAGTCTTTCCAGTTGCATGAAACCACTCCATTCCATTAATCTTCCTCACAGTTCCTAGTTCATTATTACTAGATTTTCTTTTCCTGACTCTTCTTTTCACGATAACATAACACTTTATTTATTTGGTGATCACTATTGGGTGCCAAGGTGACATATTTTTAGAATTAAGTTATTAGATCATCTCTTTCCTAAATAACAAGAAGTAGCTGAAAGGTCATTACAAATCACACAGTTAAACATCCACAACAACCTAGCATTCTCACCTAACTTTATCAGCTATTTGCCAATTTTTCCAGACCATTTACAAGTATCCTGAATAAAAAGTCCTTATTATTCTGCTCCTTCTTCCTTCTGTATCAAGCATCCTTTCATTCATTCCTCCCTCCCTTCTTTCATTAAATTTATTTTTCTCGAAGATGAACTCCAGTTAATTCATGCTAAAGATGCTATTTAGATGGTCTCTCCAGAAACAAAATGTAGTCAATTTCCTTCTAGGGATCAAAGAATTTGTGTCATAAAAAACCTACACAATTCAGAAATAAAAAAACTACACTCTCTAAATTCTAACAGATTTCCTGAGACAAACATTTCTTATACAAAGGACTAGTCGTATGAGAAACAAAAGAGCAATGTA
The DNA here is from genome assembly GCA_013399055.1 of Ramphastos sulfuratus. Taxonomy (NCBI): domain Eukaryota; kingdom Metazoa; phylum Chordata; class Aves; order Piciformes; family Ramphastidae; genus Ramphastos; species Ramphastos sulfuratus. The sequence continues at coordinate 4,112 of WBNM01042899.1, forward strand.
ACTTTCTATGCAAACATTTTAAAAAAAATAAAACAAATAATTCACTTGAACACAAAACTCAAATGGTAGTTGCCTTTCGATGTCTAGTCCATATATATATATATGTGTGTGTGTGTGTACATATATGCATTCTCTGCTTGATTCTCTCATAAAAGCAGTGCTCTAATTTTGTTCCCTTTTATTGCCAGCACCAGAAAGACCTGGAAATTATTAGTTCTTGTGTCACCAATGGAACTCCTACAAAACGGTGAGCTAGTAATTTCAATTATTGTTCAAGAAGTCAAAATTAAACTTGATTCTGAGATTTTAACAGTGACTTTTAGAAGTTGCTCTTATTTATGAGCCTATTTAACCTGGAAGCCAACATAAAGAGAATTAATTAATTATTGTCACAAAAATGTTCTTCAAACACAGGAGACTTCAATGAAATATTCCAAAGAATCAAAACTGAATTTTGCTCCTAAGCAAGTAACTTCATATAAAATTGCTTGTATGATGAACAGAATAATTTTACATTACAGAATTAATCTCAGGCTTGTACCAATGGTAGTGCTGATGAAGGACATCAAATGAGAAAGGTCTAAAAGAACTAGTTTTGGTTTCAACTGCTTCACTAGGACTTGTAGCAAGGAGAAAAACTGAAAACTGTTACTAAACATATCTGCCTTAAAACTTATCCAGACTTTACAAATAAGAGTTTTCCATATAGTACTGGAAGACAACTCTTAAGAGGAGAACTGCCTGTGAAGTGTTCTCTTCTTCCAATTGAATAACAAAATATCTCTTTTATTTTTTTGAGAAAGTAGGTGAGGAGAAGTTCAGAAATCAAATCAGAAGATTTGGATTCTTGGTGTTCCTCCTCAAGCAATTTAAAACCACCTTGATTCTATTCTTTCCAGTATCGCGGAAAACATTCCATTTAATTCCTTTACACATGCGCAAGACAACAAACTAATTTTGGAAACAAAGTAGTACACATTTTTATGTCTAAAAAGAACACAAAAACACAAAACCCAAAGAAACCAACAAATAAAACCAGTGCTATCAGATAAAGCTGGGGGAAAAGCAATGACGTTCAGTGAACACTTTGAAATGACCAAAAAAATTAATGCTAGCACAAAATGAAATTGTCCCATTCTCCTTTTTTTTTTTTTTTCCTAACCCTCTAAGTATTGGTACAGTGCTTATATAACCATAATGTGAAATGGACTGAGTAAATTATCTCCTCCTGCCCTACCCCAGATGAGATTACCTTTCCAACAGTGCTTTTATGAATCTAGTTTACCACAGAGCCTAAGAAACACTCGCAACAGAAAATGAGACTGTAAGAAACAGGGAAGGTTGAACGGACAGCTGATTTCAGTAGCAGTGCAAATTTACACTTGTTCAAGCTGTTCATCACCCTAAAAACAAGATATGGACATCCACTACATATGACTAAAAAAATCCAAAAGGGAGGCAATTTATAGTGACATCATTTTCATAATCTACATTTTCATAGTGTATGTTTTCATAGTCTACAACTTCTAAGTGGGACAACCACTTCATGTGAAATACACTTCAGAAAATATGCCACCAAGTATTTAACTTACTTTTAACATGAAACTTCTTTATCCTAATGACAAATTCTCATTAAGTTGTATTGTAAAATCAGCATACTTCAACCTTCGCTATCAGCATTACTTCCAACGCTACGATCATAACAGGCTTGGTTTATTTAGTCTTGGTGAGAATGGCAATTGTCAATCTAAATTTATTTTAGTGTTCAATCCATTCATTATTTTCCTTACCTACTTCAGATACAGCCAATATTGAAACAACATACCTGGACTCTGAATTTCCAGGTTGTCCCAACAGGAACACCAGGTATAGGTCCATAATGATTTGAAGGAACAATAGTGCATTCCTTAGTACGACCAACACAGGCCATGCCCTAAAAACACATCAAATTAAATTAATTAGTATTACAATATTGAAGACTATTTGCAAATTCAATGCAGATGTCAAGAAATCTGATCACTGTAACAAACACATATTTTAAAATATGTTAATAATTGTTTAAATGAACATTAATTAAATAATACATGTTTATGGGTTTGTATCAGAGTGTTTGGGGTTTCTTTTTTCGTTTTACCTCTGGTCACCTCAATAGTTCTCCCACTGCTTTAAACGCCAGTAGATAGTGAGCAGGATTAAACATTGTCTTATTATCTGTGCAGCCCAGTACTGAATTTTGTGTAGTGCATATGTAAGTAAAATCATAGATGTAGCACATACACGAACAATCAGAGTTAACAGCTATTTCTAAAATACACTCTACCTTGCCCCAGTCTCTCTGGCTTTCAGTACTGGCAGATGGCATCTTTGCTTTCTTTTTACTCTGTTTGAGCTTTTCTCCAGCCTTCACAACTTCATTAGAATCATTTTTGCAGGAAGGACAATACCTAAAAAAAGGGTTTAGCAAATTCTCAATTATTTCATAATAATGGCAATACATTTCTTGTAGCCAAAACAGTGTCAATTTGTTTATCTTGACTAAATACTTCAAGTCAGCAAACACATACCAGTCTTAAGCAGCTGAAGCCTAAGGCATAAAAAAACAAAACCAACATGAACAAATACTGCCAACTTTTAGAAAAGGGCCTTGCAATATCCTTCAGAGTGCTAAAGTCAAAACTTTTAACTGTTCTTTCTCATATGATATGTGAGAAGTCCCCATTATCTCCTGTGTTCTTTCTTCACTCTGTCCTCTGTCATTTAGATCATGTACAGAACATAGCTGAGATTAGACTACGCTGATAACCCGTACTCAAAATTGTTTCTACATCCTGCCCTCTGCACCCTAATTTTTCACTTATTAGTGCAATAAATTTCACTGCAGGCAGCTCCATGTCAGAGACAAGGTATTATGTAATATGTGAAGACCCACACACTCACTCCACAACATTGCAAGCATTTGTAATACAGCGCTGAGCCTCATTTCAGCTAACAAAAAGTCATTCTGGTAGGAAAGCAGGAGATACTAACACAGTGACTACAGCACAGAGACAAAGGGAGCACACTGGTCCTTTTGCTGCTTCTAGTATATGTTTTATCCAACTCCAGGAATGTCAATGCAAAGGCAATTCTCTGCGTTTCTGGCTCCCATGGGCTAGATTTGGCCCATACATCACTAGTGGAGGAAGCATGATCTACACTAACATTGATAACCTATTTTAGGTAACTACCACGATTAGCCTTACTACTACTGTTTGGGCTTTACTAATTAACTTTTGTACATGAATATGAGTAGAAGAATAAGTGACTAACATTTACAAGAACAGGTTTCACTATGTCAGTTAGGGTGTTGAATCATTAAGACAATGAAGCTATGTAGATGAAAAGAAATTAAAACTAAAATGAGATGCTGAAATTGTTTAACAGTAAAGACTTTGAACAATGCTACTGTTTAAAAAAAAAAAATAAACAACCAACCAACAAGAGTATGCAATGAGCATTTAAATGAAGGAATATGACATAATGCAAATTCACAAAGTGAATCAGCTATGACATTCTCTGTGTCTTGATAGAGTAACCATATTACTTCATTAATTCTTAAGCTGAGTTTTGTATGGTATATTAAATACTGTTTTGCATACAGAGTATCTCAATTTCCAAAAGAGAAACTTAACATCATTTCTCAAACTGCAGGCTTAGCCCCTGCTGAAAGTTTGTCAAATTTTACACTATTCTGTTTACCAGAAACTCTCCTGTGACTAGTACTGGAAAATAGATGGACTTCATTATTGCTAGAGTACTTGGTAAGAGTTGGGTCTGTGAGTAAGGGCAACTGAAAAATGGATGGACCAAACAGATATGTACTTCCAGTCAGATGGTCTCACTGAATATTCTGAATGAAGTTAAAGAAGAGCTTCTCAGGTGCTATATCCAAAGGACAGGTGCAATCAGGTAAAAATACTGTTACAAACTGCAGACAGTAATAAACCACTTGTGTAGTATGAATGGTTTCCGACACGTGACGTCAACTTACGACAAGTAGAAGGAAGCAAGATGTCATGCACAGAATGCCAATCTGGGAGAAAGTTCAGACTAATATATCGTGTAATAAACGCTGCTGAATAAACACTGATTATCTTGCATATACAGGAAGTGGAAGGCACAGAGACAATGTTCTATTATAAATGCTATTTTTAGATTAACTTATTCATACATATTTCTAGTAATTACTGAAAATGTGTTTTTTAGGTAGTATTTCAGCCAGCAGTTCCTCCAAAACCAGTGAATAAATCTCTTCCCAATGCACAAATTTAATGAGAAAATATCCAACAACAGTATCCCTGTGGCCAAACATACACACTTAGAAACACCTATCAATGTTAATGGTCTCAATCACTAACTCACACATTGGCATAAACACAGAAGTTCAGAAAAAACACAGTGCCCCAGGAAACATGCAGGCCATTAGGAACTGACCAATAAACAAACCTACTATGGCGTCTGCCACAAAGAAGATTGAGTTATTTATTTCTAGAGAATGATAACATTTTCAAAATACTTACACAGATTTTAACACAAAATGTAATCACAAGGAAGAAAGAGATTCCATAAAATGCATCCATAGACATCTTAGATATTTACTGATGTCTACATAATGGAAAACTCTATTTGAATAAAGTTCTATTCATTACTTAATTATAAAGCAGTAGCATCTCATGTAAATCACAGGCAGATGATAAATGCAAGCAGTGTAAATTGCAGACAGCTATTAAAGACAAAGAATAGTACAGAGCCCAGGATAACTTAATGGACTGTTAACGGGTCCACGAAGATTCACTTCAAAATACTATCATATGGACTCAATAACGCAAATTTTCAGACTGGTAGAAATGATGAAGAGCAAGGTGGTGGTCCTGCCACAGCAAGATGAATGAATGGAACCAAGGCAACAAGAAGACGCGGGCAGGGAACTGGGACAGTAACAGGGACAGAGGATGAAGGGAAAGAACAGGCTGAGCTTAAGGGAATTTTCAAGCAGTGAAGCTTGAACAAAATTAAAAGGTTGGGATGTCATCATTCTTGACAAACTCAATCGGATCAGGTAACATTACAGAAGATCATAATGATTGTAATGAACAAAGTGAACACACCAGTTTTGAAACTCCATAATGGTCATTAAAGCTTACTACTAATCCTTTGTGAATGATTTAAAATAATTAACCACAACAGAAAACATAAGGCTTGTATTAAGTAGACAGATGAAAACCACATCAGAATTAGAAAAAAATCTTCAGTATTGTCTCTGATGAAGTGTAAAGAACAAAGAGGTGCCATGTATAGAACAGCAATACAGATAAGTAAGTCATCCTTGTGTATTTACCAGTCCTCATCTTCTGGTATCTTGCTTAAGGGAGGGTTCAGGCAGTATATATGATAAGCCATGTTACATTCATCACAGAGAAGTTGCATGTGAGCATCCTGTTTTCCACCACACAAATAACATGAACAAAAACGGCATTCCTTGTCTGGATCAGCCCTACAGTGCTTGCATTCTGGGCCACTTTTTCCTGTCAACAGAACAGAAAGTCAAATGTCATGTATCTTAGAGAAATGCACTACTGTATCTACAGTAAAAAACGTATTTCCGCACAAGAACATTCCCCTCTTCAAAACACTTTCTTCATACAATGAGAATTTTGACTATCAAGGCTAGTGGAATTTCTTCTGCTGTATAAAGTAGCAGTAAAGACACTAATATGTAACTTCTCTTATTTTCTCCCCTCCCATTCTCTACATACCACCTGTACACTTTCCTTTATAGATGGAGTTTTACAAGGATCTCTGGTTGGAGTCTTCTTAAGTACAGCCATGAAGTAATTGCAATTAGGTAACTGGTAACAGTCAAAAGAAGATGAAACTACAATTTGGAACAGAGTTCTTTTCCTTAAACTAAATTAACAGTTCAATAGAAGTCCAAGATCATAGACAAGGGGTAACCCACAAGACAAGGGGTTACTTACGGTAGTTCCACTGTAGCAATTTGTTCTATACACAAAGAAACACCTTCTGTTTCAGCTCACTTGGAAATTTGGACCCAAGAACCAAGTAAGAAAAAGAACACTGGCATTTGTTCCTCAGGGAAAAAATGTTTCTATACAGAAGAAAATATTTAGTAGCCTAAATTAGATATGAAGATGGGAAGAAACACTGAATTAACACTTCTACAAGAAATGTTTGCAACAAGTTCGTAAATCCAGATAAATGATAGATTACTTCAGAAGAGAACTTGATTAGTGCCCCAAGAACTCTAAAAAGACTATTTGATAGCTACGACTCGCAAGTAGGAAACTGAAGAATCTAGACAGCTGAGACAATGGAGCATTTTTTTAAAAGTTTAGAAAGGGACTGTTCAGGTACTGTTCTGAAGGAAAACAAAACCTGCAGGTAACAGATGCTCAGAAACTGAAATAGCTGGAATATCAACATCTGGAATAAATTTTAAGCTGTCTGAGGAACTCATGAACTGTCTGACAACATCTACTCAAAGACAACTGGCTTAAGACAGTGTCACAAGGAGACAAACTTACTCCTGTCAAATCTTTGACAAACGTAGGCAAAATACCCAAAGAGGAGGAGGTGACAGGAAGCAATAGGAGAAGGAGACAGAAAAAATATTAATAAAATCAGGAGGAAGTGTTTATCGAACGAATGAAAAAAATAAAAGCTTCAAGAAAAATGGGAAGAGGAGGAGGAAAAGGGGTGAAAGAAGTAGAAGAAACAGAAGGAAGAACTGGAAGACTGGGAGAAGTAGTCAGACTCTATCATCTCAAGGGTCTTTTCCAAACTAAATGATTCTATCATTCTATATCCATGATGTCACAAGCAAGTTCATTAAAAAGTTTTGAAGAGAAGACCCACTACAAAAATGAAAACAATCAATCTTCCTAAAACTCTGCTTTTGGAGGCTGCATGAGCATCACATCCTTCCACAGTTGTTACACAGACACAACATTAGATAAAAAGAGAAGGGCTCAAGAAATACATTTATGAAAATGTCACGTGTTTCCACACAGTGAAAAGATTTAACCCTTAGGACAACAGATTTTTTCCCCCCCCCCCTTCATATGAAAGGACTGCTGCCTTTGTGATGCATTTATAGAGACCTGAATTTGTCAAACCTCAAACATTGAGAACTACCACAGGTTTCTCTCATTAGCATAAGAGAACAGTATACAAGGGCAAACTTATTTTTTATTTTTCTTCACCATGAGTCACTATGTTGCTGCTTTCAAATAGCTTATCAGTTCCTTCTAAGTTAGTTTTCTTGGATAACATAAGCAGTCAAAGTATCTAATTTAGCTGATTCTTCAGTAGAAAGAGAAGCTGGATTACTGATGTATTCAGAGGAGTTCTAACAGTCAGAGGTATGGGGGCAGTCAGCAACAGGCCCATAAAGTACATCAACTTCTAGCTACTGTAGTAGCAAAGGTTTTGGGGCTGAAAACAATGAGACATCCTTTTCTGAGGGAGGGATGGAATCCAGTATTCAAAAAGGACAAAAAGGAAGACTAAGGGAACTCCAGGCCAGTTAGCCTCACCTCCACCCCTGGAAAGGTCATGGAACAGCTTGTTCTGGCCATCCCCTCAAAGTACATGGAGAAAAATAAAGGTTATCACAAGTAGCCAATATAGATTCACCACGGCAAAGTCTTGTCTGACTAATCTGCCTTCTACAAGGGCATGACTGGATGGATAGATGAGGGAAGACTAGCAGTTGTGGTCTACCTTGACTTCAGCAAGGCTTTCAACACCATGTTCCATAGCAAAGTCACAGGCAAGCTTAAGAACTGTGAATTGGATGACTGGATAGTGAAGCGGACTGAGAGCTAACTAAAGGACACAGCTCAGAGGGTTGTGATCAGTGACAAGGTGTCTAGTTGAAGGCCCTTGGCTGCTGGTGTTCCCCAGGGATCAGTACTGGGTCCAGTCCTGTTCCATATCATCAACGACCTGGATGAAGAGACAATGTACCCTCAGCATGATTTTTGATGACATGAAACTATGAGGAGTGGCTGACACACCTGAAGGCTCTACTGCCATTCAGTGAGACCTGGAGAGGCTGGAGAGATGGGCAGGGAAAAACCTACAGACATTCAACAAGGATAAATGTAGAAGACTGCACCTGCTTTAGAACGACCCCCATGTATTATTACAGTTTAGGAGCTTACTTGCTAGAGAGCAGCTCTGGGAAAAAAAAGGACCTGGGAGTCCCGGTGCACAGTAAGTTCAACATGAGCCAACAAAATGCCTTCATGGCCAAGCAGGCCAAGGGCATCCTGGGGCACATTAAGACTATGACTAGCAGGTGGAGGGAGGTTCTCCTCACCTACTCTGCTGTGGTGAGGCCTCATCTGGAACTGCATCCTGTTTTGGGCTCCCCAGTTCAAGAAGGACAGAAAACTACAGAAGAAAGAGTTCAGTGGCTGATTACAGAACTGGAACATCTACCTTACAAGGCTGAGGGAGCTGTGCCTCCTTAGCTTGGAGGAGACTGAGGGTGAATCTCGTTAATGCAAGTGTCAGGATGGAGCCAGACTCTTCTCAGTGGTATTCCAAGACAGGACAGGAGGAGAAAGGCAAAAACTGGAACACAGGAGGTTGCATATAAACATAAGGAAAAAAATCTTTACTTTGAAAGTAGTAGAACACTGGAATAGTTTGTGGAGTCTCTTGTGTCTGAAGGAACTAAAGAACAACCTGGACACGCTCCTGTGTGATTTACCCTAGATGATCCTTCTCTAACAGACCTCTTCCAACACATACCGTTCTGTGATTCTATATACTATAAAGTTTTTTCCTAAAGGTACTGAGAAAGAAAGGAATAACTATGCATTTGCAGAAATCTCAGCTCCTTCCTGCTGAGGAAAAATTTGCCTTCCTAACTGATGAGACTTCATGGAAAATTTGACACATATGGATAAGTATCTATGGAATATCTTGTGTAGAGAAATTCCAGACTGAAATCTTATAAGGAGAGCTGAAATACTAAGTGTACCGCTATAGCTACACTCTTTCTGAAGCACTCTGAAGAATACTTTTATTTTCAAAGGTGGAAGCAATTAGGCTTATAGGGGGAAAGGGATGGAGTTTTGAGTACCAAAGAGTCAGGGGGCTGCTAATGTATTAGGAATCAACAGTGGAACACCTGTGAAATGGCTCAAAGGGAAGAGGGCTTTTTCCCCTAAAAAGGTGACGCAGTTTATAGTCCAGCTAAAACATCTCTGCAGTGATGAATGTAGTGTGGGTAACAAGCGGAACTGGAAGTGACTGTGCAGCTGCAGCACTATGATCTAACAGCTATCAGTGAAACTTGGTGGGACACATCACATGAGTGGAGCGCTGCATCTTGATGGTTATAAACAGATCAGCAAGGAAAGAGGAGCTGGCAATTTGTCCTCTATGGACTGATTGCACAGAGGCATATTTGAAAAACAGCAATGAACAGGTCAAGAGCTTGTGGGTGAAAATTACAGGGCAAGTCAAGAAAAAGTATCTCATGTTTGGTGTTTATTATTTGCCACCTGCTCGAGGGGAGCCTGGTGACTAAGTGTTCGTACTTAAGTACGGGAGGCATCATGCTTACAGGCTCTGATCCTGCTAGAGGACTTCGGTCACACTGACATCTGCTGGAAAAGCGACATGACAAGCTATAAGAAGTTCAGGAGTATACTGGAGCATCAAGGACCATTTCTTAATCCAAGTGACAGCCAGAGAATAAGCACTACTGAACCTGTTGTTTACCAGCACATATTAACTCATTGGAGAGATGAAGATCAGTGGCAGCCTGGGCTGAAGTTAATGTGCCCTGGTGGAATTTACAGTCTTGACGGTTATGGGCCAAAGAAAGATTAAAGTCAGGATGCTGAATTTTAGTAAACCACTTTTATTTAGTTAAGGAATTGGTGGATAGAATTCCCTGGGAAACTGGAAAAAGAGACAAGCAGAAAAGACTCGGCAGCTCTGCAAGGACACTTTTCTTCAGAGTGCAGAAGCTCTCGATTTTCACACATGAGCAATCAGACAAGTAGTGCAGCAGACCAGCAATATAGAGTAAGGACCTCCTGGTCAAACAGAAGAGTAACAAGGAAATGCAGTGGAATCAGGGCTATATAACCAGGACAGAGTAAGGGGATGTGTAAGGACAGGATCCCTAAAGCTAATGCACATTTGGTGATGAACTTGGCAAAGAATGTCTTCTACAGGTATTTTGGTTGAAAAACAAGAAAATGCACCTGTCTCCCAATTCCGCTCTCTGCCCTCATAAATGAGACAGAAGAACTAGTGCTAACCAGTATGGACAAGGCTCAGGCAGCACTTCTCTTTTTTTATCTTTAAAAAGCCTGTTTTTATCAGTAATCTCTCTTTCCACACCTCCTAAGTCCCTGAACTTCAAGGCAGGGACATGTGGAATGAAGTCACTCCCATTTTAAGAGAAATATCAGGTTTGAGACCATCTGAGGAACCTGAACATATGCAAATCATTCACAAGATCACAGATGTACCCCAGGGTTGAAGGAAGTGGCTAATGGGTTGCTAAACTTCTCTCCATCATATATGAAAAGTCATGGCAGTCAAAGTCCTCGGTGACTCAAGGAAAAGGTTCATCACACCCTTTATTGAAAAGGGTAAAAACCAGCAACCTGGTAATTACTGATCAGACCAGCCTCACCTCTGTGTCCAGTAATGTCAGAGAACAGACTGCTGGAAAACACACCATAGCATATGGAAGACAGTAAGGCAACTGAAGATAGCAAACTGGGCTCCACCAAGGGCAAATTGTGTCTGACTGATCTAGAGGTCTTCTACAACAGATTGACTGTATCACTAGGTCAGGGAAAGCAAAATATGAGATGGATGACCTGCTGACAGGAGACAGAGATGACAGAGTTATTGAATGCCTTCTGTGCTTTATTGTTAAGGTTGGCCGTCAGCCCCTGGATGTAATAGAAAGTCTGGAGGATGGAAGACTCGCCCTTTGTTAAGGAAGATCAAGATAGACATCAATTAAATGAACTGTATATCCACAAATCCAGTGCTGATGGGATGCACCTGCAAGTGCTGAGTGAGCTGGCAGAAGTCATTGCTGCACTCAATCACCTTTGAAAGGTCCCGGAGAACAGGCAAGATGCCTGAGGACTAGAGGAATGCCAGTGTCACTCCTGTCATCACAAAGGACCAGAAGACAGACCCAGGGAACTAGAGCCCAGTCAGCCTCACCTCCATTCCTGCAAAGAGGATGAAATAGCTCATTCTGGTCACATGGAGGAAATGAAGGTTATTACAAGTAGTAAACATGGAGTCACCAAGACAAAGTCATGTCTGACTAATCTAATAACCTTCTACAAGGAGGTACAGGTGAAGGGAGGGCAGTAGATGTAGTCTATCTTGACTTCAGCAAGGCTTACAACACTATCGGCCATAACACCTTCACGAGCCAGCTTAGAAAGTTCAACAGACAGTAAGGTGGCCTGAGACCTGGATGAAGGGCAGAACTCAGAGGGCTGTGATCAGCAGAGTTCAGTTGGAGGCCCTTGACTAGTGGGGTTGTTTAGCCTGGAGAAAAAGGAGGCTCAGGGGAAACCTTATCACTCTCTACAACCACCTGAAAGAAGGTTGTAGCAAGGTGGGGATTGATCTCTTCTTCCAAGTAACAAATGATAGGACAAGAGGGCCAGAAAAGGCTTAGATTGGATAACAGGAAGAATTTCTTCACCAAAAGGGTTGTAAAGCATTGGAACAGGCTGCCCAGAAAAGTAGCTGAGTCACTATCTTTGGAGGCATTTAAAAGACATGTAGATATTGCACATAAGGGACATGGTTTAGTGGACTTTGTTGGGTTAATGGTTGGGTTTAATGGTCTTTTCCAACCTAAATGATTTGATGATTCTACCATAAAACACACTCGTGTCAGATCAGATTGTGCCACTGTAGAAAATTCTGTATAGTCAGCAAGTAATCATTCATCCTCTCAACACACACAATTAAAAAAAAAAAACATTCACTACACAGCAGCTGCAGAGAACAAGAAAATAATTGTAATAATTTTATATGCCCTTTAAAAAGTTTCATAAACAGTTACAAAATGAGTAGGTACATAAATGCAAAGCAGTATCTGTATGTTGATTTTTATTTCGCATACTACACTTTTTAAAATAAAACCAAGTTTTAAGATATTGCAAAAAGCATTTAATGTAACCAAGATAAAAATAAAAACAGACGTCACAGTGAATTCCTTCGTGAATAATCTGAGGAAAGTAAATCACAAGTAATGAAAAATTGTGACAAGTTCATTTACAGAATTCACATTTTTAAGAATACAATAACAAATGGTATTTGCTCCTCTGAAAATTTGAGTATTTTTAAATGACAGGAAATAGAGTAAGCAGACTTGTTCTTTTGCACTAAACTAGGATTCCAAAAAAATGCCTTGGAGTCAGGAGTCATACATATAGTAATTTCCAATACCTAGTAGTAGAGCTGCAGTGCAATTGCTCAGTGTTGCCATCACAAACATTTATCACTCCTAACTTTAATGTATTTATAAACTCAGGATAAAATGTCACACTACTTTTATGTAAGCAGCCGCCAACTCCTTCTTATGATTATGGGGAGGATGAGGTATGACAGTTATCTTTTTACAAGGTTATGCAAGACAAACATTAATTATTCATTTTTTCCACAGCACAAGCAGTTTTTGCACAAAGTTTTGTTTTTTTTTTTTTAAATTTTGACATGATGACAGAGTTAAAGTGCATCGCCACAGACTGGTTATATCTTTGATATTTATTAATTTATTAAAAGTTTAAATGACAAGTCAATTGCAAGAGCAGTTTTGGTGACCTGGACACCTGTCTAGGAACTTAAGTGAGACTACTAATTCATTCTATAGCGTTTATTTAGAACATTATTAGCTGTTCACTTGTGACTCAGAGCACTGAGATTCTAACTTTCTGAACAGAGACATCAAATATACTTGTACAACAGGAATCTATAAAAAGATTCCATGTTACTACTTTCTCAAACACACGAAACAGTTTTTATTACCTCTGCATGCTTATCCTTTTATTTTTCTACAGAAACATTATAATTAGTTTTGTACTTCTAGTCAAATAACTTAAAAACCCATACTTTTGAAATCTCCATCTCCAAATGTCAATGGATAGGCTCCTGGTTTTTCAATCTTGTACATTTCTTCTATGAAAAGGATTTTACAATCATTTATTGTGTCTTCTGGGCCTCTGAAAAACAAAGATTATAAAAAGAACATTCAGTTTAGTTCTTCAGAAAACAGTTTCTCTACAAATCCTAAGCAATGAGGTAAAGCTAACTAGCACACCTTCTCATCACTGAGAATACTTAATTTCAATTCACATGCAGAGTTAATTAACTGTAGTTCAATAGTATTGCCAGTTTTTAGAAAACCAAATCTGATTCTTAAAACTCACATGAAGTCTACTGCATTACCTTCAGCCTACCTGGTACCTGAATATGTACTTACTAAGAGATATCCATAACTTTGTAATTATACTTTGAAAGCCCACAGTATTTTTTTGGCTGAAGGTAGCAGACCAAACAAAAAATCACATCCTCACAAACATGCCATATCGAACACTATTATAGAAGTACATTGTCAGAAACAAAGCTGTATCATGACTTAGTAGACACATTAATAGGGACTACTTGGAATTCAAAGCAATAGAAAGCTTAAAAAACCCTTCTATGGTCTATCCTAAATGTTCTGGAAACCAAAAACCCAAGCCTGCAAAGACATTTACCGCACTGAATTATGTACTGCAAGTAGTCCTGTTAATGTCGCGTTTTTGTGCAACATCTAAAATGTGTTCACCATATCTAACAAATACTCCATGACTCCACAACACTAACGCTGAAAGCCTTCCAGACAAGGATTAGGAAATACTAAAATGTAAAAAGGTTTTTGCTTCTTAGTATAATCTCTTTGTATTTGCTAAAATTCTAATTCAAATGTAAATGTCACTAAGAAGAAAACAGTCAAATGGTAGCAAATTTGAAACAGCACATACAAATACTACATCAATGCAAATACATCCATCAGACAGAGCTTGCTTTCTTGACCAGGAAAATCATGTATTTAATATAACTTTTGTTTTCACCCTAGAAGGTATGACTTAAAAGCAGTTCTGGCCATTGTGGGTAATACTCCCTGGATTTTTTCAGTTTTCCATACCATGCAGTGAACATTGAAAAGTGATTTTCTGCACCCTGGTCTGGATGAGACTGTGCATGGTCCAACCGACCACACTGGAAAACTGGGCACAGCTTCTGTTACGACAGAGTATGCTTCCTACAACCTAAGGCTACTTCCAGTCTGTAAATGGCTACAATACTTAAATTCCTCTGGCTGTTGACAAATCTACAGCTCTACTTAAGCCATAATCTCCAAAATAATTTTTAAGCAAACCATTCAACTAGGAAATTGTCCCTGAAACAAACATATACCACACATACCCATTAAATAGCAATCACAAAAGCACTGTACGTTCAAATACAGAAAGGACAAATTGTACAGATATCTGACAAGTAAACTGAAAGAACAAATACAGACTGAGCCTCTCAAAGCATCAAGGTTTGCCTGTTTACTTTCTGTACTTCAGTCTTAATTGCCCTGTACTTGGTAGTTCTAGACCATTTCAAGTTAAAATCACACCAAATCTCCTGACACTCTTTAATGCTATGAATCTCATTATATTAGGACCTTCCTCCTGCCACTGTTTGCCTATCCAGCCTGATTCCTCTAGGACTTATTTCTACCACAACTCACAAGCAGCAAATCTATTTTAAAACCAAAATACAGAACTATGCCTTGTCACTCCCCTTTGCTCTTGTGAGACCCCACCTCAAATACTGTGTCCAGTTCCAGTGTTCCCATCATGAGGAGGATACAGAGCTGTGGCAGCAAGTCCAAGGGCTGGAACACCTCTGCTACAAAGGTAAGATGAGGAAGCTGGGGTTGGTCAGCCTAGAGAAGAGAAGACTGCAGGGGGACATTACAGCTCCCTTCCAATACCTGCAGGAAACCTACAGGAAGGTTGAAGAGGGACTTTTCATAAGGGTGTCAGAAACAGAAAACAGAACACGCAGGCACCTAAGTCCCAAACCTACAAATTCACATCGTGGATTCACACACAAGCCAGCCAGGATATTACTTTTTTAAAAAAAATTTCAGTACTTGATGCAATGCTTGGTGCATTTACAAATCAATGCACTGCAGTTCATGGTGCCAGATTCTGGAAGCAGATATTTGGATGCAGGGATTACCCTCTTTTCCTTAATCTTCTTTACAGTTCCCAGGCTAACATTAGAGAAGCAGGCATAAAATTAATATCTGGGGGAAGGAGAAAGCACTGACTTGAGAGAACAGTACGTACCATTGTCAGATCGCAATAATCTATTCACCACACTAGCTCAGGAGTGTGACCCTGCCCTGTGCCATGAACACCGCAGAGGTGGCAAGGCAGGAGGTAGTGAGTGAAGACTGCTCCCACTTGGTACGTGCTCAGATAGGCCAGCAGAGTGGCTGCATGGTCCTATGGGAAAGCCGCTTGTGTAAAGAGCTGAGGAGGCATCAGCAGCATTATGACAACTACTCTCGAGTATCAGACAGTATCATATGCACCAGGTTGGAAGAGACCCTCAAAGGTTATCTTGTCCAACCCCCCCAGGAGAAGGGGGGGCATCTCAAACTAGACCAGGTTGCTCAGAGCCCCACCAAGTTTGACCGAGAATGTCTGCAAGTACGGGGCCATTACAACCTCTCTGGCTCAGACTGTTAACCTGTTGTGGTAGGCCTATGCGGGCCAAAATAGGTTTATACATGTCCTGGCTTGCCCAGACATGTTTTTCTGCTCTCCCTTCTTCTGTTTTGGGGAGAAGCAACCGTAGGAAAGAGGACAAAGAACCTGGAGCCACTGAGTCTGAGGACTCTGGCCTAACCAGACTTGTTTTGCATCCTGTGGTAAACAAGGTACACATGCTCAGCTTGTGTATGCCTTGTGCAAGGCCTGTGTTCTGCCCTAAAGAGGGTAAAGCAAGCCTATGGCTTCACCCAATATGGTCAAGCTTGGCTAACTGCCATTTTGATTGGCTATTCTGTATCCAAAGGCCCATTAGTCTCAGGCTGTATTGATAAAAAGAGATGTGCAGGTGACACATGCTCTGCTGTTGTATCCGTGCTCTGCCATTGTATTTGTGCTTACCTGCTTGTTACTGCCTTATTGTANAGTTCTGATTAATTACCCCTCCATAACGTAACTGTTAATGATTGCATTTGTATTAAAAAAAATGGGCTTTCTTCTGCCCAGAATCTCAGAAAGCCCTCTTATGGACACAGTGGAAAGTCCCAATCCAGATGAAGGAAAGATGCACTATCGCCTTTGCAAGACAGATGTCTACAGTGTTCACTTGGGTAGCAAAAGAGCTTTCTTTTCTGAGCAAGCTATTCAGAGGATCTGATGTCTCCTTTCTGTTGTGAATTATGCCAGCCTACAGGACAAGCATCAGAAATCCCCTAGGACACACCAGCTACATTCCCTGTAAAGTGCAACCTAGTACTAACATGATTTAAAACCTCAGTTTAACAAACCTTGGCTTCTCACTCTGGAGATTAACAGCTACAGCAGCCAACAGGCTGTCTGGCAAAATCAGTTTGGCTGGACTTGCAACTATCACAGCATAGGATTTTTTTACCATTTGTTTTTCCAGCCATGAGAGTTTTGGAAACACCTTCCTTCACAAAGCTCAGGATATGTCTCCTGTTTAAATGCTGGGATTTTCCAGTGCAGTCTTATCAAAGAGGTCCAATATGCAGCAAAAAGAGATTGCTTAAAATCTTGGGAGATGCACAGCTTTGGTGGACTTCGGTCACACTTTGGTTGCTGACTGGCCAAAGCAGCCCAAAAACACATCTGGTACATCACATGAATCCATCAATCACTTCTTCTCAAGCCTGCTGACCATATACCTCTGTAAAAGGAGTGAGAAATTAATGTTTTGAGGAGCTGAGGTAGGAGTTGGGTCTGATACTTCTCATACTAGTGTTGTACTTCTATATCTCCATCAGCATCCAGGCACCACTGCGGTGAAGCTCCTTGCCCAAAATGAGATCTCACACCATCACTACATCACTTATTCATGCTTCATGGCAGAGGAAAGTTTTATGGAGCCCTCCGCATGATTTACTACTGCTACTAACCGAGGTGCTCCCCAAAGTCGAAGTGCTCCCTAAATTCAAGGTGCTTGCCCATATACTCTCACCCTTACCCTTCTCATCAGGATATAGTGCAGGTGACATCACCACCCTCCAGCTGCCATACAAGCCTCCAAATCCACTTATTCATCCCCTTAGAGCAGCTCCAAAATTATGTAGTATCTGACTCCTTACACCATGCTGCTAACTCTTCAACACTTTCCAATTTTTGCAATGCTAAATGGGCATCCAGTTTCCAAACATGCAGAAGCTGACACCAACTTAACTGAATGCTCATCAAGAATCAGGTGAAAAGAGCTAACTGAAGACCTAGAAAGGGATTGAACCCCAAAGGTTTCATATAAGAAGATCAAAGCTACAGGAGCTGTGTTTGGTGTTACAGGGTGTGGTCTAAGCTCCAGTATATACTTCTGTATGTATTTATGGATTACTGGCAAGATCTGGAACAACAGCAAGAGGCTGCTCAAGACACCATTCTAGCGCTCTGTACTAGCCAATAAGCTCTTTTGTACTAGGAAGAGGCAGAGCCACCAAGTGGTGATTCTTACCAGAAGTTAAAAGGTTCTCTCCAGAATTTACATTAAGGTACAATTCTGAGAGCAGATGCAGCACACATACTCATCATGAGCTTAGATACAGTTATAGGACACCAGTCTGTGTACTCAGATGGAGTGAGAATTTCAATTAAAAAACAAAAACACGAGAAAAAGCAATTGCCTTCAAAACAAAAATTCACGAAGATTCCTCAGGGTAAAAAGGACCTCCAGAAAACAAANTGACACTGACCCAGGCAGACCAATTCAATGTTTGATAACCCTCCCTGTGAAGAAATATTTCCTAATACCCAGGCTGAAACCTCTCCTACTGCACTCTGAAGCAGTTTCCTCTAGTCCTGTTGCTTGCCACCAAGGAGAAGATGTTGGCCCCCTCCTTGTGCCAAACTCCCTCACTGTAGGAGATGAGATTAGTAAGACCAGACCAGCCTTTCACAAAACCATGCTAACTGGGCCTGACTGCCTGAATGTCTTTTAAGTGCCAAGTGAAGGCACTCAGGATGACCTGCTCTATACCCCTTCATGGCACAGAGGTCACACTGTTTCATACAGAACCAAAATGCAAATGAGAACTGCTCACCAACAAGGTCAAAACTACATTTCTAGCCCATAAAGTTAGTAATGAATGGACTGTTTCAAGTTTAATGTACATAACAGCATCACTTCGGTAAAAAATCTGGCATCCAGGGATGCTCCTGCTCAGAAAGCATGAACTTCATTTCACCAAGAATTTCTGAAAGTCAGGAAGTACATGATGACCTACAGAGAGAAAAAATTCTAATTAACTCAGCATTTATAAAGCAGTTGCTCATTTTGGAATGCCTTCATTCCTTTTATTGCCCAAATATCTTCAAATTACACACGCCACCTGTGCCATGATGTTCAAACACACTAGTGCATGACACTAAATGTTCCACTTACACACTCAATAACTACAACATAATGGCAGTACAGCCATTCCAGGTCTTATGTGTATGCTCATTTATATGTAGAAATGTTCATAAATTTTTGAGGAAAACTGTTAGAGATTTCTTAAGAAACAAGTGAGGAAACCATGGATACAGTAGACAAGCAGAAGACCTGGGATGATCCAAAGAGAAGGAACATAGCAGTCAACAACCACAACAAAGCAGACACGCAACCAATTGAAGTGCAGTCACATGAAAAACAAGTGCCAAGAGAAAATCTTTATGGTGAAAGCTCTGATGCCCTTTTTGGGTAATCAGCACTTTGGTGCCTTCCTGAAACAACTATGCATCAATGCATACATCCTGGGGAATAAGCAAGAATCCGTGTAACTCCTGAAGGTCTGCAACCTCACTAGGATTGTGGAGATATGGTGGGATAGCTCACAAGTGGAGTTCTGTGCCAAACAGGTATGGACTCTTCAGGAAGTACAGGCTAGAAAGGCAAGGAAGAGGAGGAGTTGCTCCCTATGAAAGGATGGGCCAGGAGCTAGTGAAGTGCTTAAAAATTAAGATCAGCAGACAGAACAACATAGGTGTAGTAGGTGCTTGTTAAAAACCTCCTATTAGAGATAAGTATGTAAAGCCTTCTTCAGGCAAGTCTAAGTTTCATGGTTATAAGCCCTGGGTTCTCATAGGGAATCTGAAGCACTATGGTATCTGCTAGAAGGACAGTAAAGCAGAACACAACCAGCCTAGGAAAATTCTGCTGCGTGGTGGTAACAACTTCCTGACACAGGTGAGAAAGAAGAGGTGCACTGCTTAGATCAAAGACTTGCAAACTGGAAAGAACTGATCATGGGGCATTAAAATTAGGGCAATTTGGCTGCAATGATGGGAAGATGGAGTTAAGGATCCTTAGAATAAAGTGCAAGGCAAAAAACAAGACAACTTTGGATTTCAGTATACCGAATGTAACCTCTTCAGAGATCTGATTGGAAAAACCTCACAGCATACAACCCTGGAGAAGATGTCAAGTAGAGCTGAATGATACTCAAAAGATCACCTCCTCAAAACTGACAGAAGGCATATCACCATGGCAGAAAATCAAAAGGCAGCTTGAAGCCCACATGGATAAGCAAGGAGCTTCAAGACAAAACTCAAGACATGGAAGTAGTGCCAGCTGACCTAGCTGGGAGTATGGCACTCCTATCCAATTCTGTAGGCATAGGACTGGGAAAGCCAAAGTGAACCCTAATCAGAATTTTATGAGATGTGACAGGAAACAAGGAAAGATTCTGCAATTATAAAATCAGGAAAGGAAAGCCAGAGAAAATGACTGCATACTGCTCAACATGGCACAGCCTCTGATTGTGACCTAGCACAAAGTCCTACTGGAAGCAAGTAAGTAGCACCCCAGAGGTTGACCCTGGGGCCAGTACTGTTAAACATCCCCATTAATGGCCTGAATAACAGGAATACAGTGGACTCTCAGCAAGTTCACAGATAACACAAAATCCTAAACCATTAGTAACAGATGCATGTGCCACCCTTCAGAGCAATTCAGACAACTGGACACAGAAAAGTGTCAAATGTAGTGACAAAGAGAAATGCAGAGTCCAGCACATTGTAAGTACCCCATGCATTAGTAGAAGCTGAGTGTCAACAGGCTGGAGAGTAGCTTGGTGGACAAGATCATGAGGAAATGATAAACAAGTTGATTATAAACCAACAACATATCCTTGTAAGCAAAGGCCAAGAGCATCCTGGACTGCATTGAGAGCATGGCCAACAGGTAAAAGGAAGGTGAATGTTACTAATGAGGCCTAGTCTGGCACTCCAAGGTTAAGATAGACATGGGCTTAGAGAAGTGGTTTTAGAAAAGGGTCAAACAAACAAAAAACCACAAAAAACAAACAAAAAAACCCCAAAACAAACAAACTAAAAAACCCCAAACCAGTAACCTAACAACAACAAAACACATCAATGGACTGGAACACCTTTGATATAGGAATGTTTAACGTCTGCAAAAGACAAAGCTTTTATGTGGAGGACTCTTATCCA
Organism: Ramphastos sulfuratus; assembly: GCA_013399055.1. Lineage (NCBI taxonomy): Eukaryota > Metazoa > Chordata > Aves > Piciformes > Ramphastidae > Ramphastos > Ramphastos sulfuratus. Next base: position 24,937 of record WBNM01042899.1, read on the forward strand.
TGTATACAAGCAGGGAGCCTGTCTCCTTTGACTAGCACCCACTGCTAGGACAAGAAGCAACAGGCACAAAGAGAAACACATGAAATTCGATCTGACCACACAAAATATGTTTCTATAGTGACTGTGCAGAGAGGTAGCTGTTCTGTCACCCATAAAGACATTGAAAAATCTAACTGGACATAGTCCCAGGCAATTCGCTCTGGCTGACCCTGCTCGAGCAATCTCAAGAGCTCCTTCCATCCTCAATGAGTGTCCTGGATTTCAACATTACTCTGTTTTTATTTTGTTTTTCTGATACTGTGTTCGCGGCCATTTATCTTCCTCTCAGTCTTCGCTTTCTTGTTTTCTTCTGCTCTTCCTCTTTTTAGAATTACTTTCACCAGTACAAACAGATCAAGATTCAAAACACTTATAAAAAAAAAAAATCACCCCCTAAAAATCAAGTGAAAATAGTCTGTTGTTCCAAGTTTCCATCTGTATTAGGAAAAAAGATAGTGTTACAAATACTGGAGATATAGTCTATGTTCTGCAAAAACAAACAACCCCCTCGAAATACAAGTCAACCCTTTTTTCACCTTCTAAGGATACTTTCATCTTATGGCAACTATGAAATAGTTGCTAAATCCAAAATAGTCCTAATTTTAACAATTTGTTTTTAACAACAAAAAGTGTAAGTACAAGTCATAGTTTAACATATAACAATGAAGTATTTGAGAACAGTTAAGCTATCCAATGAACAAACTTCCTGTCCCTCTTTTGTTGCAATTCATGTCCATCATCTCTGGTCTGCCTGCCATGTACCACTGCTCTCCCTAAAACATCTCTGTAGCCTTTTCCAAATTCATTTTTGTTTATGTTTCTCTTCTGTGGGCTGAGGCAGGGGTGGGTGGGGTAGCAGTGGGGTGTTGGGGGTGTGTGTAATCTAGTATTCTTGATGGAGTCTAATCGGTGCTTAGTAAAAAGGGGATAAATCACTTTTTTTTTTTGTCTTCTGATACATATGCTACTCATACATCCCAAAGACTTAATTACATGCTGCTGGCTCACATTCAGCTTTCTGTGTACCAAGGTTCTTCTAATCACAGCTACTTCCCAGCTAGTATAGCTGCAAAGGGCATCTGCCTTCACAGGGGCAAGAAAACTCTGCATTTACCCTTGCTGAATATCATGAGGCTCTTTTCAGATCATTAATTCATCTGTTTAGGTCCCTCTGATAAGCAGTACTATGAATTTCCCATCCATTTGGTGTCTGCAAACTTAGCCGCCAAGAGTGTATTGTACTGCTACTCCAACCTTGTTGTTTAAAATATCAAATAATACAGATCTCGGGATATACCTCTGCAGATCCCTGCTTGTTATTACTTTCCAAGTAGCGTACAAATCCTTATGCACTACCCTCTGAGCTCATCATTCAACCTTATCTTTTTTAAACTCATGTCATGGGTTGAGTTGAATCTGCTGCTGTCAATACCATGCTGCTGTCATGCCAGTTTCAAAACGAAAGTGCTGGCTGGAGCAAAGTATTATGGGGCTTGAAGTTCAGATTGTAACATGAAAGGCTTCCTGTTACAGTTGCTGCTTTTGGTTTGGAGGTTTGGCGTGCTCATCTTTTCAGCTGGGCTGGCTGTTGATTTGGGGGTAGGTCATTGGATCAGGCTGTTGCTTCTGTTTTTTGTTGTGCTTCTGTGTAAAGATGCACAATTACCATAGCCTGTTTATCACTGCACTGAAATTCCATATCTCAACTCAGGGCTGTTTTGTTTTGTTACTTTCCCTCCCATCTGTGTGCAGAGAGAGGGGTGCTTGTAAGAGTAGGCTGTGTTAACCCAGGACACTGTATGGTTACCCATGCACCCAGATCACATCCTAACTGGGACACGATATTATGGGACACAGACAAAATATTTCTACAAGTTGAAGTCAGTAACATCTATTACCATCCTCCTGGTCACAGAGCAGATCACAGAAGGCAGTCAGGCTTGTAAGGTATAATTTACTCAAGAGAAAAAAAAAATTAAAAATATCTACTGTCCGCTCTTCTCCAGTTTTCAAGGACCTCCCTGATCTCCACAACTTTTCAAACACTGTACAGAGCTGCATCTTTATAAAATCAACTGGTTCTGTTGGCACACTTGCACGTAACCCATTTGGTCTCATGGACTTGCTTCGGTCAAGTTGCAAGCACTCCTTGGCTCAGTTCTCAATTCACTGCTGAGGACTCTCCTTTCACAGAAACAGGTTGTCAGTGAAGACTAATGCAATGAATCTGTTAATAGTGAATCATCTGTCTTTTTCATCAGGAGGTCCATACTTTCCTTGCTCAGCCTTCTACCATCTGCCAAAGAAGTGTTAAAGGTTCTCTGCGTTGCCCTTAATGTGTCTTTCCATTACCAACACTACAAAAGTTTGGTTCTCCTAACACCAACCTTGCATGTTTAAAATTACTCTTTTTTACACTGCCCCTGCTCCCAACTCCCATATACTTACTTTTTTGCACTGGAGCCGTCAAATAGTTTCCTGTTCAGCCTTGCCAGTCTCCCAAATGCATCTATTCATTTCTTGGTTATCAGAACCATACTTTGCATTGGAGAAGGGTGTCCCTGAGGACTTACCAATTCTGACAAACCCCTTTAGCTTTCACAGTTGTTTCTCATTGGATCCTATCATCCAGTTCCTCGAATAAAACTGAAGTAAGCTCTACCAAATTCCAAACTCTCTGCTCTGCTGTTTTCCTTTCTCAGTTCCAATTAGGATCTTGGTATCTATTATTTCACAGTCAGTATAGCCAAGCCTGCCATTGCTCATGTGATCCTCAAAACAGCTGTCAGTAATAAACAGCAGATCCATCTGTGTATCACCCCATTAACCTAACCCATACCTGTATTAAGAAGTCATCTCAAGACATTCTCCATAGAGCTTCTTGATTACTTGTGTTCCAGTGTTGTTCTGTCAGCAGGGAATTTGAGTCCTCCATGAAATTCAGTGCTGGTGATTCAGAGACTAAGGCTCATACAATTATAGAGCTGTTTTGGTTGGAAAACACCTCCAAGATTATTGAGTCCAACCATCAACACCACTCTGGCCATTAAAACATGTCACAGAGTGCCACATCCACATATTTTTTGAACACATCCAGAGAAGGTGACTCCACCACCTCCCTGGGCAACATATTCCAATGCCCGATAAACCTTTCTGTCTTCTAATATCCAGTTTACACCTTCCCTAGTGCCATTTCTTCTTGTTCTGTCTTTATACTAAAGAGAAGAGACTAACACCCACCTCACAACAACCTCTTTTTAGGTACATGTAGAAGGCAGTAAAGTCTCCCCTCATTCTTCTCGCCTCCTCACTAAACGATCCTAGTTTCCTCAGCCACTCTCTGTAAGACTTGTTCTCCAGACCCTTCACAATTTTTTGTTGCCCTTCCCTGGACACACTCCAGCAACTCAACACCCTTCTTGTAGTGAGGGATCAAAAACTAAACACATTATTTGAGGTGCATCCTTCGTCAGTGACAAGTACAGAGGCAAAAAAATTAACACAGGAATGTAAATCATCAAGACAGTCATCAGCAAGTTTGCAGATGACACCAAGCTGGGGGCAGATGTTGGTGGGTTGGAGGGCAGAAGGGCTCTGCAGCAGGACCTCGAGCGCCTGGACAGATGGGCAGAGTCCAAGGGGATGGCTTTCAACAAATCCAAGTGCTGGGGGCTGCACTTTGGCCACAACAACCCCATGCAGAGCTACAGGCTGGGGTCGGAGTGGCTGGAGAGCAGCCAAACAGAAAGGGATCTGGGGGTGCTGATTGACACCCGCCTAAACATGAGCCAGCAGTGTGCCCAGGTGGCCAAGAAGGCCAATGGCATCCTGGCCTGCATCAGGAATAGTGTGGCCAGCAGGAGCAGGGAGGTCATTCTCCCCCTGTACTCTGCACTGGTTAGGCCACACCTTGAGTACTGTGTCCAGTTCTGGGCCCCTCAATTTAAGAAGGACATTGAGGTGCTTGAGCGTGTCCAGAGAAGGGCAACGAGGCTGGTGAGAGGCCTCGAGCACAAGCCCTATGAGGAGAGGCTGAGGGAGCTGGGATTGTTTAGCCTGGTGAAGAGGAGGCTCAGGGGAGACCTTATTGCTGTCTACAACTACCTGAAGGGTGGTTGTGGCCAGCAGGAGGTTGCTTTCTTCTCTCAGGCAACCAGCACCAGAACAAGAGGACACAGTCTCAAGCTGTGCCAGGGGAAGTTTAGGCTCGAGGTGAGGAGAAAGTTCTTCACTGAGAGAGTCATTCCCCACTGGAATGGGCTGCCCAGGGAGGTGGTGGAGTCACCGTCCCTGGAGGTGTTCAAGGCACGTTTGGACGTGGCACTTGGTGCCATGGTCTAGTCTTGAGGTCTGTGGTAATGGGTTGGACTTGATGATCTTTGAGGTCTCTTCCAACCTTGCTTATACTGTGATACTGTAAATCTTGAAATGGTTTTGCCTTCTTCCTCACTCTGATGGGTGACCACTGTCACCCTTTTCAACCCCTCCCATCCTTGCCACAAGTTCTCAGTAAGACTGCTGTCATGCCACAGAGGAGCTCTCCTGCATCCAAACTTCATTACATCACAGCAGCCATGCCCCTCTGATCTCTGCTTTTCCTGAGACCTTATCCATATATCTCTCAGTCCACTTATCAGAGCTATTGCATCCTGCATTCACTACAGCAACAATGTTGCAGTGCTATGACCACATGCAGAAGGAATTTCTCCTCGTTTTCTTGCATGCTGCACTCAAAACCGGTATTCCTCTTCTACCAGTCCCAATGAGGGTTTCCACTATCCTGTACACTTTACTTTCCATGCACAGGCCAATACCTCCCTTAATTGTGGGTAATAAAATCTCTTTGTTACCCAAAACTCTACTCGTGGTATTTGCCAACCTGCTGGCATAGATGGTCTTATCCCATCTGAAGATCAAAGATTTTTAGGGGCAGATGGGAACCCATTAAGGGTCCCATGGCACTAAAAGCCAAATGCCTGTTGATAGAAGTTGTGCAACAAACCAGGTTTTTATACATGGGGTTTGTTTGCTCCTTTTGCTTGGGAAGATGTGTTCTCCAAAGTCTTACCCTTTCTACAAGCAGGACAGAAGCTCTTGCCTACTTGTGCTAATTAACCAGAGATGTTACATTGCCTCTAGTAAGGCAGGCTTAGTTTGCAGCTTTCAGAATTACAAGATAAAAGAACTGGTATGTTCACAGTCCAAAAGACTTTAAATGTAATTACAAGCACCTAGTCTGTTCTTGCTCTATTTCCAACAGGTTTCTGAAACAATCAAGTATCACTTTCTCCATATTGCCAGTTACTAATAGGCAACGCACACAAAGGACAAATTACTTACTTTTGATGCAATCTAAGAACTGGGGAGAGGAAAGCATCAAAAGATAAAATATTTTTCTTCTGTGCAAAAGCAATAAACATGGTTAAGCAATTAAAACAGTAACCATCACACACCTCTTTGCATACTGGAACCTCCTGAAGATTTGTCATCTTTAAAGCAGGAAATTAAAGCATGTAGGAGAACAGCTACAATCTGTGTAGAACTTGGCTGTCATAACTATTCAAGGAATATTTGTAAAATGATTTTTTTTCCCCCGAGACATAGGGGAGAGGAAAAAGAACAGATGAATAGGGTATCTGTAATAACATGTCAACCTACTACCCTTCAAAATGTATTCCTGCAGTTCTTTCTGAAACTGTTTTGATTTAATATAGTACTGTATCTTGTTGATGACCTCAGTAGGGAGGAAAACTACCACAGTGACTAGTAAAAGGATTCACTCTGTTCATGCTCTACTCATGAACTATTCTCAGTCAGGCATTGTTCTTCTGTCTCTTGCCTCTGATCACAACAAATCCAGGACAACTTTTCTCCAGTCCTTATGTGTTCATATACCTTCTGGGCAATTTCTCCTGCAACCTAGGCTCCATTTTCAGTTCTTAGTTTTGTTTGTTTGCTTGGTTCGTTTTGTTTGGTTTTTTTCAAGAGAAGGCACTATATGCTACTCAAAAGTCTCAGATATATAATCCGTGTGAGGGTGGAGTATTCTTTTATTTCTTGAGATTTTCCTCAAGAACAAAATCCTGACTAAAGCAAGATCAAAAAATCCAGGCCTAAAAAATAAGAAACACAGCACGAGAACTAGACTGTTGGGCAAGAAATGTGACAAAAACTCTGACACTGATTATCGCAATACATACTGAGAGGGACAGGAAGTATCGGTACGGTTATATTTCTAAGTGTCAAAATACGGGTCAAATGGCCAGGAACATTTTTTTTTTTTTTTGGACCAGTTAGGTATAAATCCACAGAATCTGAAGAACTTAATAATAAAATAATCCAGAACAACAAAGCCAGACTCATTTCACTCTTAGTTCACCATTCTGTAGGGTGTTTCAATTCTGCAAGTTTGTAAAGCTGTGAAAAAAAAATTACATATGATTTAAAAAACAAGTTAAAGGTTCGATAAATACCATAAAAAAAAAAGTCACACTGCCTTCTGAGAAAATGAATATGCAAGACATAAATAAAAGGAGCCTCACAGAAGAAAAACAGAAATGTATTGTACAAAAGAACAAAACCAAACCAACCATCACACACCAATGCACCCATACCATGACAAACAAAAAACCCAAAAGAAACAAAAAACAAAACAACACGGTTAAGGCCCAGATCTGGCAGGTTACATAAACAAGCATATAAGCACATTTACAGAGACTGATCTGAAAAATCTCCTTTTTGCAGGCAGAAAGTCTCACAGAAAATCTTGCAGAAATTACATATAAAGCAAAAAAGAAATTACATATAAAGCAAAAAATCTGGGACCCTTTCATTATTTTCTATTACTGCTGCTTAAGTAAAGAACTTAAATTCACTAAATCTTAAACTTTCAGTATATAAGACGTGTAAAATCCACAGAATAACTTTTTTCTGATATTCTTGTTCAACTGCAAAGGCTTAAAGAAAATACAGTCTTGGTATCGACAGCTTCCTTACTGAACGCAAACTTTTAAAGCCTGGAGTGACAAAAAGAACTGATTTTGTCTGTATTTAACTTGATGTCTAGTAATCACCATTTGAACTATATTGATTTAACATGGTTTGGTGACTTCAATCATGTTAGCCATCTCCAACATTAAAATGAACTGTGAACACTTTGCCTCACGACTAGCCCTCAGTAATAGGTATTTGATACATGCCCTTTGAAATGCAATGACAAGACATATTGCAAAAAATTGTTTTCATCATTGAACAGAAGATACTCCCAAAAAGTAAAACTAGAAGATGTTAAAAAATAAAGGTTCACTCCATTCATATAAAATCAGTTCAGAGGTACCACACACAGACCATTCTAAGCTGTAAGCATGCACACATAGTCATACAGTCGTGACAGACCTATGGTCCTAGTCCTGTGTGTATATTGTATGGTCAAAGCATTACTGTTTCGCTAATATTTGTGCCTAAGACTCAGTAAATCCAGTCTGGATAATTCTTAGACATCCTGGAATCACAAATTTCAGTTGCAATACAAACATACTACAAATGAGAATTACAAGTAAGTGGTCAATTCCTATGTACAGTGATGCTTTCATCTCCCCTGTGCAGTCATACTCCTTTCTTTGAAAATATTCTCTAATCCATGTCTACTTCCCAAAAGATGAACAAATAATGCCAGACTCTTCACAATGTTTCATTTAGGTTATGATTTGAGACATAAGCAAAAGTAACACCCAACAAACAAGCATTTCAACCATACACAGTAAAGAAGTACCCATACCCATGACATGTTGTGCTAGTTCCAAAGCAATAACAGAAACATCACATTATTTTCTGTCATTGTGCCAACAGTTTCATGAAATATTAGTCAAAAGCAGTATTAACACATTTTATATTGTCTATTATATAATTATTAGTGCATAAATACCTTAATAAATACTGAAACAACGGCATTTTTAATTTTGTAGCTCAGTATATCTGCAAGTGATTCTTGTTGCAGCATGTTCCTTCCACAAGTTTATGAAAGCAGATCTTTCACTTTCACTACTAATTGAGAGGAATGACTCATTTATCACCAGTGACAGAATCATTCTTTGGTAAGTTTCAGAAGTGGTAGGAGTCTGCAAACCTTACTCTGCAAACTACTCAATTACTGCACATACAAGATATCAACATGCAAATGAAGCCTCCTAGTTAGTAGGAAAAGTTAACTGAAGTGAGAATTCATTTGGAAAAAAAAATAAATTAATTTGAAAACATTCAACAGATCGGGACTTTGTCAACTTGGCCTCTTCTCCCTCAAATCTTTTCAAAGGATGGTATCAAGTATGGGGAACCCACACTTGCCACAGTACTCAATGGTATTTTAAGTTACCATCTTCCAACTTGAGTATGAACTGCCATTTAATTTAGATTAAAATAAAAACCAAAACACTATCCTATAGAAAGGACTTGGTTCAAATCAGCATGAACCAAATTTTTCATGTTTTCATGTTTGATTCTGAATATCATTTTTTAGTAAGTAGGGGAAGCTGAAAAAGAAACAACATGCAGACCAAACGCCACACAAATATTAAATATACTGCCATGAATAATTTAATCTTTCTAGACTGGCCTCCATTTCTTAGTATCTTCTCCCTTCTGAATTTATTATTCAAACTACCTACTCAAATACTTCTTGATCTACATCTGAAGGTTGGGTTTTTCACTTTGACACACAGAGCAAGTCCCTATGTCTGCTCTACTCAATACAAGACCTCCATAATATATTCAGATTGTCTAACATAACTTCTGTTATAACTAAAAAATATCCACAAAACATTCTAATTTCCTTGCATGGTTTACAAAATCAGTATCCCAGTGCTACCCATGATTGCATTTTTTTACGTAATATTGAATTGCACATGGTCATAAGTCTTCCCTAAGTTTCTTCCAACTCACAATGTCCTACACTGCAAATCTTCCTACCAATGTAACAACTCTCTACTTCCATTAAGAAAAATACACTAATATGCAAAATAGTTCAATTTGTTCTAGAAGTCTATACCTTAAAAGAATCATTCTACTCATTGAGTGGGTGTGCCAAAAAGTCTCACTTTAGCTCCGTTTAAATTTAAAATCAGTTTCACTCATAACACAGAAGTAGCCATCCACTCCACTCTTCTGAATGAAAGGAGGTGGCGGGCTATATTCACTTGCTTTTAGCTCTTTGTGCCAGCAAAGCATAATGCTAAATGAATAAAGCTAATGAGGAGGATAGTTACATTGAATTTGTCAAAGAGTCTATCAATAAAGATTGATCATCTATTCATCCCTAAGGTGACAACTGCACAGCTTACTGACAATTGTATCACAATTTCCGAAGAAAATAATGTTCCTAAAGGCCTATACACAGATTTTAAAATTAAACAGGAAAACAAAGCAAAGATTCTCACATGTTCAAAATCATGAACATCATTATTTCCACATCCTGCCTTTACACATTTTACTTATCAGAAGCTACAATACCAGCATAAATGTTTTATTCTTTTTATAAGTCAATTACCCAGTTCAGAGTGAAGGGATTCCAAATTATCTCAGAAATTTCTGAAAATAAGTTTTCCAGCTTCCAATAGGATTGAACATATAATGCACATGTAAGTTAATATAAATGTGTAAATATATAATATATAAATGAATATAAATAAAAACACAGCCTGATCAATTTGAGTCACAGAAAAAACATGACATTTTACAGCTGCCTCTAGCACTCTCAGAAAACAAGAATTCTTACTCCTAGCCAAGTCTGCGCACCATAACCATGCTCTGGAATCAAAGTATGACATTAAGAAGGATGACAAAGTTATTTTCATCTGGTCATGACCAGTGGACAAAAAAAACCCCCATATAACATACTTTATGAGATATGTAGAGATTTTATGAGTTGGTCAAACAAATCTTACCCCAGCAGAATTTTAGCATGAACCTCTTTGTTAGTCCTTGAAATTTCTCTCAAAGAGGTAATTTCTGCGTCAAACCAAAATCCTCTTTCTTCTGGCGTCTCAACATTGTAGTTAACCATCACCACATCACCCACTTTTAGTTCACTCCACTTAAGAATGGTTCGTGCTCGGGGTCGAAGATTCCTGGTCTCCATTTCTATTATGCCATTCTCTGGGTACCTTGAAATGCAAAACCAACAACAGTAAGTATTGTGACTGTAACAGCAACTAAAAAGTCATCAACATTTTTCAAAAGCACAAATTTTAAAATGTGCTTTATATGAAACACACAATGAAAATCTGGCCTAATAGTCTTTTGAAAATACAGTTTCTACCTAAAAAACAAACCAGGAATGTAACTCATCTCAGAAGGAAAAAAACAAATCAGCCTCCATGCATTTTCTCAGAAAAAAACCAACATTAAAATAAATTTTTAAGTACTTGGTGACCTTTTAATTGGAATGCAACTGGAGCACACACAGCTCCAGTTTGCTCCCAATAAAGTCAATACACCAATTAACATTACAGTGAAAAATTAATGAAGACTAAAACTATGTTTTTCAATCCAACATATGACTAACTTAGCTTTAATACATTTGTTCCATTTCCACTAACTTCAATAAATTCATTCAGGACAATTTTTTTTTTTAATTGAACCTACAAACATAGTATGTAAAATTCACGTGGTGAAAATAGTCCAAGTCCACATTTCACACAATGTGATTAACAAAAAAGTCTAACTACAAGACTCAGTAAATGAGAAACAGAATTAAGACTCTCTATGAGATACATCAACTAACCTAATGAAAATGTTTCCCTGTTTAAGTTACAGAGGGAAAAAAAAAACCAAAACTCTAAAAAGATACATGTGGGAATCATTCCTTCTTTTGACAACACAATTCTCTTGGCAAGATCTAGTAAGGAATGTAATATTAAATTAATACTTTACTAAACTGTAATTAATAAACTTTGGTTATTTTACATTAAAACTTGATGAGTTCTCACACAGTACTTTGTATACTGCTACCCAAAACCTGGGTTTATAAGAAATCGCTTTATTCTGCTGTGTTGGTATACACCACCACAACACATACCAGGGGGAAAAAAAAAAAAAATCAGTGAATGATTTCAGAAGCTCCAATTTGTTTCCAAGCTGAGAGACTCCTTTAGCAAACAGTAAGGTTGGACAGCACTAAACTAGAATCTCAGGGCATGTAAAAAAAAAATTAAGATTTCATATGTTAACTTTTCAGTTCAACACCACAGACCCCTTTAAATTCTCTGCATAGGGCAATTAACTCAGTGATAACCAAGCCTGTATGTTTCATCCCAGTGTCAGAAAAATAGCATAGTATGGCCAGGATGGAAACGACACTTGGAGGAGAAAAGCTAGCCTATTACAAAAACTAAAAAGATGCTAGATTAAAACAGTGAAGTTCCTTTTCTGGTAGTGCATGTAAGCAAATTAAGAAACTTGCATTCACTTGACTAGTACTAGGTAAGGTCACAGTACAAATTTAAATGACAAAAGGAAAGCAAGACTACTGCTTATGAACAAGTGCTATCAGAAGTATTCACTCCTCCTTCTTAACAAACATTGCTGAGGATGGCATATTTTAACTTGCATTTCCATCATGCAATTAGCCATTGGTATTTTAGCAAGAGCACTCATGCTTTATAGTTAATATATTTGAATTCTAATGGTAAAATACTACCCTTAGTAGTAGAAGTATGTCTCTGTCACTTTCCAGAATGTCTTTCTATGGTAAGAAAGCTCACTCCAAGGTCTTGGGGAAATCATATTGCAACTTACTACATTACTACATAAATATTAAATCTACTGAGACCAACGCCATGAGCTCCGATACAGACTGTAGTCTGTTATTAGGATGTTTACTCCTAAATATTTCATTTAAAACCCACTGATGCAATTTGACACAATTTAATCAAGTTCATTTTGCTTAGTTTTATGCCCTTTATTGAATTTTAATACACTAGTTTGCTACTACAGATTTGGGGGAGGTGCTGTGGGTAAACCTGGCAGTCCATCTCCATTTTCTTTGTCCTCTACAATGCAAACACCTAAACTGTGCCTTAAATTTAAGGTAAGACTTATCAATGTTTTTCTTTGTTCTAAGAAATATTAAATCAAATCAGTTTAAAAGTGGCTCTACCTTTAGATAAACAGCCAAGTAAAAAAACCACATTTCCTTAACTACTTACAAAATTTAAATCCCAATAGATTTTCTTCCAATTCTGTTTGTAAAAATCTGCATGATGGGAATTACATCAGAGAGGTGTCTGAGATCAAGCCATTCCCCAAATGACAGTCTTGTATGATGGAACTCTGCAGAGTTCCTTACTTTATTTTACTTGGTTTTGTTCTAATTTGAGTGTGATGCAAAGCTGGTGATAAAACTTTTCTGTTGTGCAGCTCTCCCTCAAAAAAAAAAAAACAAACTATTACACAATGTCACTACAATAATTAAGAATGTTGTAATATCCAGAAAAAAGGTAGGAAAGATTAATCCACAGGTAGTAATACAGAGCAAAAAGCATCAATAGACAAAATGTCTATTTTACTGAGTGCCTGAATAGTGACACTGCATTGTAAGTACAACGGGTTACTGAATAAGACAGTTTCATTTGAGCTACTAGTCAGTTACAATCATCTTACCACAAAACTTTCCTGAAGTTTGGAGGAGACAGAAAGCAGCACACAATAAACAAAGACTTAGATTACTTGAACTCCAAAATTAAAATAAGGCTTAAACATGAGGAAACTAAAGAAGATTAATTCATGTATACAGTGAAATAGTCAAGTAAGAAGTGCATGAGATCAGTAGGATTGTAAAATTAACCAATGCATATTTTAAAAAATACTGTAAAAGAAAAAAAAATTTAAAATACAAAAAATGTGTGACTTAAAACAGTTTACACTCATTAAAATGTAACTTCCGTCAGATGAAAACACCCCAAAATTCCATTCCTTTCTGAAAATAAAACCCATTCAGTTTGTTTTTTCTGAGAGTGTTTTGGACAAATTATTTTTTACTTAATGATTAGTAAATATTGCTTTCCCAAATTCAGATTTATGTTATCTTTCATACTTGTATAGAATCCAGAACAGAATCTTTCCTACTCTACTATTGATATTTTGTTAAAAATTAAGATTTAAGATTATTAAGATTTTGTTAACAATTACTTCATCTATGCTCCTGAACTATCTGATGAAAGGACTGAAAGAAGAATGCTTATCTGCACAACTAGAACAAGATCATTTACCAGAAGAAAATACCAAAATCCCTTTTTATAGGCAGAAACTAACTACTTTCTAAAGAAAGAAAAGGAAGAAGACACTCTTCACTGAATGAATTGTTCTTATTACTGGTTGGTTAGAAACCTAAGATCAGCAATGGGAAACCAAAGATAGTTCACAAAGGGGTGAAATGTCCCATGTCAGAATTCTGTCTTTCTTTTGCATGAGGTTCCAGACACTGAACATTTTGCTGCTGTGTGTTTACACACAGAAATACGCTTTTATGGATGTGCACGAATGATAGCAGATACTTAACCATTTATGTTTTTCTATAACTAGCACATCAGGCAGAACAGCAGAAACAGCATTTGTCACAAGATTTTGAGTTAGGCTCAAAATTATAGTCACATAATGCATGTTAGTCACAGTTATCACTGATCTCCGTTACTCTGAGTAAACAGTACTTCCACAGTAAATATGCCTTTGAATGTATCTAATGCTACAATTTACTTAAGTACGGAAAAAATACACTCATGTTAAAAACTGCTACTACCTAAATTTAACATTATTTGTAAAAATATAAGATTTGATTTAAAAACTCATTTCTTAAGTATGCAGTAGTAATATTGAAATACAGTATAAACAAACTAGGATATGTGGACTAGTGTTGATAAACTAAAACAAAGAGAACAAATAGAATCTTTTAACAAGCCTCAAAAATTAAGTGAAACACTCGTTCCAGCAAGTTATAATAAAGGACTACCATTAGACACGAATGTTTACTGGAAGTATTTTCTTATTTACTGAATCACTTCTAAAATTCTAAGATGATCCTCAAAAGAAAACAAGAAAAACGTATTCACAACAGTGTCCTAACTAGACTGACAATATATTCGGCACAGCTTAAATGAAGATTTTGACACAACTCAACCCTTAAAACTATTGAAGGCTGCTTTTTTTTTTTTTTTCATGGCTCTTGCCACTTAATACTGAGAAAAGCACAACAGTAAGTATGATCCTAACAGTTTAATACTGTCTAGAAGAAGTCTCATGTTCACTGTTAAGTTTTATTTCCCTGTAATTTAACTTCTTCCTGTAATATTTCCAAATACTAATACCAGCACAGCAAGATTTCATAGAATGGTAAGGTTGGAAGGGACCTCAAGGATCATCTAGTTCCACCTTCTGTCATAGGCANTTCCTATCTCTGTAGACAGTTTACACAGCAAAGAATTACCCGCAAAGTAAAAATTCCAGTTTTTCTTGGCTATGGTTTCTGCTGAGTCCTAAAATGTTAAAATACTCAAAAATGTATTCGCTCTCTGTCAGAATATACACAAGTCTGCTCCGTTTACTGAGAACCTGTAACACAGCCTTCAATGCCTAACCTGTTACTAGAACAGCAGCAACTGGAAAGACAAAGTTCTTAAAACAGGATTTGCCCATCTCTTACCCCTAAGAGTATAGTATAGAATTGATAGTGCAGATGTGCAATTTCTTAAATTTTTTATTTTTCAATAAAATTAAAATATAAGTTTCTTTTGTAATACACAGACTCAGAAGAGTCATTAAAAAGAGGACACATAAGAAAGAAAAAGGAACGAACTCAAAGGAGGTAAATCTGATTAAGAAGTTACATTCGTACCACTACCACACTCTGATGATTCACTACCCTAGTAATTAATGAGCATAATTCTGCTGCCGCATTTTGAAAAGGTGGAATTTTGGAAGAGTATAAGCCACAATTGCAAATTAAGAGAAAAATAAATAAGTAAAAATCATCTGGATAACACAGATTTGTGTTTGGCCTTCCAAATGAAGACCATTAGGTCTGATAATTTGTCACTACAATAAAAAAGTAGCATATTTCAAAACACAGCCTGGAAGGAATAAAGAGCATGAGGCGTAAGAAGTTTCACGTAAACATGAGGAGGAATTTTTTCACTGTGAGGGTGACAGAACACTGGAACAGGCTGCCCAGGGGGGTTATGGAGTCTCCCTCTCTGGAGATATTAAACCCCCGCCTGGACATGTCCCTGTGTGATCTGGTACAGGTAATCCTGCTCTGTCAGGGGATTGGACTAGATGATCTTTCAAGGTCCCTTCCAGCCCCTGACATTCTGTGAAAACATAAATATCAGTCACATAGAACATAAACAAGAGTTTGAAAACCTCACCTAGTAACTAACAATTACAGAATTAAGCAAACTGAACAGCAAGAAATCGTACTAGCCTGGAGAGAAATGTCTTACTTTCCTATTGGTTTTAGCTCTAACTATTAACCTCTAGATTTACACTGTTGCATTGCATGATGGATACTCTGAAAGAAGACAAGCTGCAAACAGTATCAGAACAGGTGTTTAGAAGTTGTAAGAAATATATATCGAGTTGCATTTTTAATGCAAAACTTTTGTATAGTGAGTCTAAATACTGTGAATGTAATCAAAACCAAGTTTACCTCACTAGTTAGCACACAGGTTGACAAGTCAAACAATTACTGAAAACTCTGGGTTATTTAAAGAAAACCCCTTTCCTCAAGTGTTTAATTCTGTCACTACAAGGTCGACACTCAACACAATTTAAGTACAAAAAAATGCAAAGTAGAAGTTCAGTCACATTCTCACTGACTGCACTTTTTTCTTTGGTTGTTTTTTAGTTAGTTTTGGAGGAGAAAAAGTTTTAACTGTCGACATTTCACTTGTTCCTTCAAACAACTACTAGGGCAGCAAAGTTCCTTTTCCTTCATATGCTTCCTGAAAAGGCACAAGGATCACCTCTATTTTCTCCTCATATCATTTCCTTTTCAGTTTGCAAAATGTGTCTTCATCCTTTGACAAAGACTTGCAGTTAACGCCAGTTACCAAATCCCTGAAGACTAACACATGCAAATGCTTTAAACACAGATTATGCAGCCAGCAAATCCACTACTAATAGGACAAGGAATCAACTTCCTGAAATTAAAAGCAGTACTATGTGACTTACTCACCCAAAATACTTTCAAGTGTGAACTAATAAGTCTAGACAGCCACATCTTAGTGGTCCTCTTTATCTAATGCAGATGTAAAAACGACGGCTTACATGTGACTTAACAGGTCTCCTTGTTTCAGCATTGTCTAAAAAATGAGAGCAAGCTGAGTATACAAACTCATCAGTAATATAAAAAAGTAGGAACCAGAAGTATGCAGCTAGCAGAGGTGCTCCAAGTAGCCACTCAGCCCAACTATGAAGTAAGTTCATTACTGACAGAAGGTTGGACAAAACAGAACTGTCTATATCACACACTTTCACTAACACTGCGCAAAGCAGCTACCTCTCAAAGTAGTGGTGATTTGCTGTTGTTCTGCTCACTGTGCAGGCATTAGGGAAATTAATTTGATCAGTGCAGTGGCATAAAAAGCAGCAGTATACACTTAATGAAAATTACTTTTTAGAGATATTAGGAAACAAAAACTCTTCACTGTACAGCTACAAAACCACCGAATTCAGTGCAACCTAACTATCATGTACGCATAGTTGGGAAGTTAAGTAGGAGGGAGATGCAGTGGACACCTCATCTGACAATGGCCTACAATGTATCTGAGGCTCCAAAATCAAATTATCAGTAGTGACGCCTGTGTGAATTCTCATACACGTTCTGTTGAATCCCAGCCTAGTATCTTTATTTGAACATTTCACATTAAAAATATCCCAAAAAAATACACCTGTCAAACAAGTCTAATCTTCTACTCACTCCCTTAGAGAACAGCAAGCTTAAAACTATTTTCCCCTTTGGCTAAGAAGACATTTTCAAGGAGAACATGAATTTTTTCTAGACGAAGATAGTACTTTGAATTTTTCTTCTCATTTCCTAAAAATGTTTTGTGCTTTCCTGCTATCAAACTGTGTCTTGCACATTACTTGCATCACACAGGATGACTAAAATGTTTTAACTCTATCACAACAGTGAAATTCTGATTTTTTTTTAAAATTAATATGCAGATGCATAGACACATACATGCACACATTTTTACAGAAAAGGCAGATTTGTGCATGAATGTATTCTTTTTCAAAGGTTAATTCCGGTCTGGACAACAAATAATGGATAATGGCTACAGCAGGACAAAACAATTTAGAGGGCTAGGCTATTGCAGTCTTTCAAACAAAATGCTTTATTTCTTTTGTCTCCTCCCTTTATAAAAAGGATGATTAGTAATACCTTTAGCCTTCATTGGGAACTGTTTCTCCTCACATCACTTTCAAGGTGAACTTCTAATGTCTGCAACCCTGATTAGTCCTGAATAAATAGAATAGATGTGTAAGAAGGTTTCATTAAAAAAAAAAAAAAAGTAATGTTCTTGACAATGAGAAACTCTCCTTGTACTTAAACGTGACCTTCTCCTGCATTTAAGAGTTTTCAAAGCTCCTACAACATGAAATAATACAGGAATAAATGTTTTGCAATTGAGTAGCATAAGATACAAGGAATGAACAAACTTTAAAAACAAAAACTTCAAGTAGGATCCTGCCCAACTTCTTTCCCCGTTTTTCCATCTACCACTATTTCCCATCTCCCTAGATACGAAATTTATTGCCCGAATTTTCCTATTTTTGTACTTTTTTTAGCTAGCATTAAGCACCTATACCCCGATATGACTGAAACACTTCAGAAGCAGAAGCAAATAAAGTGGTAGAAAAGAGCCAATCGTAAAAACACTTCTCAAGTAGAAGCACAAAACCCAAAGCTGAACTAACAAAAAAAACCAACCCTAAAACCCACACATAAGAGCATCAAATTCATGGATGAACACATTTTAGCAGTTTTAAAACAGCAAAAACCTTCCATCCCAAAATGAGAGCTACCACTGACAGACTGATAAAATCAAATTACTTCAGATTTACACTTAGGAATACAGGAGTCCAACAGGTGTTCATATCACTGCGTTCAGTCCCCATTTATTTGAGTCTACTACATTCATTAATCTTTCCCCAGACTCCATTTTTGGTCTGAGGGCCTAGAATTACCATGGTATTTTTATGACACTTAATACGGCTTATGAAACACTAACTAGACAATGAGACAGATTTACTTACTGAGGCTTACAGGTATGGTAATCAATGGTTAATGCTTATGTGCTTTCAAGCCTTTAAAGCTTTCTTTACGATTCCATAGCTCCCTCTTAGTGGTATGCAATGTCTTTTTGTTAAATGGTTCTAAAAAATTTAGTGCAACATTATGTGAATTTATTTTTGATGACTGCAGGTCCTAATTAGTAAAAGTGTTTGATAAAAGCATATATAGTACATCAACACAAGCTCTTCATTTATATGGAACAGCATCAGCAGCATAAAGCCAGAATCGGTAAGAACAGACAAAACACTTAGGGAGTTAATACTATTCTTAATTCTTCAGCTGAAGAGCAAAATGGAGTATACATCAGTGATTGTACGTCCTAGAAATATTCTGTAAACAAAACTGCCTCTGTAACAGGCACGTATCCACACACAATCTTCCCTTCTCATTCCTCCTGCCCTACGGTTTTGGTCCAGGGAGTGTATGTGAATGCATCATTAACAGCAACTACCCAAGTTCTCCACAACAAACAACGGTCAGCATACCTGGAGTACAGATGACATAATCACCCCAGAAAAGCCACATCCGTGATCATGCTTGCTTTTGTCAGGCTATGTGCAACAAAATTCATCCATTCAAAGATAACTATTTTGTCTGCACAAATTAGCTGTTGGTTTCACTCAAACACCCAACTGTACACATTGCTCCAGGATAGATGACTGACAAATATCTACATGGAAATGATACTTCAGAGAAACTAGCTGCTGTTAAGAACTCTTCCTAAATACCTACACATCAGTCTACTGGCACAGTCAGTAGCTCCACACATCCACAGCTCAGAGTGGGTTTGATATCTTCAACACACAACAACTACTGTAGGATCACGTTTAAGAACAGCATAGCTTATAAACATGTGTAATAGCCAGTACTAATATTCTACAGATATCCAGAATGGTGGCATTCTTTAATAATGTAACAGTTAAAAGCACGCAGATTTTCAGATTACCAACATCCACTGAGATGATCTGTAAGATCACTGTATCCTTTGATCTTCAAGCTAGCAGCACAAAGACACATAAGGACTGTATGAAGTTACTGGTCACAAGCAAGTCAGGCAACGCCTATTCGACTTATTCAATGCCACACAATTTCAGAAGAACATAAGAAAGATAGTCCTCTAACCAAAATCAGAAGCATGCTGAATCTTAGTTTAAGTAAAAACCTAGACTAGGTCCCCAAAAGAATCTTCCAAAACCAAAAACAACCACCAAACAAAACCACACAAAAAACCAAACAAACAAGCAAAACCTACATGCAGGTTGTCATTTTCCATCTAGAAGTGAGAGGAATAACAAGACTAATCTTGCTAAAAAATAGAAGTAGTAAGCTGGTTGCCACAGGCTCCAAAGGTCAGTATCAGTTTTCCACTCCACTAACAAGGATCCCACAGCCTGCAGCATTCTCATCAAACTCAGAAGAAACATTCTTTCCTCTGCACTTTAGTAAAGATAAGTTTGGCAAACCAGCTGAAAAGTTCGTGCGCTGATATGGAGCAAGAACCGATGCAATAATCAGATGAATAAAAAGTATTATAAAAAGAGCTTCCATCTGAAGAAGGACACTAATGGAAAAGAACCCTAATGTACTTGGGAATTTATGTCTATTAAGTTGAAGTTCTCCTCTTCACCAACAATGACATCTATTTTAGTAAAATGAAACAGTAAGAAATGGAGAAAAAAAGAAGTTAAAAAAACCAAAAACACTCGTAACAAATCTACTTACTAGAAATAGTCTAACTTCTGCCCTGCACAGATTCAGAACTTGGTGAAGCATTCAGGAGTCTCAACTGTTAGTAATGGCCATCTGGTTAACTAAATTGCTAAAATCAGGTTGGATGTGTAACTCATACTGCGTCCTACCTCACACTGCTTCTCCAAGAGGGTCTATACAGCATCAAAGATATCCATGTGAAACCTTAAAAATCATTAAACCATCCACCACATATCCTGCACAGAACAGACAGTCTTGACTGTAATTTCTTAGGCTGAGAATCAAAGAGACCTCAGACTGTTTCCAGATCCAAAAAGCTTCAGAGCATCACTCCACAGCTCATATTAAGCTGAAGTAAATCAGTAACTCCTCTTGCTGCAGAATCTGGTTCTCTAGAACCACTGCAATGCATTTTCACACATCATGCAGGTATTACATCAAGATTTAAATTAAACTTCTTGGTGATTGATGTAAAATATGAGAGGGGTATCACCAGCCAAACACGATGTCCCTGAAAAGTTATCTGTACACAAAACGATACACAAAATGTATACCTGTATACACATTTCTCAGGTTGGAGAAATGTCCAGACTTCTTGTGGCTACTGCTGGTAGGCTTCTTGTTACGGCAGGCCTTCACTAGAAATTACTTCAGCAAGAAGAGAAAGGAGAAGGCAGCATTTGTACATCAGGAAGTCTTTCCACTACTTCATGGAAGATGTAACCACCAAGAAGCTAGCACAGAGTGAGGGATCTGCCTCCCTCAAACTAAGCAGACTATATCCAGTGCTGCACACGCAACAAATAGGAAAGAGTAAGTTTAGAGGAAAGGGCTGACTTTCTTACGACACAGCATTGTAAGACATGTCTTATAGTACCACATTAAGCTACTGAAGTGTCCTGCTCCTGATTAGAAGTCATTCTTAAACAGAGGTAGTGCACTCCATTGTGGTGGAGACTTCACCTACAGTTATCTCAGCTAACTTTAGGATTTAAGTATGTATTGAATTCCTTACAAGTCCTTTCAAACAAGAATTCGTCTTTCTCCTGTTCGTAACAGGTTCACATCATCTTCTGTGTCGTAAGACAGTTGCTTCAAGCAGAAGAAAGAAACATGTAATAGCAGCTTATGAAACTTGATAGCACACCCTTGACTTAGTCTTTAACAGCTCCTTGTGATACCAACAAATGCAAAGGTGAAATGGAAATACAGTGAACTAAGTGATAGAAGAGGAGGAAAGAGACACTGGTATAAAGAGGAAGACATCTGCAAACAACGCTGCTTCCAGGAGAAGGCTGTATTCAGAAACCACATGCAGAAGATGGACTGTAAGGGAAAAGCTATATACCACCACTGGATGCCAACAGAGTTAGTACTGACTGAAGGACAGTACTTGTGAAGCTGAAACTTTGGCTTCTTCCTCACTGATGATGACACAGTACTTAAAACAAGCACAAGTCTTTTAAATCTTTGAACCCATCAAGAATTGTGACTCATTTTAATCTGGAATGGAGTTCTGTTCCTCCAAATGGCACTAGGTTCTCTCAAAGCAAATCCTGCTTCACCCTTTAAGCACAACTGTTCTTATGAGAATGTAGTTACCAAAAAGTTACCTTGTTGAGAAAGAACTAATTGATTGGATTGTTCACTTGATGAGACTTACCAAGTCCTTTCAGCTAGAAAACCAAAGCCAACAATATAAGCATGTTGATGCTCTCTTAACTACCTTCAAAGAATCTAACATGAAGCACACAAGCAAGCCGGGACAGCCTAGCCTCCTCAATGCAGACACAAGACCACACAGGACTGGCTAGGGCAGCATTATCCCTTACGGTAACAGGTGGAGGGAGTGTAAACATGATAAACTTCTGGACACATTTTGGATGAGAATTCTTAATTAGTACTTCATGCTCCTTTACAGATTTTCTTAACACCCCAGAATCCTACAAAGTATAGAGGAGTATGCTCCTATATAATTACAGCTGAAGCTCACTTTTGGATAGAATTCCCAGCTACACAGTTCTGAGGCAGATGTCAAACAACACTAACTCAATCCTGAATCTGTGAACACAGTGTGAATACCCACAAGACATCTGAGAAAAGAAAGAACAGTTTCAAGCCTTCATCCAAGGTAGGACTTGGACCTCTGTGTTTTGGAGACAGCAAGATGAAACAAGCCTGCCTTGCAGCACTTTGTTGAAAGAACTGGGTCTATGGTGATAGAAAAACTGATCCCAAGATGGGGTTGCAGAGACTTCCAATATCTCCTCCATAAATATCACCATTAGTATTACTGATTCCAGTCATCAAGGGGGACAGAGTAAGAAGGGGAAAAAAAAAAAAAAAGGCATGTTGCTTTAACTATTTATCAATATGACACCTCAGATCAGAGTCAGGAGGCAGGAGTAGACAAATTCAATGCATTACAGGTAACCTATTCCTTAGATAGCTAAGGGACATAACCTCCTGCTTAGTGAATTTTTTTTCTAGACTGTAAAGATATAAGAGGAAGAGAGGGAGAATCACTCTGGAACTTGAGTATCAATGACAATCTGAGAACTTGTGTAACTGTGTCCACCTCTTACATAGTTCTTCCAATGTATTAAAGTAATTTGGATGGTTTTACAGACACTAGGTGTATGTCATTTGTTTGTAAGCTATTTTTATTCCGTTTAAGATAACGTTAATTGTTTCCATGTCTTGTAAGACTATACCTGTTGCAGGCAAGGCAGAGCTGAAGTTATGCCACTCAAAAGAATCATGTCCCTTTCAGGGACAACACTACAAGGACAAACTAGAGAATGCCAAGTACAGGTGGCAAGAAAATGCAAGGACCAAATTTAAGAGCAAATCACCCAGGAACAGGTTACTGTGCAGTAGATAGATAGAAAATAAGCAGTAAAATATGACACTTGAGGAACAGGAGTGAAGATGGAAATTAAACAATTTCTGAAGCAGATAATGAATGCATAGCAAATCACATCACAACTTCTGCATTTATCAAGCATGCAAGTGGCAGGCAAGGTTTGTGGCCTGCAAACACCAAGGAGGTAAACACTAATGTGTGAAAACAGTGGTATGAGTGCACACATAGCTACCATGTGAATGTGTATGTTAGATAACACAAAAGAAAAAAATGAGACCTCCAAAGATTCCTATGAGCAGCATTCATCAACCAATCACGGATGGGTTGACTGATGGGCTGGAGCTGGGCAGGGAGAAACTGAGTGAAATTCAACAAGGGCAACTGTAGAGTTTCGCACCTGGAAAAGAACAACCCCATGGATCAGTATAGTTGAGGACTGACCTGTTGGAGAGCAATGAAGGGGACAGGTACCAGGGTGGGGGGCTAGTGGATGGAAAGTTGACCATGAGGCAGCAATGTGCTGCTCTTCTGGCCAAAAGGGCATTATGGGGTGTATTAGAAGGGCTGTGGTTAGTAGGTGAAGAGAGGTTCTTGTCTCCCTCTACTCTGCCCTGGTGAGGCCACATTTGGAATATTGTGTTAAGTTCTGGGCCCCTCAGTTTAAGAAGGACAGGGAATTACTTGAAAGAGTCCATCACAGAGCCATAAAAACGATGAAGGGAGTGGAACATCTTCCTTACAAAGAGGGAGCTGGGGCTTTTTAGCTTGGAGAAGACTGAGGGATGACCTCATCAATATTTATAAGTATGTAAAGGGTGAGTGCCAAGAGGATGGAGCCAGGCTCTTCTCGGTGACGCCCAATGACAGGACAAGGAGCAACGGGTGAAAGCTGAGGCAGAGGACGTTCCATGCAAACACAAGGAAAAATTGTTTCACTGTGAGGGTAACAGAACACTGGAACAGGCTGCCATAAGGAGTTGCGGAGTCTCCCTCTCTGGAGATATTCAAGACCCACCTGGATGCATCCCTGTGTGATCTGGTATAGGTGGTCCTGGCAAAGGGTTGGACTAGATGATCTTTCAAGGTCCCTTCCAACTCCTAACATTCTGTGATAAATGTAAAAGTCTCAGTTCCTGGCGTTACAGAAATTTTTCCTTCCAACGGCTAAAACTTCCAATACTTTATATTGATCTTATTGGCTAAGAAGAGACAACTGGTATACATTATCTTACAGTGAGAGTAAAGACTCTGACTACCTGATGAAAGGGAACAGTTAGATCCTGAAGTTCACATAGCTGTCAATTTTTTTTCCTTAGTATGAATATATCAAAGAAAAAACACACCTGTTGTGAAATACTTCTATACTTCTAACTCATGAAAAAAACAGTAACTACAGAAAAGGAGCATCATTCCATTGCTAGAGTTAGAAATACTCAGAAATGTTTGCCCATGACTAATTCACTTTTATCCACTGTATTAGAGGATCATTTTGATCATACTAGTTGACCAAATTATTTTCAGGTATTTCCTGAGTCAATAAAATAGATAAAT
Source organism: Ramphastos sulfuratus (assembly GCA_013399055.1). Taxonomy (NCBI): domain Eukaryota; kingdom Metazoa; phylum Chordata; class Aves; order Piciformes; family Ramphastidae; genus Ramphastos; species Ramphastos sulfuratus. The sequence goes on from WBNM01042899.1 coordinate 49,449, forward strand.
TGGTACTTCCACCTTTGTTAATTCTCTAGCATTTTGAGCAGAAAACTTAGTTTCAGGTACAGAATCTGAACTCAGAGTTCTAAAGTGCATTAAGCTTTATCCGCTACTAATAAAAGCCACAATGTTCTAGGTAAGTCAGATTTACAGTTACATATAAAAATAATTAGAGTAGAAACAGTTGCTCTAAAGACATTTTTGAAATCTACATTTAGTTAATACTAAATATACTTTGCATCCTTCTGCCTTAACCTTACATTCAAATAACTACAATATTTTACTTAGTATCAAAAGTTAGAAATCCTGAACTCACTTGAAGTTTTAGTCATTTAGAAACTTAACAAAGCTTTAACAGACATTATTCAAGAAAATAAAATCCAGACCAATTTTTCAAGCAAATTAAGCAGGGCAAAATCTGTTCCTAAATAAGAAATCCCTCCATACTCCAAGTTCTGCTTCCATGCATCTCAGGCTCTGGAATTTCTTTTTACTACAGAAAGGAACAAACAGAAAAAAAGACACAACCCACTCTTATAGAGCTTTCTTTCCACTTAATAATCACTTTCATGCCCTCATGCACAAAGTTCTACATAATAAACCTCTACGAGAAGTGCAGACTTGCAATTCTATGCACAATTGCTCTTTCTGGAATAAATCTGATCCAAACCAAAGTATCAAAATTTGCTCTCGTCAGTTTTCCTTTGACTCCAATGAGAGGAATTCAATACTCATGGGGAACAGTTTAAAAAAAAAATTTAAAAAAAACCCCACCCAGTTTAAAAATTCAGTAAGGTTTTTTTTTTTATAGAAGGAGGATAAAATTTAATATTCATAAAGACAAATAAATTCATATTTGACAAGTATTAAGGCATGAAAAAATATCATTACCCCCAATGGATTCACTATATCCAACTGAAAAGTGTTACAAATTTTTAATATTTTTTTTTTCTTGATTGCAATATTGAACTTGCTTTCTTTGACGCCAAGCTTCTTCAAGAATTCTTGGTTTACAGAAACCAAAAAACAATATGTGATGTCCTCAAAATAGTATCAGGAGCACTTACTCATCATACTTGATATGATAAATAGCTTCTTCATCAGTGTCCATACAGTCTGAGTAAGATGTGGATGGCGTACTGTCCAAATTATTTGCATTTTCTCTAGAATGATCTTGATTTAAGTTTCCATTAGTCCTTTTGTAAGTGTTACCACTCTTTCCTTGAGCTTTACCATTCTTTTGTCCCGTTGTTGCTCGGGTAACATTTTCTATATGAGCTTCAAACCAGGCTCCAATGCTGACATCACGAGCATCCACCAATTCGTTTATCTGAAATAAAAATTCAGTAAAACATTTATGCTTATTTTATATAATCCTAGTTTTTAAAAAAGCAAGACAAATTTGCTATGCTACTGTCTAACTTTGTTATCAGTAAAACGATCAACTCTAGTAACTAGTTGAATTTGGGCAAGCTCAAGTAACATACAGTCATATGAACATAACCTGTATGCTATTCTAAAAAGCAAGGTTGGTTTTGGGTTTTTTGTTTGTTTGGTTTTTTTCCTTCCCCTCAAGACCTGAAAGTTAGCTTTATCACTTCCATTATCTTTCCCTTGTGTATCACCAATTTTCTTTATGGCTAAAATAAGTATACATAGTATTTAGTATTAGGTTACAACCAAGGATCAAAGACTTTCCTGAGTCTCCAACTTGGAATTATTAAACCTTCTGTCCTTCTGTCCTACAAAGTTTTAGCCCTTGAAGACTTAAGGAGAAAGAAGGAAAAAAGTCTTACAAGTTTGCCACCACATCAGCCAAAATACTGTAACGGAAAAAACCTGAACTGTCTCTGAGAATTTCTCCCTTCTGTACTCACAATAATACTTGTATTAGGTAATCAAACCACTTTAGTATTGTAAATCACACCTCATTTTCTCAAGTCTTCAGTAAATTAAGCAGATATTCCTTTAATACCGAGAGCACTGAAAAAAAAAAAAAAATCTAAAAAAACCACTTCGACATTACACAAAGCATATTACAGAACTAATGCAGAGCTATATCATAGAGAATATCTATAATTACCTAAGATACATATACATACACATGTATACGTACATATACATGGTTTAAGCTATAGCTTTTGTCAAATGCCAATACACTGGCAGACGTATTTACTTTTCCTAACTCCAAAGACTGGTTTCTATAAACTGAACAATCTTACTGTACTTTTACATGTATTTTTGGCAAGCAAAAACCTATGCTCAACATTTTTTAGAATGAAGTGGTCCTTAAACATCTAAAAGTACAACTGACAGCAGCTTGAGCTAACAAGTTTATCCCAAGAAAATGGTATTTTCCGTTCTATACTTTTCATTCATTTTCTTAAAATAACCTCCAAAACTCAAACATTTCTTTTTCCTCTCAACCAACAATTGTTTTTTTTTTTCTTACTAACTACAGTATTTCAAGTACAGATTTTTTTACCAGGATGAAAATTTCAGCCATGTAATAAACCAATCAGAAGATGGACTAATTTTCAGTCTATCCATTTGTTCTGAACAGTAGATTCTGGCACATCTAGAAAGAACGCTCATGAAAGCATTCCAATACAACTTTATGTCTCCTTTGTAGTTCAAAGTTCTCTTTTACTTCCTTGTCTCATGTGCTGGTTTAAGGCTAA
>WBNM01042900.1:7461-26212 GCA_013399055.1 Ramphastos sulfuratus
TTCCTAAGTAATACTTCTAATTTAACCATATTAATCACTATTAATCCCTATTTAACTCTTACTATTAAACCTTAATTAACACTATTAATCCCTATTTAACTCGGTTAATACTATTAAACCCTATTTAACACTACTACTCCTAATTTAACCATAATAATCACTATTAAAACCTATTTAAGACTATTAAACAATATTTAACACTATTAATCAATATTACACTCTGTTTAACACTACTGATCACTCCTTAACACAATTAAACACTAGGAACACTGTATTTAATCACTACTAAACACTATTGTAATCACTATTAAACACCTTTAAATACTTAAAGACTTTTTAACAAGGTCAGAAAATAAAAAAATTTATTTTCAAATTTGAATGACTGAAAAAAAAATTCAAATCCTTGAAGACTTGAACACTTTTAAGTATTATTTAACACCATTAATGACTATTAGACACTACTGCAAACACTATTTAACAGGGCCAGGAAACAAAAGGTTTTTACTTTCACATCTGAATTCCTGCAAAAATTTAATCTTTAATATAATATTAATCAGTGGTAAATTCTTTAAACACTAATACCATTTAAAACCTTATTAAAGACTACTTTAAACCCTAATAAAGCCTCTTTTAAACCCTATTAAAGCCTCTTTTAAACCCCATTAAAGCCTCTTTTAAGCCCCATTAAAGCCTCTTTTAACCCCTATTAAAGCCTCTTTTAACCCCTATTAAAGCCTCTTTTAACCCCTATTAAAGCCTCTTTTAACCCCCATTAAAGCCTCTTTTAACCCCTATTAAAGCCTCTTTTAAACCCTATTAAAGCCTATTTGGCACATCTTAAATACTCTTTAACAGGGTCAGGAAATAAAAGATTTTTACTTTCACATCTAAATCCCTCCCAAAAAATGAATTAATTGAAGAACTGAGCACTAGTTGCTATTATAGTATACATTTAGCAGTGTAGTAAATATTTATCACTCTATTAAACCCTATTTAACCCTCTTAAAACCTACTTAACCCTCTTAAAACCTACTTAACCCTCTTAAACCCCATTAAGCCTATTTTAACCCCCATGAAACACTATTTAACACCACCTTAAACACTATTAAGCACTCTTTAAGCCTATTGTAAATGCTATTAAACACTATTTAACAAGGTCAGGAAATAAAGATCTTTACTTTCATAGCTGAATTCCTAACTGAAATTATTTCTTTGAAGAATTGGACACTATTAAGCACTATTAACACTATTTTAAACACTATTAGGTATTATTAACAGTCTTTTAAAAGCTATTAAGGACTATTAACAGCATTTTAAACACTATTAAGAGCATTTTAAGCTCTACTGCACTGTTAACAGCTTTTTAAATACTATTAAGCCCTATTAACAGCCCTTTAAAAACTATTAAGGACTATTAACAGCCTTTTAAGCAGTATTAAGGACTATTAACAGCCTTTTAAACACTATTAAGGGCTATTAACAGCCTTTTAAACACTATTAAGGGCTATTAACAGCATTTTAAGCTCTATTGCACTGTTAACAGCTTTTTAAATACTATTAAGCCCTATTAACAGCCCTTTAAAAACTATTAAGGACTATTGACAGCCTTTTAAACACTATTAAGGACTATAAACAGCATTTTAAACACTATTAAGGACTATTAACAGCATTTTAAGCTCTATTGCACTGTTAACAGCTTTTTAAATACTATTAAGCCCTATTAACAGCCTTTTAAATACTACTAAGCCCTATTAACAGCCCTTTAAAAACTATTAAGGACTATTAACAGCATTTTAAACACTATTAAGCACTACCAGCCTTTTAAACACTATTAACACTAACAGCCTTTTAAACACTATTAATCATTATTAACACTATTTTAAACACTATTAAGCACTATTAACTATTTTAAACACTATTAAGCACTATTAATACTATTTAAACGCTATAAAACACTCCTTAACACTACATTAATCACTATTTAATGGGCTCAAGAAATAAAGATCTTTGATTTCACACCTGAATTCCCCCAAAAAATTAATTCCTTGATGAATTGGACACTATTAAGCACTCTTAACACTGTTTTAAACAGCATAAAACAGTACTTAACACTGTGTTAATCACTAGTAAACAATATTTAATGGGCTCAGGAAATAAAGACCTTTACTTTCACACCTGAATTCCTAACAAATTAGGTAAATGAAGACTAGAACTCCATCAAAAAACTTTTATCACTGTTTGAAACACTATTTAACACTATCAAACACTATTCTGAACTCTATTAAACACTATTCTCATCACTATCAAACATTATTCTGAACTCTATTAAACACTGTTCTAATTACTATTACTATTAACCACTATTAAACCCTTTACTAGTGGGAGGTGTCCCTGCCTATGGCAGGGGGTTGGAACTAGATGATCTTTGAGGTCCCTTCCAACCTTACCATTCTATGAAACACTTCTATGAACACTATTAAACCCTATTCTAATCACTATTAAACATTAATCACTGTTAAACACTATTCTNACTGTATACTGTACTCCAGATGTGGTCTGAGAAAAGCAGAGTAAAGGGCAAGAATCCCCTCCCTTGCCCTGCTGGCCACGCTGCTCTCCATGCAGCCCAGCACATGGTTGCTGTCTGGGCTGCACTCATGCTGCAGGCTCATGTTGAACTTTTCATCAACCCAGACCCCCAGGTCCTGTTCCTCAGGGCTGCTCTCCAGCCATTTGCCACTCAGCCTGGACTTGTACGTGGTATTGTGCCGACCCATGTACTGGACCTTGCACTTGGCCTTGTTGAATTTCATGAGGTTGGCCTGGAATGATTTTTTTAGCATGAGGATGGCAGAATCCTGGAACAGGTTGCCCAGGGAGGTAGCTGAGGCCTCATCTCTGAAGATACTCAAGGCCAGGTTGGACAAGTGTCCAAGCAACTCGATCTAAAGGAGGATGTCCTTGCTGACTGCAGGGAGCTTGGACTAGCTGCCTTTGGAGGTCACTTCAAACCCAAACCAGTCTATGAATCTATGATTCCTTTGAATGACTGAGTTTTAACCCATTCTAGCAGAGAAAGCTTGAAAATTCAAATGACAATTCAGACTATGTTCAAAGGGCTCTACACAATATTTGTTGATGTCTCTGGTTGTTCACTGCAGTAGGAGTGGACTAGATGACCTTATGAGGTCACTTCCAACCCAACCCATTCTACAATTCTATGACTTAATAAACTTGATGTACTGAGATTATAGTAGTAACTGTCCTCCCCAAGAAAATACGTATGTCTATTTTATTAATATTTAAGCAAAATAAAATATGAAGCTGCAGCTACTTAACCTTCAGCTTAAATTCATGTGTTGGGAAATAAGAACTTGAAATATAGCTGCCCTGAAGCAAAACAGGAATGAACAGAAAACAAAATATTATGATATTTTACGTTGGAAAAAATTCTAAAGAGAATCTGATCTAACCACTGAGCAAGTCAAAAAAGTGGAGCTATGGAGATACTGGAAGCTGCAGGGAGATGCAAATGCATTAGATTGGTAATTGTTTCGATAAAGTATGCATCAAATCAGAATTAGGGAAAACGGTCAGATCGGCTTTACATTAACACAGTCTGTGGCAACCTGCAAAAGAACTAGAATTACCAGGAACACTGCATATTTTCTGTCTCTGATGCAAAAGGAATCCACACTGCTTCTAGGTCATGAATAACAAAAGCTCTCTAAAATCAAAAAAGGCCCTCTCTGTGCCTATCAAAAAAAATGAATATAGATACAAAGAAATTAACAGCTACTTCCACATGCAAATAACTCTCTTTTTTCCCTCTCTCATCTGTAACAGAGTTGATGATAATGCTGTATGCCCAGGAATGTCCTGGTGAAGTGCTCAGATACTTTTCTACCCTGTGCACTCCTCAAATGTTTTATTACACATTTTTTTTTTATCATAGCAAGTTACTATATGACTTCCTCCACAGTTAATACAAGATCACCTATCCAACTTCAATACTTCACAGACTTAAGCTGAACTTTCTGTACCAGCTGAACGTTCTGTACCAGCTGGGCTTCTGACTATATTTTAACTGGATCCTAGCTAGATCCTGCATGGTTCTTAACAAAGTAATTTCTCTCTCCCCAGAAAGCACTGTGAATTCCTGTAAAATGGAAAGCAGTGAATGGATTGAACACCACAAGCTATTTTTAAAAAAATATTTAGGAGAATTAAAATCTCAATCACCAGGCTAGTAAAAAAGAAAAAAAAAATGCACGTAGTCATTGCATACGTACAAACTTGTGTTTACATGCACAAAGGCTACATTTTCCCACCCTGCTGTGGGGTTCAGCTGAAAAACTGGTACAGTCAAGAGTTCTTTCTGCAAGTAACTTCAAAAGTGGGATGATCATTTGGTTTTTGAATGAATCATTGATGCAAATCCCTCAGATCCCAGATGAATAAGGTGGAAAACTTGCAGGAATTCTCATCAGAAACTAAAGGTTCTTATTTGGGAATGTTTCCTGAATTAAAGCTCGAGGCTTAGAAAACATTATGAACAGCTCCCTTTGAAATTAGTGCTTGGATTCCAGTTGGACCTGATCTGTCAGAAATGCAAGGAAGCCACAAATCTGATCCAGAAAATCAGTCTGTAATCATCCCTCTGAAAAGCTGTGTTTGGTGTAAGGCATATTAACTAAATATTGGCATCTGATATGCATTGGAAAGGAAATCTTGACACCATAAGATAATTTCAGTCATGGACAATGTTGTTGAGAAAGGACTGTGAGATTTTCACAACTTACAATATATCCTCTCTGGAGATACTCAGGACCTGCCTGGATGCATTTCTGTGTGATCTGATATAGGTGATCCTGCTCTGGCAGAGGGGTTGGACTGGATGAGCTTTCGAGGGACTGCCCTGACATTCTGTGATTCTGAGTTGCTTGTTAAATTAAAAACAAACAAACAAACAAACCCAAACTTCAAACAACTTCGTAATGAGACTGCTCCATTTTACAAAATACTGTATCACAAACAATATAACATTTTTATGTGTATATATATACATATATATATGAATGTGTGTATTTATATACATATATATATATATATATGAATTTGAACTTTTTTTCAGGAAAAAACCTCGAAGTTTTAATATATGGAAACAATTATTGTATGATGGATGCTGGGAACATATTAATATTTGTTTCGAAGCATGCTTACATTGTCAGATGGAGCCCTGAGAAATGTATCAAGCAGCAATTTGTTCTCAGGAGTTATAAAATGCCAAATAACTTGGTTGGCCTCTGAATGTTGTAGCAAAATGTCCAGAAGGATAAACACCACAGCTCTAGGGAAAGAAAAATATCATGCGAGCATGCAACTGCTGGAAAAACACCCAAACAAACAGTTACTCATGTTCAAGATAACTCAGTTGCTGAGACAGGAAGGGATGGTCTAAGGTAGGTCTAGAATAAAGCCCTTTGGATTATCACTCCTCCCTCTCATCTGGTCAGAGGAGATAAAACATAACAAAAAGAGCCACAAAAATTATTAAGGAAGTTGAACATCTTCCTTATAACAAGAAACTGAGGGAGCTGGGGCTTTTTAGCTTGGAGACTAAGGGGTGACTTCATTAATATTTATAAATATGTAAGGAGTGAGTGCCAGGAGGATGGAGGCATCCTCTTCTCAGCGATGCCCAGTGACGGGACAAGGGGCAATGGGTGGAAATTGAGGTATAGGAGGTTCCACGTGAACCTGAGGATGACTTTTTTCCTTATGAGGGTGACAGAGCACTGGAACAGGCTTCCCAGGGAGGTTGTGGAGTCTTTCTCTCTGGAGATATTCAAGAACTTTCTGGATACATTCCAGTGAGATCTGCTCTAGGTGATCCTGCTCTGGCAGGGAGGCTGGACCAAATAATCCTTCAAGGTCCCTTCCAGCCTCTGACATTCTATGACATTCTATGATTCTATGAAAAAGTTCATGAGACAGGATGGGGACAGGGAGAGATCATTCACCAGTTACCATCACAAGCAAAGCACATTCAATTAAGGGAAAAATAATTTAATTTATTACCAATCTGATCACAGTAATGAGAAATAAAACCAAACATCAAAACACTTCTCCCCCTTCTCCCATCCTCCTGCTTCCTGGGCTTAACAGCACTCTCCGTTTTCTCTAACTCCTCCCCACCAAGCTGTGCAGGAGGGTGAGGAATGGGGATTTATCATTTACTGTCTTTGTCATTCCTCCTTGTGCTCTTCCCCGACTTCAGTGTGGGGGCCCTGCCATGGGAGACACCTCCCCAGTGTGAGTCCCTCCCACAGGTGCATAAACTGCTCCAGTGTGGATCCCTTCCTTGGGGTGTAATCCAGGAACAGATCGCTCCAGCAGTCGCAAGCCCCAACAGCAAATCTGCTTCAGAGAGGGCTCCTGTGTCTATGGGTCCACAAGTCCTGCCAGGAGGCTGCTCCAGTGCAGGTTTAACACACGGCTATAGCCTCCTTTGGACATCTACCTGTTCCAGTATGGACCTTTTTGGGCTGCAGGGGAACAACCAGTGCACTGCTGCAGTACCCAGAGCAGTTCCTCCCCCTTCTTCACTGATCTTGGTGTCTGCAAAGATGTTTCTCTCACATATTTTCATTCCTCTCTTAGGCTGCAGGGATTTTTTTGCCTTTCTGAAATACAGTTTCAGAGAGGTGTTAGCATTGTCGCTGATGGGCTCAGCCGTGGTCAGCAGCAGGTCCATCTTGCAGCTGGCTGGCACTGGCTCTATCAGAGCTTCTAGCAGCTTCTCACAAAAGCCACCCTTGTAGCCCTCTAGCTACCAAAACCTTGCCATGCAAAGCTAATGCAACCACACACAAAATCATTCAAACCGCTGTTTGCTCGAAGTTAGATATATCAGCACTTTGCTGAATTAAGTGCATAGATCTAAATCTTCATCAAGTGACAAGCACAATTCATGGATTCATAGAATGGTCTGGGTTGGAGGAGATCTCCAAAGGTCAGCTAGTCCTACTCCCTCTACAGTAAGTAGGGGCATCCTCAACTAGATCAGGTTGCCCAGAGCCTTGTTGAGCCTGACCATGAGTAGCTCCAAGGTTGACTTCAAATTAGAGTAGATTTAGACTGGATGTTAGGAAGAAGTTCTGCACCATGAGGGTAGTGGAACACTTGAACAGGTTGGCCAGGGTGGTGGTTGGGGCCTCATCCCTGAAGATATTCAAGGAGAGGTTCAACAGGGCTCTAGGCAGCCTGATCTACTTGAGGTTGTCCCTGCTTACTGCAGAGGGCTTTGGACTAGATGACCTTGGGAGGTCCCTTCCAACCCAGACCATTCTATGATTCTGTGGGGCCTCAACTACTTTGCTGGGCAACGTGCTCCTATTAGGCAATCTGAAATGGAAATTACATCGTTTTGTAATACTGATTGTTACATTGCATCTATTTCTGCCTTTGAACAGTTGGAAATCTGCAGAAACAATAAGGATTCTGGGCACGTAGAGAAATGTAAAGCCTATTAATCTTGGGAGCCCAAAACTACAAGCTGAAACTCTCATTTATGTGGATTTCAAACTGTCAGCATCATACAATCTAATACGTTGTGTGTGGATGTACACAGCACAAGACAGCTGACAGCCAGTAGAACAATCCCTGAATGCACAACCTTAAGTTAAATAATCTGTACCTTCGAAGTGACAAATGTTCTGGAGGATTGCTTGGTTTTGCAGGAAAAAAAAGTAAAAGAAGAGAAAGAGCAATAATTCTATAACTACATGGTAATTTTAGAGAGCATAAATGGATGGCGAATACTGTAAATTTATGTATAGCCAAATGATAATTATGTTTTATATTTGAAAGAGTCATCAAGCAACTGGAGCACATAATTAACTTCCAGCAAATTTGTAAAAGTACCTAATAAAGTCAGGCAGAAACGTGAATTTGGGGTATATACTGCCTTCCCAGGAAATTCCTAAGATTCATAGATTCAAAGAGTGGTTTAAGTTGGAAGGGACCTTGAATATCAACTAGTTCCAACATCCCTGCCATGAGCAGGGACAACTTCCACTAGACCAGGTTGCTCAAGGCACAGAGGAAGACCTTGGAGTGCTGGTAGACATCAAATTCTGCATGGGACAGCAATGTGCCCTTCCAGCCAAGAGAGCTAATGGCATCCTGGGGTACAGCAGGAAAAGTGTGTCTAGCAGGGCTAGGGAGGTTCTTCTCCCCTTCTACTCTGCCCTAGTGAGATCCCCACCTGGAATACTGTGTCCAGTTTTGGGCTCTCCGGTTCAAGAGAGACAGGGACCTGCTGGAGAGAGTCCAGCGGAGAGCCACAAGGATGACTGGGGGACTTGAGCATCTCCCCTATGGAGAGAAACTGAGAGCCCTGAGTTCTGTTTATTCTGGAGAAGGCTGAGAGGGGATCTGATCAATGTGTACAAATATCTGAGGGGTGGGTGTCAAGTGGATGGGGTCAATCACTTTTAGTTTATCCACAGCAGTAAGACAAGGAGCAATGGATACAAACTGGAACATAGAAGGTTTCACCTCAACATGAGGAGAAATTTCTTTGCAGTAAGGGTGACAGACCACTGGAACAGGCTGCCCAGAGAGGTTATAGAGTCTCCTTCTCTGGAGACTTTCAAAACCCACCTGGATGCATTCCTGTGTGAACTACCCTAGGGGATCCTGCCTTGACAGTGGGATTGGACACGGTGATCTCTGGAGGTCCCTTCCAACCTCTGTCATTCTGTGATCAAGGTTGAACATCTCCTAGTAGGGGATATCCACGATCTCCCTGGGCAACCTGTCCCAATGTCTCACCACCCTCACTATAAAGCATTTCTTCCTAATCTCATTTAAATCTGCTCTCCTCAAGCTTAAAGCCATTCCCTCTTGTCCCATTTTAATTGTAGTTGCTTTTCAGGTACTAGAAGGACACTCACTGTAAGGTCTCCCCAGAGCCCTCTTTTCTCCAGGCTGAACAACCCCAACTCTCTCAGCCTGTTCCCACAGGGGAGGTTTTCCAGCCCTATGATCATCTTTGTGGCCCTCCTCTGGACCCACTCCGGCAGTATCATAGAATCATTAAGATTGGAAAAGATGCCCAAGATCATCAAATCCAACCATTGACTGTACACCACCATGCTCACTAAGCCATGTCCTGAACTATTACATGGCAGTTTGATGTCCTTCTTATTCTGTGACACCAGAACTGGAGGCAGTACTTCAGGTGGGATCTCACAAAAGGAGAGGGGCAGAATTACCTCCCTAGTCCTGCTGACCACACCTTTGATACAGCCCAGGACACAGTTGGCCTTCCACACTGCAAATCAGCTCATGTTGAGTGCCGGTGTAACATATGCTATAAAGATTAATCTAACACTATGTAACTATGTAGGATCCAAAGAACTTTGTATTAGGCAAGTCTGTTCATTCCAGCACTGTTAGCCCACATGACAGTCACTGAAGATTTTTGCCTAGCTTCCTGTCAAGGAATAACCTACCCCACTCCATAACAACCATGCCACAGGCTGAGCCTGGCACCTACTTACCATGATATTTCTCTCACTCTGAAGTAGTTAACTGTCTTTCTGTCCAAACCTCCTTTTACAGATGACTGGAATGGACAAAACTCCCTTTCATTTCACTTTGACACTTCATGGTTCCATTCGTTAAGTAGAATTTTTCTTTCCTCTCCTGCAGGACTTTTTTGATCTTCCTCTTTGCCAGGAAGTAAAACATGGTTCGTGGAAAATTTGATAAAACAAAAATGTGAAAGTAGGAAGGGAGCTGGCTCAAAAGAAAGTACAGGAAATGAGCCTAAGGGTTTGATTCCTTATGGAATTGATTTCCTTATGAAATTTTTTTAAAAAATAAATTAAAAGAAATCATAGATCACAGGATGTTAGGGGTTGGAAGGGACCTCCATAGATCAAGTCCAACCCCCTAACAGATAATAGAGGCAAATGAAGAATGGCTAAGTAAGGAACATAAAGGTTTGTACAACGCAACTATCAGCATCCTACAAACAGGCTGAACAAATACATGAAAAGTGCAGAGGCAGACAAACAGTAAAAGCTCTCACACAGTCTTTAATCATTGTGTACATCCATCTACATTCTGACAGAAACAAGTTTGGTAAAATATCCAAGTATAAGTGCTGGATCTTTTAATATTATTTTATTTTATAAGAAATACTCTCTCCTAACCTATTTTTTTTTTTAACTATTTTCTTCTTTAAACACAGTAATACTCTTAAGATCTATGCGTTGCAGGGGATGTATAATCAACCATATAATGGGAATAAAGATCAGTTCTGAGAACCAGTACGAGTTCCTATGAGTGAAATAAATCTGATAGAGGATGAATGGAAATTAATTTCTCCGTGGGTCTTGTACTAGCCACCACAGCTGTGAATATTATTCTGTTTGAATTCTTTACCCCCTAAGTATTTTTATATTTATATATATATATATGTATGTGTGTATACACAATATCTATATACACACATATACATATATATACACATATACATATATAAAGACTCATTAGACATAACTGTTAGCTAAATTCACTAGAACTCATAGCATACATTAGCCTACTCTCAACACGCAGAGCTCTATGCTTATTACTCGTCAGAGTGATCCCACAAGCTCAAACAGTGCTGAGCTGCGTTAATAAATTATGACAAAGAGAAGAGATTTGATACATACTTGCATCTCCATCAGGAGCTGAGGAGTCTAAATATGACATAGTATTGATGAAGGATTCAAATAACACAACACAAAATATATTAAGGTAACTGGAATGAAAACTACTTAGAATATCCAGGATCAAAAAAATCCTTTCAAACAAACAAACAGAAAAAATCCAGAAAAACAAAAGCAACAAAAACCCACAAAAACTGCCTCCTCTAAAAAGGCCTCTTCTTGGGTTTTTTGCTTGGGTTTAGTTTATTTTTTTCCTTTTGTTGCTGTTGTTGCTTTTTTTCTGCATCAGATCCATTCTAATGAGCAGTCCTAGCACTGTGGTCATCTTAGAAAACAGATGGTGGACAGACATTTAAGAGAAGAAAAATCCAGAAAAGGAAAGCAGTGTATCTGAATATATTTTACATGTATCCCTTTCTACATACTGCTTGTTCATTTGCTTTGTAGACTTTTCATTCCAGAATCTGCCTGAATTTTGCTAGAGCTAAACTTTGCTTGGAAACACAGCAAGTGTTTCTCCATTCCATCCTTTTAATCCAGTGTTAAATGGATTGATCTGCAAAACAAACATGGCGAGGCAGAAACTACTCATGTACTGCTAGCAGAGGCTAACTCAGAGTTTAAAATCTTGCTTGATAACTGAGGAGAACACCTGAGTTTTACAACTTTGCTTTGGATTCACAGCAAAGTGCTGCAGAAGGATTTGAGATTGACTACCATATCCTACATGCAATAGTTCGGGTTAATCACATAGATGTAAATACCCATGTTTTGTATTCTCTCTTTTTTTTTTCCCTTTTTTTTCCCTCCTGGGCCTCAATATTTACTTAGTTATATGAAGTAGATCGGCTTTAGCTGTATCTCAAAGTCCTCACCCAAAAAAAGTAGGATTTACAGGTCCATAATCCTGTTCCAAAACAGCATGAGAGGAGATCTGACAACCTACCTGCTACGTGAAAAATAGTAACTACGTGACTAGTGGGAAATAGTGTCTAGCCAGAGCCAAAAATGCCTGGTTCCTGCCCATCCGTTCTGTTATGCTTTATTTGGTAGTCATGATCTGAGGGAGGTCTAAGGCACTGAATCTGACTGGGAAGATAAGCAAGAGAAAGCCTTGCTGAAAATGCCCCTGGGGTTAGGCGTGAGCTTGGGATTTGAGCGTCTCACACAAGCAGGACGTAAGCAGTTCTGACATGCCCGCTGGCAGGGACTATGTGGATTTAAGCATCACTGGGGCAACTACAGGGTAACAGCAGATAAGTAGGGGTGTTTTAAGGATCTTCAAAGCAGTTAAATGCTGCTGAAAGCAAGTGGAGATTAAGAATATGTGTGTGTAAGGCAATTTTTGAAAAGGCACTTGGGTGTTTTTGAAAATATCATGCTGATAAGTCAAACCAAAATGTAAATACACAGCATAAATGCAACTGCATTTCTTTTGTCCTACAACATTAAAAATCTATTTTTTAAAGATTACATACTTGATTAGATAATCCTCTAGAGCAGCTTCATGGCAGGGAAATTCCATCTGAATAAAGCTAATGTAACAGAGCAGAAAATCAAGCTCTTCGTCGAGTCTGTTGTACCCTCTAATCCACTTTCCTAAACAGTCAGAGAGATGCAGAAATGAGCCCAAAGACTACAGAATCTCAAATCTCCAGACTTTCAGTCCAAGACAGTCAGAATGCTCCTGTTTCACAGAGTATCAATATAACAAGTTCTAAACAGTCTGTCCTGATCTAGCAAAGCCAACAACCTTGCACCTATTAGCAGTTAACCAACCAGAATGCCCACACATTTAAGCTACTAAAGTACACAAGTATGCTATTAAGCACATAAGGCACTGTTTGCTTTGCTAAGGAGGTGCCACAGTTTTAACATCTCAAAGGGCTGAACTTTCAAGGAGACAAGGTTTACCGATTCTTATAAATATCCTCCAAAAATATAACTTTTCCTAAATGCATCACCATTTTTAACTATGTTGACAGCAGTACCAACTCCCCTGAAGTTATTTCTGAGTCCTGACTGTGAGTGGAGCTTATTCCAGTGTCTGAGTCTGTATCATTTATGTCCAGAGTTGTCACTCTATGAACAAAGTCAGGAACAGCAGTGCTGCTACTGGAGATGTCACTGCCCTTGGACAGTTCTTCATTTGATGGAATCCTGGTTTCAATGTTGTCTTTTACATGTAGTAAATTAAATTCTTCTGTAAGAAGTTCATATTCTTTTTCCTTCTTTTGAAGCAGCGAGTCCCTGTAGGTAAGCTCTTTCTGAACACAGCTTAGGTATGAGTTGATTCTCAGACCATCTTTCATACTTTTTTCCAGCTCGTATTTTACACTTTCCAAATTTGAGTTTTCCAGTTCAGCATTGGCAGCTCCTTCTGCGCGACCATCATCTCCATTTTTTTCTGTGCATATACCATGTACCTCTCTCTCAATTTCAGCACATAGCTTCTCTATTAATTGCTTATGATGTTTCAGTCTCTCTTCAACCTGTAAAATTCCCTCGCTTTTGCTCAAATAGTCATGCACCTCTTTTTGATCATCTGGCCTACTCCCTTGCTGCTCAGACTCACTTGGATAGATCATTAAATAGGAGTCCTGCACGTAATTTTCTCCATCATTTGCCACACGATCTAGATGGAATTTTGCTTCACATCTTTCAATTTCCATGTCTAGTTCCTTCATTCTAAGGACTTGCTGATGGATGGTATGATCTTGAGAAATGATCAGATGAATCAGTGTTTCCATATTATCTCTCTCTTGCTGCACACTGTCCTGTTTAAGCTTGGCCAGTTTCCGGAAAGTCTTTCTCACGATTTTCTTTTGCTTGTCTATTGGCAACATCTTCATGTAATTTGCAGGACTGAGCTCCCATTGTTTTTCTACATTTTGTACTACCTTAGCTTCAGCTGTCTTCCATAATGGAAAGGAGAGAAAAGCATCTGACTTCACCAACACAAAATGCAAATTACACTGCTCCTCCCCCCAGGCCTTCCAAAGTCTCAAGATCTTGGTCAAGGGAGGAAGTACTCGCTCTGAGCCTCTCCATTTTTCAACAATGCAGTAATCACTGTGTTTTCCAAAGAGGACTTTTTTTTCTCCAAACGTTGTCTGATGGTCCTCGAGCAGTGCCTGAACCACTTCGGCACAAGTTGTGCGCTTTGTCAGGCCGCACACAATCTTTTCTTCCTGGCAAACCCAAACCACAACCTCTCTTTCATTTGAAGCCATGTCCTTGTTGGGAGACCTGGAAAACAAGAGACCAAACATAAATTACATATCAATGGCACAGACTGCATCAATAAGAACTATAATTGTGCTGTGACTTGTTAGGAACAAGTTCTTTACCATGAGGGTAGTGGAACATTGGAACAGGTTGCCCAGGGAGGTAGTTGAGGCCCCATTCCTGGAGATGAGGCTTGACAGGGCTCTGGGCAACCTGATCTAGTTGAGGCTGCCCCTGCTGACTGCAGAGGGGGTTTGACTAGATGACATCTGGAGATCCCTTCCAACCCAGACCATTCTATACTGAAAAATTTCTGTAATATTGTAGAAGAAAATATACTTTAAATTATCTGAAGAACTATCTTTGTAACAAAAAAATATACCCATTTCATCTCCTGCTTTAATGTTATTACTAGTCCAGCTAGTAAAATGTCAAATAAAATGTCTTCTGTTCAATTTAAGTTTTGTACACGTCAGTGTGTGCTAATAATAACTGAGAAGGTTTGGCAATCTTCATTACCTTTCCAGACTGTCCTAGGACAACATAACTTTCAGATTTGCATACCCAGATCTTTTCTCATCACACAGATATTTCACAAACATTTGTAAGCTCTTTCTATCACTGAGGCTTCCCAAAGGAAGAATCACACCTCCAAACACACACTGAATGTAGATGGACTTAGAAAAGGTGATTGAACACCATGTAAGTGAAAGGAATTTGATGGTAGGACAAAGCTATAGCTGTTTTGCCACATCTGCACCCACACAAGCATTAACAGCATGTTTTTCCTCAAAACTTGTTCCTTTTACTGAAGTATCAAATAGGCTGAATTCCAGTGAGTTCTGAGGAAATACCAACTGCAAGAGAATGCAATTTTACAACTCTCTATTTTATAACCTTCATAATAATACATAAATGACAGAAAAAAAAAAAAAAACTTAAATGCCAGAATACATAAGAACTTTAATTTATGTTTATGTAGTTAGTTATTAATTCGAGTGAATGTGTTATTAACCTGACATTAGCAGCTGGTACTTCCTTATACATTGAGACACCTGACTTCAGGTCTCTAAGATCCTATATGGATACCGTAGCTGTCTAATTAACGCAATCAGTAGAGACCAGAGAGTGATTCAGCTGATCAAATGTAGAAATTCATAGAATCAACCAGGTTGGAAGAGACCTCCAAAATCATCCAGTCCAACCTATCACACAGCCCTATCCAATCAACCAGACCATGGCCCCATCCAGTCTTTTCTTGAACACCTCCAGGGATGGCAACTCCACCACCACCCCGGGCAGCCTATTCCAAGGGCAAATTACTCTCTCAGTTAACTCTGAAGTTAGACTGAGCAGCCTTAGAGTGTGATGTGCCTACAATGATAGAGTGTCCTTGTGGAACCTGTCCAGGATATTCCTGTCCTCCAGCCTCCACATGCATAATTTGCTTCTTGCCCAGACCTGGTGATTTGGCCTTTTGCCTAAAATGATAAAACAATAAATTCCCTGAGGAAAGATGCATTTCTTTATTTAATTAAGACACCAATTCCAGTTCCTGGAACATCTTTGCTATTAGACAGGCTGAAGGAGCTGGGGTTGTTCAGCCTGGAGAAGAGAAGGCTAATAGCAGCCTTGTCATACCTGAAGGGGGCTGCAGGAATGATGGAAAGAGTCTGTTTCCAAAGGCCTGTAGTGACAGGATGAGAGGCAATGTTTTGAAATGAGAGAAGAGTGGATTTAGATTGGATGTTAGGAACAAATTCTTTACCATAAAGGAGTTGGAAAACTGGACCAGGTTGCCGTCCCATCCCTGGAGATACTCAAGGCTAGGCTGGACAAGGTTCTGGGCAACCTGATCTAGTGGAGGATGCCCCTGCTGACTGCAGAGAGTTTGGACTAGATGACCTTTGGAGGTCCCTTCCAACCCAAACCTTTCTATGATTCTACAATTCTATGATTCCTTTGAGTGATTGAGTTTTAACCCAGTCTAACAGAGAAATCTTGAAATTCAAAATAACATTTCAGACAATATTCAAAGAGCTCTATACAGCATTTGTTTCTATCTGGGGTTTCTCATTTGCAGTACTTTTTTGTCTTATGAGTTGTAGTAGAAATAAAATTTTGACTGGCTTAATTAGAGTTATGCCCTATGATTATTAAAGCAACCTAATGTATTTTTTTTTCTTCTCAATTATTACACAGCATCACAGACACACTAATTCAATAAACTGAACTGACTGACTCAGCTCTAGGTGCCAGGAGGAGGACCAGGAGGCAGCAATCCTCGAAAAGCAGGAGGCTGCAAATAAATACTAAAAAAACCTACAGGAATGAGTTTATTAATTCATCACAATGGAGAGCTCTGTCCAACTGCATTGGCTGGACATGAACATGCCGACTGAATGTGAGTCAGCAGTAGGTCCAAGAAGCATCCTGGCCTGGATCAAAACCACTGTGTCCAGCAGGAGTAGGGAAGGCCACAGCCTGAGTACTGGGTTCAATTCTGGGTGCCACAAAAATAGAAAAGACATCAAAGTCCTGGAGCTTGTCCAGAGAATAATGAGGATGTTGAGGGGTTTGGAGGGTATCACATGAGGAGCAGCTGAGGGAGCTGGGGTTGTTTGGAGAAGAGAAGGTTAAGGGAAGACCTTATTGCTATCTACAGCTCCCTGAAAGGAGGTTGGAGTGAGGCTGGTGTTGGTCTCTTCTCCCAAGTAACCAGTGATAGGACGAGAGGAGATGGGTTTGAGTTGTGCCAGGGAAGGTTTAGGTTGGACATTCGGAAAAACTTTCCTGAGAGTGGTGAGAGGTTGGCACAGGCTGCCCAGGGAGGTGGAGGAGTTGAAATCCCTGGAGGTGTTCAAGAGGAGTATAGATGTGGCACTACAGGATATAGTTCAGTGGTCAAGGTAGTTGGGTTACAGTTGGACTTGACAACCTTGGAGGTCTTTTCCAATGTTCATGATTCTGTGATTGCATTCCTCTGTAAAATCTTTGTTTTGCTAGGTTATCCATTTCAACAGCTCCCTTTTACAGACCAACCTTTTACAGCTATTGTTTTGTTTTTTGTTAAACTAAAGTTCAGAAAATTCATAAACAAAATAGGAAAGGATATGCCACGTAGCAAAACAGTACAAAGAAACAGAAATACTGAAGTTTAAATGAGAGGGAAGGGAATGAAAGGCAACAACAAATTGAATGGCATTACTGTTAAGTACATCACATGCTAAACACTACCTGTAAGATGGTTTAGGTTTACAGAATGCTGTAGAAAATTTTTTGTTGACAGATTGGTAGTTAACTGAAAGTTATGCAAATAGACAACTGCAATGTAAGTCACCTGTGACTGTCATATAACTCAGTATTTATTTTAGATTAAAGAAAAAAAAAAAGAACAAGCTACAGAGCTGTTAAACACAGAATGAATTATCAAAAATAAAATGTCTTGGTCTTAGTTTTAAGAACGGCCAGAAATAAATTATTTTACACCTGAAGGAAGTAAAATAAAGACTGGAAGAAGGAAGTAAAATAAAGCTCTGGCTGAATTGGAGAGGAACACAGAAAAGGCAGAAAAATATAACCAATACTACGCTGGAATTTTGATACAGTAAATTCCCAAGGTGCCTCCCCTGGTTTTTTGTAATCAATAAATACATTTCAGGGAACAAGTATTATCTCACTCTTATAGTATTTTCCTGAGAGTCTTATGGAACTTGTTTGCCCAAACCCTCCTGGTGTCTTCTGACTCTTGGTTTTGTTTGATCGCCATGTTTTCTCCTAGCTCAAACTTCCAGTGTGTAACAGATTATGTGAGTTCAGCAGAAGCTTACTCTCTCTTTTGTTCCTGATTCCTTTAAACTTTGCTATCAAGACAGTTTCTTTGCTGTGATATTAGTAAATCTTCAAACAAATTGGAAAACTCCAAGATAACCTCTAATATTAGTGCACTGATAAATACTTTTGCTACACCCATTCTTCACACGGGTTTCCTGCAGATTTCATCAGGAGTTAAGCAAGATTCTGATGGAAATACATTGTTTATTGTAAAGCAATCTCTACAGGATCACTGCAAACAATATGGATACAGAACAACATTTTTAAATTATTGCTTTCAATCATTTTTAGCCGCTTCTCACTCCCTGTTGTTTTTTCAGTTATGATGCACCTGTCTACCCAGACTTTATCTCCACTTTTTTTCTGATGGAAGATTTATTCTTTGCTTTTTCTCTAGCATATTTAACATATTTAAGCCCATTATTAGTAGAAGCATTGCAGGACTTGATAATGTTGGTTAAACAATGGAGTGCAAAAAGTGGTGATCATTGGTGCCGAGTCTAGCTTAGCACCATTGTGGATCAGTGCTGAGTCCAGTCCTGTTCAACATCTTCATCAATGGCATTGATGAAGTGAACAGATGGACAGACAGACAGAGTCTGCTCAGCAGGTTTGCTGATGATACGAAACTGGGAGGCTTGGCTGAGACACCTGGCGGCTGCGCAGCCATTCAGTGAGACTTGGACAGACTAAGAGCTGGGCAGAGAGGAACCAAATGAGCTTCAAAAAGGGTAAGTGTAGAGTCCTGCACCTGGGAAGGAATAATAAACTGCACCAGTACAGGCTGGGAGGTGATCTGCTGGAAAGCAGCCCCGTGGAGAAGGACCTGGGCGTGTGGCCAGTAGATTGAGGGAAGTTCTCCTGCCCTGTACTCT
Source organism: Ramphastos sulfuratus (assembly GCA_013399055.1). NCBI lineage: Eukaryota > Metazoa > Chordata > Aves > Piciformes > Ramphastidae > Ramphastos > Ramphastos sulfuratus. Next base: position 26,126 of record WBNM01042900.1, read on the forward strand.
TCCCTGGCGAGACCACACCTGGAATATTGCATTCAAATTTGGGCCCACCAGTTCAGGNGGCCCACCAGTTCAGGAGGGACTGGGATC
>WBNM01042901.1:0-22096 GCA_013399055.1 Ramphastos sulfuratus
GGCAGGGAACTCCCTAAACCCATTACACCTGCAAATACCTTTAGTATAAATTATCTTAAAGAAAAAAAAAACAAAACATTGTTACCTAAAGCTGTAATAAGTTAAACAAGCTGTGCTCAGTGCAGCTATATTGTGAGCAGCTGACTATAGGATAAGAGAAATACACATGTGATAAGAGACATACACAGATCTCAAGGGAATACACTCCCTCAGGCAACTTACACCTAGCTTGGGTGGCTGGCCAGGTTGGGCCAAGGGATCTGGAGAAGGATTCTAAGTCAGAGCTGATCATCTTGGAGCAATGCCATCATTTCCAAACTCTCTACCCAGTCCCTCCTCATCCCAGCTTCAGTTTCACTCCATCATCCATCCTGACTTTGCTGCATGGCCAGCAGTTGCTACACCTTCTCAAAAGAAGGTCTAGACAAAAGAAAAATCAAGGAGTGCTGACAAAGAGCCTTACAGACCAGATGTACATTTTTGTAGCAGGCCATGAAATACCAAGCTTTGTGGGAAGAAGTGTCTGCAGCAACTAGTTGAACGCTTGTGAGAAAGACTGTGCTAGTGCTTATCTCAGATAACCCTTCAAGGCCACCGTGGAGGGTTGGAGCTGGGGTGAAGAATGGGAAAATACCTATGTTAATGAGCTACAAGAAAGAATTATAATAGCCCTACCTCTTATTATGAATATTCATGCTCTTGTAACATAAATTGTTGCTTGTGCCAGCATGGGGTGTGCAGGATTGATGGAGTGATCCTACCTGTATCCAGCGCTGTAATAAATATACCTACTTCATAACTCTGCATGAGTTTTGGGGTTCATTTCGCAAGTCACTCTAAGCCTCCAACCAGCAAGAAAATGAGATCTACCACCTGTGGCTGAAAAAACTTGGCCCTCCCCTATTTAGATCTTACGCATTTATCTTGCCCAACTCTCTTTGTCTTAGATGGAGCAACAGCTGATATTAAAATAGCAGCTCAGATTATCAGCAGTCCCGATTCTTCATGGAGATGACATAAAACAGAGGAAAGCTAAACATGATTATGGCATTATAAAGGTGCCTGAGCACCTCTAACCCTGTCCTGGGAGGAAGCAAGAGTTTTTAACTAGTGATGAGCACACCTCCAGGATGTGTCAGAGAAATTCCCCGTGTGAAAAAGGATGGTGGTTGGCTTCCCAGCTCACTGACTGCTCTGCATCACTGCCCAGTGTGCCTCTTCTGTCTGTTCAGCAAGCAGGAGCTCACTCATTCTATTTCCACATCAAAGCACTTTGCAAGGTGAAGAAAAGTGCAGCCAACTCTCATTAAAAGCAGGAGTGACATTGCAGAAGTCTGTGGTCTGTACATTCCTTATCTCTTCTGCTGGCTGCTGCCTTGAGTATGGCTTCAGTCCTGAAACTAGGCTCATGAATTATGTGTGTCAGGACTGTTCTCTGGCCTGCAGCCCTGCTGACCCAGCCTGTGTCCTTACTATTAATCTCTCACTCTGTCCCAGTCACAAGGGCCTCAACCCAAACCACTCCAGCTCTTGCTAGCCTGTGATTCTGCCCAAGAAGGGTTTGGGGCAGCAGTAGGTGGTCTGGGTCAAACACATCTAGGCTTCACGCTGAGAACATCCCACTTCAGACTACCAAGGGGCCATGGAATAGTTATCACTATAGCAAGATGCTGTTCCTCTGTGCCCAAGCATGAAGAAAGCCATGCATTATTTATCAAGATAAAGACACTGCCTCTGCATACACTATTAGACTAAAAAAAATCCAAAAGCCTAAGTGGACCTTCCTTGAACAAGTTGCTACCTTACAGTTTTAACCTTGATTGTCATTCTGTTTGGTGGATTTTTTTTTTTAATGGCACCTTTATTACTGAGTTAGTGTTAAAAATAAAAGTAAATACATAAAAAAGGCAGCACTTTTCAAGGCTGTATGCAAGGCTTGAAACACACAGGGCTTCAGAAAGAAGGGTGCTCCACATCTGGATGTGGTGGCGTCACCAGATGACCTTTGTTCCCTGGCTCGAACCCACCGCATTGAGAGTTCATAAGCTGTAGGACAACACAACAAGATCCTCACCATGCAAGGCCTATCAAGCAATCTTCAGTCTCCTGCATCTAGAAAACATCTAAATAACCAATTGCCAGATGATCTAATGTTGAGGCTTTCTAGACAGCCCAGGACATAGGCTTTTGTCTCTCCTTTAAAAGGTCACAAGATCAGCAGTAACTTTATGGTGCTGAGTCTCTACACTTCTACGGGTTTGGATTTGTCTTGACCTGCATTTATTTGAGCTTTTAACCGTGCTCACCATCATCTAGCATTGAGGTGATTATATTGTCCTACTTGTCAAGTTTAACTTGGAATCACCATTAAAGCCAGTGTCTAACCTTGACAGAGTCTGTCTTGGTTGTGGCCAGGTCCTGGGCAAAGTAGTGGCTGTACATGAGTCAGGAATCATTCTCAGGAGACATCTGGGGAAGAGAGAGTTTCCAGGCCTGGGAGCAGCCCCAGGTTCATGGCTGATCTAGGCATTGATTTAGATGGAAAGTGACACCAGTGAAGACATGCAGCCCAGGTAATCTCAAGTTTGTCTTCCTTTTCCTGTGGAAGTTTTGGAAAATATACACCTAATGAGTCTTGCACATTGACATATTCTACAGACTACAACCTATCATGAAAGTAACTGCACCCCTATCTTCATCTACATCCAAGTTGACACACACTTGTCATTCCTTTTAAAACCATCAGTACACCACACCAATGTGCAAACAGTGAAAAAGCATTTATCTGACAAACTATTTGGATGCCTACATGAAAACAACAAAAAAGCTCACAGTTCTGTTGGGATATAAGGAATAGAAGCTAATACTTCAAGAAACCTGTGTTTCTTTCCAGTTTGGTTTTGTTGTTGGTTTTTCAGGTTATTTTAATTTTTTCAAATTGGTTCAAAAGAATACTTTGCATCTACTCCTGCTACATACTGGAAAAAAAATATCACTCAGATGCAGCAACAGCAAAGCCCACTTAAAGCTCTGCAAGATGAAGTATTACCACAAACTTGTTTATAAGCAAACTCTGCTGGGTATCTTAATAAAGATCAGAAAAGAATCAAAACTCTGCATGCCACTCAAGTAGGATTTGGTTTACTTTAATGACCGGTCTGTTGGAATACAACCCAGGGAAACAATTTAATTTCATAATTATGGAGGGTACCATAAGTGCTTAGCTGAGAAAAATTTCCAGAATAAACATTTAAGGACCTGAGGCCTAATTTTAAATGTAGACAAAACCAGGTATTCGATATTCTATCCAAAAACAGTGCCTTGGAATGAGAAGTCAGTGCTCAGGCTCTCAGCGGAATTAGAGAGGGGGATTTGAGCTACATTGGCTCTAAGAAGCAGCGTAATATTTAAGTGGCTCCAAAACAGCTGAAGGACTGCACTTGTCAATATGGATTATTGGTCAAAGGATACTTACACATCCATATTTCTTTGGGGGCTAAAGTACCTGATTCAGCTAGACCAGATCTCTTCAGCAAATTACTTTCTCCTCCATTAAAAACCCATCAGAAGTAGAGTCCACACAGGCTTTGTTGAACTACGCCAAGATGCTGTAAAATGCTGGAGTTTTAACATCTATGCATAAATTTGAAAAGCTATTCCATCCCTAAAGCCTGATCATTTTCATCCTTTGTAATTTCTTTTCCTACCTTCAATTATTGTAAGACTTTTGATCCCAAAAGAAAATAGAAGAAAGCCTTCAATCTCTAATATATTGAACACACAGTTCTGGACTGGGGGAAATGAGACTCTTAACCTTAAATATATGGAGGTGCAAGATACTTGCATGGACACAGACTAAGAATTTTCTAGATAATTTTTTCCTCCTGGAAGCAAGCATCACAAAAGTGGTACACATTTTGCTACTTAACAAGTGATAACTTTATCTCCCCCCAGTCACTTCTCTTATCTACTTCTCCCACTCATCTTTCTTTCTCTCTACCATGCTCATCATCGTATTTTTATCAGACATTCAGACAAAAATTCAAATAACTACTTTCCTCAAAATCAGTGATAACAATCTTATCCACTGAATTACTGACTTTTCACTTGGTAACAAGACTTTGTCCATCCTTCTTATAATCAACTTTTCAGCCTATTTTAATAATTTCTTCAAGCAAGCCAAATCTAACTAGCAAAAAATCTTTTCATTTACTAGTCAGCTCAAATCAGATAGACTAATAAAATAACTGAACTATATTTGAGTGTATCAGAGTATCTTAGAGGAGTAAACAAGACCTGAACTAAACAATTCAATTATCTCATCTGTTCCCAGCCATGTCATACAAAACCATGCACATTCTGTACTTATTCAGTGTGACAGTTCTGAACAAGGACTTCATCAGTCATTATGAAATGATGCAGCTATCCATGGCGCAGTCATCCTCTGTGTTTCAGATTTTATGTGACCAAGCTTATTTTTGAGAATTCTGGGAATTAGTATTCACTATTCTATCAATTTAATGTGGTGTATATATATTTGATACTTTTGCATATTTAGATTGCCATTTAAATTTTATTTTAAAATTATTATCTTCCTTGCATTTATTCCTAAACATCCATTAAATAAAGGAACTATACAATGCGAGAGATTTTGGAAAAGATTCCAGAAGAATAACATCTTAATATCTTTTTATAACATTCTGCTTATTCTTTCCATGTATTTATAATAATATTACTACCATCCATAAATTTTCTCTCTTATTAGCCACAGCTTCCTTTTAGGTGCCACAATACAGCACTAAATATACCTTATTAAGTACTCTCAACCTTACTTTGCAGCTAGCACATCACATTGTTGTATCTCATTGGATTTATCACATTTAGAAATTTAAAATTAATAAACTAATTTCCCTTGACATTTTTGACTGTTTTCAGAAAATAAATATAAATTTTGTTTTCATTTGCATGTTAAATAAAACATTTTTCATCAGCATTGCTCAAAAAGGCTAGACACAGTAGAGTTTAGAGCTTAGGCAAACAATGACATTTTCACCCAGGATAAGAATGGTGGGAGAAAATACCAAATAGACTTTCTCACTGAGAACTTATTTTCCATCAAAATTTAGAACTATGGAAATCAATCCTAATATAATTACTTGGGACAATATAATTCAATAACTGACAAAAACATTCTAAATTTCAATCATCTCATTATTCCAAAGTCATGTTGAAATGACATTTTAAACACAGACAGATGATCCTTGGAGATTCAGATCTGAACCTCAAGAATAGATCAAAAAAATTATTTTCCTTGTGGTCATGTTCAGTGCCACTTTGAGGTTGCTTTCTCAGCTACTTCAATACTACAAAAATTTAAAACTGTCCCACATGATACCAAAAGCTAAAAGACAGCATACAGGTTTGCTATCTCCACTGCAACTCTCTTAATGCAAAGGATTTTCCCATGCTGAAAGGAAAAAAAAAGACTAAAAAAAAAGTTGTTTTTATACCCAGTTTTTAGCCCGTATCTAGGGCTACATTACAGCAGTGACTCTATCACTTGACCCCTCACCAGCAGAGGAGAGGAATCAGAAAAAGGAAAGAAGACCCACAAGTTAAAATGAAAACAGATTTAATAAAAAGGCCAAACTAATTCTACATCTTCTATTGACATTAGTGAGTTATACTTAGCCCAGCAAAGATGTTGCAGTCATATTCAAGAAGTCAGCCCTCAAGAGGAGGAGAAAGAAGAGGAACGGAGTAAGGAGATGCCTTATCCAGAGACTCTCTTCCTCTCAAGCTTGCCCCTTTATGCTGAGTGTAATGATCATCATCTGGGATACACCTGTGAGCCAATTCCAGTCAGCTGTCCTGGCTAAGACCTGCCAATGGCCTGCAGCCCATGGTTGGCCTGGGGACTGGCAGCAATGTTACTCCAATTTTACCCTAACCAGTCTTTCAACTTCCAGTCTGTTCAGACAGCAGCCTTACAAGTAGGTACATAACAGGTATGCTCTTTCTTATTCCTCCTGCCTTTGTGATTAGCTGCTCTTTCAAAATAACAGAGCTTTGAAAACTAGTGTTTTCAGAAGGTTCCTTACAGTGTGAAAGTTGTGAGACAGAATTTAAAGAACGACCATCCTGTCAAACACTTTCTATTATGCTTCCTCTTGAAGAGAAGGAGGTGGCCCCAGGGATATGAACAATACTTGAAAACACACAAAAATAGCATGCATGTTTCTGGGTTTTTTCTCTTCTATCTCAAGCATAATAATTTTATAGTGTGATTATTGCGGCTCTTTTTCTTTTTGAGGTTCTTGGCACCCAAATTCCTTCCCCCAAGCATGTTATAAGTGCTCTGTTTAAAGGTTCTTGTTTTCCTTTCATTCTGACTTCCAAGTAACATTAAAGCTTTCCAAACTCCCTTTTCACTGGAAAAGTATAAACATTTTGTCCTTATAAGTCCTAACTTTTTTCCTCCACCAACTTAGCCACTCAGGTTGCTATGCAGCCTCCCTCTCTGACTTGCTTTACTAGCAACAAAACATTGTGTGCAATGACATAGAGGTCTCAATATGTTTCTCTTTACTATCCACAAAGTACAAGAAGGTCTTTCTGAACAAAGCTACTCTCCTCTGTCATGACAAACAGTATTTGACTAGTTCAATATTTCCATTTTGTGGACATGAAATCAAGCGTGAGCCAATCTGAAACACTGACATCCAAGTAAGGATTTAAAAGGACCGCTCTGCTAAGGCTTACTGTGTACAAGGGAAGTAGCAAATGCAGCAAACTGCTCTGGCCCTACTTTTGTCCATACTGAGGTGTACCATCAAGAGTTTTACTGTGAGGGTGATCAAGCACTGGAAGAGATTAAACGGTGAAGCTGTGGAGTGTATGGGCTTGCAGATATTCAAGACCTGACTGGACATGGCGCTGAGCAGCCTCCTCCAGATGAATCTGCTTTGAATGAGGTGTGTCTACAGGATCTCCAGAAGCATATTCCCACTCCAATGGCTCTGTGACTGACACAAGTTCAACCATAGCCTGCCTGAAAGACCTCACTGGGTTGTCTCCCCAGTAGCTCCAAGAAACCACAGTTCAAATGCCTATGATGAGGTCCTGAGACATCTCTTTTTCTTTTTTTTTTCCCTTTCTACTATTCTTTTAACTCATTTACACTGTTCTCATTTGTGTTAAAATATTTAGTTTACAGGCCACTAAGACTTTAAAATAACTGCTTCCATGACTGTATTACCACAAATTTTTATTTCTGTACTAGAATTTAAATTCTAATCTGCAAACATAGCATCTACTAGTCAAGATCAGATGTTGATGTATTTTGCATATAAAGAAGTTATATGTAAAAAATTCAAAAGGTAATGAGACAACAAGCAACATGAAGATGTTGATGTATGATTCAAGTATTACAAGCAAATAAATAGCTAGGAATAAGAATTCATTATGTATCTGGATGCAAAGAGTCTTCTAATCAGCATTCACTTTAACTCAAGTGTTGAGCTGCCAGAAAGCTGGCCTATTTTCCATTTTTGAAACAATTTGTCTAATGTGCATAAATTCCAATAACTCTCCATTTATATTTCCCGCTGCAATTTCAAATAGCTTCATACTGACTTAAAAGCTTGTGAAAATTGTAGAGTAATATGTGAGAATTTAATGCTTCATTTTGATTCTCTAAGTTTATATTCTGCAGTTGCATATAGTTGATGATTTTAGGAAATGTTGAAAAGTCACTAACAGAAGATCTAAGAGCACAGCACTGGTGAAATCTCTTAGAAAGATGTCGAATTTTGTGTCTGAATTATAGAGTGGGCACATGACAAATTCAAATCAGTAAGTGTCTGCTGCATGGATATATTTTCATCATTTAACAAACTGTGATGGTTTGGGANAAAGAGAGACCACATGCTCTTTCCCCATCACCGAAGAGATAAATTTTTCCTGGTTGCATTTTATTTCTTACTGAATTTTAAACATGATAAACTAGTGCAATAAAAACTCAAACTACAAAAAACATCTGAAAACATATTGAACGTATCAGTACAATCTAGAAAAAAAACCCAAGCCCAAACAATTATATAGAGAGAATTTCATATAGTCACAAGGATCATAACATGTAATGTATAATAATGTATTAATGGCCTTATAGGAGCCTCTGGATATACACCACAGTACATACATAACTTAATTCTTCCTGACATGATACATAAAAATGTGTTAAAAGATTTCTCACTGCAGTGAATCTTACACCCACTCGTAGCAGCAAAGTTTCCTACCTGAAACCTCCAGAGCTAGCCAGATGGCTAATACTCCTCTCTGTTCACAAAGTCAAAAAACATTTTGAGAACATCTGTACACACCTATGTTTTCTGCAAATTTAAAATTCAAAGGTTAGAGTCAATGGAAAGATTTATACTGGTGTTATGCTGGCTGTTGACCAAATCTGCAATGTAAAGTTTGCTAAGCTGTTCTTACAGATTTCCGTGTTGTGAAATTAAGGTGCAAGCGAGCCCATATATCACCAGAAAACTATTTATTAAAGGATAAAGTTGAACAAAACAGAGGGAGAGAAGGAATGGGGAAGAGAGGGAGAGGGAACAACAGAGAAAAAGAGAACAGCAGGGATGGAAAAGAGCAGGGATTGTATTACCTGAGGGAGGTGGGGTGGGGAAGAGAGGGACCTGTGCGTGGCCGAGGGATGTTCTTCCATGGAGTTCGTCAGGAGTTCTTCTTCTGGAGTTGTTCTAAGGGAGTTGTTCGTTGTTCCTCGAATTCTTCTGGTGGAGGTCGTCTTCTTGGCAGGCTTTGCTCTCATCTTTCTATACAGTTTTTTAGATCTATGTCCAGGTCCAGTTCTCCAGGGAATCTTCTCATGCATTTGCAGAGGTCCTGCAGCTGCACCGTCTATACTCCGAATACTCATAAGCCTTTTCTCTTCGGTGTAGTTGATGTAAGAGGTAGGCATTCTGGGCATTCAATCCAGGCTGAAGTCCGGGGAGGCCACAAAAGCACTGTATTTACATCCCTGAGCCATTGGCCAAGCACCTGGGCTGAGTCAGGGAAGGTAACAAAGACAATCTTTATATTTGTTGATTTGAACAAAGGAGAGACCATTTAGACTCTCACAAGCACCAGCAGTTTCTGGTATTTAATCCTGAAGTTAAACATAATGATTTGTGAAAGCTAGAACATTTGGTGCTCCAGCATGGTTTTGTCTTTATAGCTCATGATATAGTAAGAGAAGCACAGGAAGAATAATAAGAATATATTTCAAGTGGGAAACAAACAAACAAACAAAAACCAAAACAAGAAAAAGCCCAAACAAACAAGCTAACTTTGGCAATACTGATTCTTTTAAGTTGCCAGGTAGAAATGTAACATTTTTCAAAGATTCCATCTACATCTGCAAAAAGACAGAGAAGAATGTGCACAAATGTTAAGAAGCATTTTCTTTTAAAACGGACTGAACAGTAAAATGCTTGTCCCACATACATCAAACAAAATCGTTTTGCAGTTTTTTAAAAGCACAACTCAGTACATCCAAATGACTATTCTGAAATAATTTTAGTTAGAAAAGACCTGTAAAATCAAGTCCAACCATTATCTAACTCTACCATGTCCCTCAGCACTACGTCTCTACAGCTTTTAAACAAAGCACCTACAGGGATGGAGCTTTAACCATCTACTTGGGGAACCTGTTCTAACGTCTGAGAGCCCTTTCAGTTAAGAAGTCTCTCCTAAGATCCAACCTAAAGCTTTTCTTGTGCAACTTGAGGACATTTTCTCTCATCCTATCATTTTTTATCAGGGAAGAGACCAACAGTCACCTGGCTCCAACCTCCTTTTGGGTTGCTTTAGACAGCCAGGTCTCCCCTCAGCCTCCTTTTCTCAAATAGAATGGTGCTTGTGAGCTCCTTAGCAAAAATTATGTTTTCTCATAAAACTGTAGCCTTAAGAAAATTAAGCATTTAACTTGCAGAATGTTGCTAAACATGCTTTCCCTTCCTTCTACAGAAATAAAAGTTTAATAGAAACTACATAAACAAAACTAAACTGTCCTCCTTAGACCTATTTAAGATAAGCGCTTTTGCAGTTGTCCATCCTCAAAGAAAATAAACCCAAAAATCAGTCTTAGTCATGCAGAATAAACAAAAATTCATCCAAACTTTCTCTTCTAGTTCAAGGTTTAATATCTGCATGAGGTTTGATGTGCGTTAACAAGGGAGCTACCTTGGCTAGTTTTAATTCACAATTAAAGAAAGAAAATTTGACAACAGCCGTCTCTAAACTGACACAGGCTCCCTCTTCCAGGAAGAAAGAGGAACAAAACTGACAAGAAGTGACAGAACACAGTTGTTTGTCTGTCATGTCATTCTCCTAACAGACTTGGATTGAAATTAATTAAAAAAAAAAATTGCTTTGGTTTTATTTTTTTAGAAAAGGCTTAGTTTTTGATAGCTTGCAAGGAACTTCAAAACCTACTTGCTTGTATGAACTGAAGTAGCTTTAGTAGCTTTAGAAATAAAAAGGCTTGTGAAAAAGCACTGGTATCTACACCAAAAATATCCTAAGTTGTTCCTGCCATTAAGAACATGTTGCAAAGCGGTGTTTTAATGTGCATTAATTGAAGGATTGCTCTGTCAAGCCATCAACAGGTGGAATAATTACAAGTGCCTGTTGCCCTTGGAGGTTAAGCTGTGGCACAGGTTGCCCAGAGAGGTTGTGGCTGCGTCCTCCCTGGACATGTTCAAGGCCAGGCTGGATGAGGCCTTGAGTGACCTGTTCTAGTGGAAGGTGTCCCTGCCTATGGCAGGGGGTTGGAACTAGATGATCTTTGAGGTCCCTTCCAACCTTACCATTCTATGATTCTATAAGTCGCGACAGCAGCTTTCTGACTTATGCTGAATACCTCCGTTTACAAACCTAAAAGACCACAAATCCATCCCCTGACAGTGATTCTGAGCAAATGGGAGTATCTACACCAATTCTGCAGGGTCTTCCCCACTAGCATGCTAGGACGGATGAAGAGAATTCACCACAATCAGGAGGAGAAACACTAACCCCAGCGAAACTAACCATCTCTCCCAGGTAGCACTTTACAGATGGATCAGCTTTCCTTCATAACACGTTGATGTGGGTTAGGGAGTTCCTCGCCCCCCCCACACTTTGTAAAATGACCCAGACTAGAACTCAGTCGGCTGGAAGTTTTAGATGAAGCTATATTTACAGCTCAGCACAATATACAAACAGATATATACACTATATACAGGAATATTTACAGAAATATACAAGGTAAAGGTAATATAGAAACACAACACCCCTCCCAGAAATCAGAGACCCCAGGAGGGGCTCCCAACCACCCTTCCACCTTCTCCCCACCCCTATACCTTACCCCAAGGTTTTGAGGATCGGCCAGAGGAGGAGTTAGAAGAAAAGTGATTAGTGAAATTAATTTGTTGGAGAGAAGAAGCCAGAAGTTGCAGGATAGCCCCAGACACTGTCCCAGAGCCCGTGACCAGCCCGACTGACTTATCTAATGTTTATGTACTTATTCCTAAACATCACAGCAAGCCTATGAGTGAAGTAGACATCACCATTGTTTCCTTTTCACAGCCTATAATATAATTTTCTCTATTAAAATATTCCAATTACCCTTAAACCAGCACACACGTTACCTTTCTGTATGTTTTTTTCCCCTTTTTAGGCCTCGAGCAGATACACAGGACCTCTGTCTATCACAAGAATGACTGCTGCTTCTTTTTTTGTCCCATCTCTCTAAGAACTAGAAGAGGCATGAATTAGGTTATGCATCTTTTTAACAGCCTACATTGTCAAAAGCAAATTGTTATCCATGTTATCTTTATGAACAACATTACAAGCATAAATGTATCATCTTCTCTTCTATAAAATGTGCATTTTCCCATTTTATCACTATTAAACAACACAAAAATTCTGTTTATTACAAGCATCTAAAGTATAACTCCTAAGCCTTTGAGATGTATATTAACTAAACAAGTTTGTTTACTAATATTTTATTGCTCTATTCTCCAAAAAAAGTATTGTGATGTTCTCCTTCCAAATCTAATTTAAATATAAAAGAAAGTCTCTTTAAAGCATTCTTCATTACAAAGATTTTGGGGGGTTGTTTCTAACTGAAACAGAATGTAATTTTTTTTAATAAAAACCAAACTAGAATATTTTCATAACTAATTTACTTTTAGTCATAATATGGCCTTAAAGGATCGCCAGCAGTATTGTACTTACTCATAACACATTAGCCTTTCATTGGATTAGCAAGAAAAGCCTGAGTGACAGCCACAATAATACAGCATTACAGGAATTGAAACAGTCATATTTTTCATCTTCTTGGAAAAGCAAGACTGACCCTTCAATAATTAATTTAAATGTTTCTATTTTAAGCTGATTAAGACTCTTACTTGGAACACTCTTTTCTTCTGTCTATGGAACATCAGAAAGGCAGTTCACTAATCAAAAAACAAACTCTGATAAAAAGGACAAAAGAGACAGAGAAGTGAGTAAGAAAGGTATTGTCTTCCTGAATATGTGAAGAAGGGTACAAATACATTACACATCAGCAATCCCTCATGGGAGGTACTTTCTAAACCCTTTTCACAAAACATCTAATTGTTTTACAATCTTGAAAGAATTACACAAAGTCTGCCCATACAGAGCATTGTTTCTTGTCCGTGTAGATACCTAGACAGAGAAGGAGGGTCATGACTGCTGGTTACTGAGCAGCCAGCAGCTTTCTGTCTTGGTTCAGGAAGACCAGAAAGTTCCAAGCAAAAACCAATACAGATCTAGCTGACCTCAGAGATGTTCCAAGGTTTTAAACTAGCCATGGTTTCAGTACAAGCACTATCACAGGTCTCTGGTAAAATGTGCTTTTGCTAAGAAATAAACCTGTGCTGAGTAAAGCAGCTAACAGTTCTCTGAGGTACCGAGAATATAGCCTTGCCAACGAGACAACACTCTCTCTTCCTTCCAAGTGGAAAGGCTCATGAACTTTGCACACCTACTGTTAGGTTTCATTTCTAAAGTAATTTTTGATTTTCAGTCGCATAAAACTGGTAAGCAGCTGACTGCTAGTACTGTTCAGTCTGAGAGACTGGATGTGCACTATCAGATAATTTGGGAGCATTTCTATGCAAGGAATACTGGAGTTTTCAACTGTATGAGGGGCACTGACTCAAATGTATTGATTCTCTTTTTACAAATACCAACTCACTCAGTTCCTCTTAAATCAAAACTACACAGATTGTGCATAAACTTTTCCCAGTGCTCATATATTTTAATCAGATATCCATGGCTAATGTAGCTCAGAAACATGTTCTGGTATGACCTATAAAATCCTTGAGAGGAGAGCATCAATGGTTAACCATACAGACATTAAAAAAAACCCAAAACAACCAAAAAACCAACCAAACCCAAACGAATTTATAACAGCAGCCAAAAATGTATTCCGCACATTAATCTTGTTCACAAGTTTCAGAGGGCTATAAATCCAATTTTACAAGTAGAGATTTCTTAAGTAAAAGTTATGATGTTTAACGTCTGTTCTGTCTTTAATTTTCTTTTTAAGTCTTTCATGTTTAATATCACTCTAGAGAGGCTTATCCTAGTGGATGCTACCAGTTCATACGAATGTAAAAGTTCATATCTCAGTATAGCACACACCAACTAACCAGGGTTTCAGTGAAAGATGCAAGAAAAGTACAAACCCAAAATGTTTCATTTTATAAGCCTCTTCCATTCCAGTGGAAAGTGTACATCTTCCTGGCATAGCCCAGCTGTGAAGGTTTGGGAGTTCCCCGCCACCCAACTTTGTAAAATGACCCAGACTAGAACTCAGCCAGCTGAAAGTTAAGGAATGAAGCTCTATTTACAGCTTAGCACAATATACAAGCAGATAGATACACTATGTACAGGAATATTTACAGAAATATACAAGGTAAAAGTAATACAGAAACACAACACCCCTCCCAGAAATCAGAGACCCCAGGAGGGGCTCCCAACCACCCTTCCCCCTTCTCCCCACCCCTACACCTTACCCCAAGGTTTGCCTTCCACGCAAGGAGAATTTTGAGGATCGGCCGGTCGGGATTAGAAGGAAAATGGTTAGTGAAATTACTCAGCAGAGAGAAGGAAACCAGAAGCTAGACAGCCTGAGACGTTGCAAGCCCAAGTGGCTTATATCTTTGTTTTGAGTTCTTATTCCTAAACATCTCAGCAAGCCTATGACTGAAGCAGATATCACCATTGTTTTCCTTTCACAGCCTGTAATACAATTTTCTCCATTAAAATATTCCAGTTAGCCTCAAACCAGCACACCAGCCTAGCCATCACTGCCTCTGCTGTGCACAAGGCCGAAGCTCAACACACTGCTGCACCAAATCTCGTGTGACTAAGAATAATAGAACACATCAGATTAAAAGGGACCCTAGAAAGTCATCTTGTCCAACCCGCAGTTAGCAGGGCTATCTTTAACTAGATCATGTTGCTCTGCACCCAACCAGTTTAACCTGGAATGTCTCCAGGGACAGGGCCTCCATCTCCTCTCTGGGCAGCCTATTCCAGTATTTTACCACTCTCACTGAAAAGAACTTCCTCTTTACATGCAACCTAAACCTGCTCTAGTTTAAAACCATTGCCCCTCATCTTATCTATACATTCTCCAGCAGGTCTGTGCCCTTTCTGAGTTGAGGACTCCAGAGCTGGAGATTAAGAAAACCATACTTAAGCAATACTGCCTTAAACAGGCTGCACACATTTCAGTGGCAGGCCATTTCATCACATACCAGTTGCAGTAAATAAAGGAGGTCCTGCCATCCACCCCACACATTTCTGCATTTGGGTCATTTCACAGAATCACGTAAATAATGTCTTTCACAGCACACAGCAGATAGCATCACAATGCCTGCATTCACAATGTTTTATCAAAGTAATGTGAATTGTTGGAAATTAAGTTATTCCAGAGTAAAATATCTGCAGTCATACATGGTCAAAGTGAGGACAGTCCTGATGGCACACATGGAGTCCTGCAAGGACACAAGGAAACACATAGCCAAGGAAGTTTTCAATAAGCACTATTAAACAGAGGAATATCTGACAGTGAAATAGAAAGAGCTCACTGTGTATATCACCTTAAGTCAGATCTAATTTTGTTGAAATTAGGATTGCATGATTAACAAAGTGTCACAATTGTGTGTCAAGACATTTAAATAGAAGGTACATGTTGGGCTTCTACAGATGTTACTTTAATAGATGTTATCATTTTCACAATATCTATTCTCTTTTCTTTGTCTTACCCTCCCCATCAAGAGCACAGTTCCCAAATGACTCTGAGTTGTGAGTATCAACCTATTGCTATTCCATGACATGACTGATAAAGTTAATCTATGGATATACATTTCCTCAATTTAATCATGTCAAACTCAGCTATGTGTATTATGAAATGAAAATGGCTCCCGGGAAACATAGCTTAAAAAATGCTCTGCTTCTTTCAGATAGCCTACAGCATATGAAATTACTCAGCAACTCACTAGGGACAAAAAAACAAACAGAAAAAGGTTAAATCTTGCTTCAGTTGCCTGAGTCTATCCCTAAGAAATTATTTTTACTTACCAACCTTTATTTTGTCTCTTTCAGTAGTTGTTGCCTAATTATGTTAGTAAAACTTGCAACTATTCTGCAAAACAGCACAAAATACAAGCACTGGTGCCATTCCTTAAAACACTTCTAATTATGTGTTAACTACTGCGTTATACACATTAAGGAATCTCATTCCAAAGACACTGAGTCAGCTTCAATTGTTTCTGTAGGCTTTTAGTAACACCCTCTGAAGCTAGACAGCAACTCTTTGATCTTTAGAAGCTTAAATAAGAAACTCCACTGCATATCCTCAAACCTACAGTTAATCTGAATTAAGATTCAAAATGAGAGACTGATCCACATTTCAAATAAGTCAGGCATTTTAAGATGACAGCGGCTAACTATTAGTCCCTGAAATAAGTCATTCTTAAAGAAAAATAAATCCTAAGAAACATTTATCCTGGACCTTTTTTTTTTTTTCTTTTCCCTTTTCCCCATAACATTCTGATATAAAGACCTCATTCTGTTACACACTTAAAGGGAAGCAATCTCAATTCTTCCTGGAATCAATAGATGCTATAAAGTATCTATTAAAGTATAAAGTAACTATTCACATGATGACAGAAGAATTTAACAACTTCAGCTTTGCTCTTCAACACAGCTAAAAGAAGGCAGCATTTCAGAATTACACCAGTGTATCTCACATCAATATAGAAAATTTCAATATAACTGAAAAGTAAAATGCAAGACTGATTTTTTTTTCCTTTACACAATGGTGGTTTGATTTTCTCCACATTATTTCCAAAAGGAAATGTTTCTTCACCTCTTTCCTCTTCCACTTCCCTAATTATGTTCCAGCACACACCTATGCACACATACATCTTTTTAAAATGCTTTAACCAGCTACATCTAGGTTTAAGAAAAGATGAAAAGAAGCTAGTACAATGATTCCTGATAGTTCAGTAGCATCACATAATACTCTTTCTTCAAAAGGACAACATACAGATGTGCTAGTCTATTTAAACATATGCTTCGTAGGCTCAAAGAAAGCACACTCAGATACCAGAATTTACAAATAAGCCTGAAAACAACTTTAATATAATAAAGCTGAGCCTAAGAGCATCCTGACATAATTTAACTCTTGCATCTCAGGGAACTCACAACCCCTCAGTGCAAGCAAGAGACAGACAGACACAAGCTGAGCTCAGCATCTGTAAAAGCACAAAGTGAGGAACAAGGTCTGTTGAAGGGGACGCTTGCATATACAGACACATGCACGCACTGAGCTGAAAATGCAGAGTTGTTGGCTCTCAATCAAATGAGACCACATCTACTGTCTTATACTGAACAACATGAAAAAGAGAAAAGCATTAATCTGATTTGAAGTTTAATATAGATAATAGGGTCATACAACACTATTAAAATGTAAATAGTTTGGAAAAAAAGAGGGTGTACACTAACATTCAGCTCAATGCAGTCTCAGTCTTTCATCACCTTCACTGGAGGAGTACCACAGAACTTCCCTCAGAAGCATTTAATACATCTGCACCTACTTAACCCTAGTCCTTGTGTTTTGTTTTGTTTTTTTAAACACACAACATGTGGGACACTAATCCTGAAATCCTTAACTTAGTGTCATCCCAGAGCCACCAGTTGACACTAATTTGTGCTACAGATGCTTTACATGCTCAGTGCTAGCTGTAGACTCCAGCTTTTAACCATACCATGACTGCAGAGCCATGCTAATGGAAAGGGTAGCCTTCAAAATTGAGATATAATCCCTTTATTTGCCAGTTACTGCTAAAACTCTGAGAAGAAGCTTCAAGTGTTCATTTCTTACAGCTGGTTTCTCACATTCTCCTCTCTATTTCAATACTGAAGCCTTATCAGTCTGACAAGCTGAAGATAGAAAAATGCTTTGTCTGAGTATTCAGCCAAGTTTCATTTGCCACAGGAGGTTATAAAAAGCACTTAAATGCTCGGCATAAAATTTGTATTATCAATTACAGGAAACACTATTCATAGAACATACAATGTTTTGGGTTGGAAGGGACCATTTAGTTCCAACTCACCTATCATGGTCAGGGATCCTGGTCCTGAGCAGAGTCCTACTAGATCAGATTGCTCAAGGTCCAACCTGGCTTTGAATGCTTCCAGGGTTGCAGCCTCCACAATTTCTCTGGGCAATCTGTTTCAGCGTCTCACCACACTCTGTCCAGACACGTTTGCTGCTCCCCCTCCCTCTTGTTGTTGGGGGAAACAAGGGCAGGAAAGGAAGACCTGGTGCCTCCGAGTCTCCTTCTCTCCTTCTAAACTTGCAAACAGGGTGTCCTCACGTGTTTATACACTTTGTGTTCTCCCCTAAAAGGGTAAAAGCAAGCTCTGGTTTTATCTAATACGGTTAAGTTTGGTAAACTGCCATTCTGATTGGCTGATCTGTGGCCAAAGAGCCATTAGTCTTAGGCTACACTGATAAAAAGTGATGAACTGGTAGACACAATGTGCTCTGCCTTATTGTGCTTCTACCTCACTGTCGTTGCATCCTGCCATGCTCTGCTAAGCTATAAGTTAGCTCTGCTATGTAATAACAAGCCCTGATATTTGGGGTTGGTATACCTGGAAACTGTCTTGTCTCAGTTTACCAGAAGATAAGCTTTAAGTGCCTCCAGGCAATAGGTTCACTTAGCACAATGTTGTGCCAAGATTGCACACCTGCAAGTCTTCTGCCAAGACTGGGAGCCCTGGAAGGGACACAGATTGTCCAAGAGGAGCCAGGATCAGGTCAGAGATCATCTGCCTCTCTCCAAGCACCCTTGTAAGAGCCTGGGAAGATCTGCAAGCCTTAGTGGCTAAGAAGGCATCAACAGAACTCCCTGCAAGTGTTTGGGTACTGTCTGGAAACTGTAGTTATCTCTGGGAATCTGGAGACATAATTTTGTGAGTAAATACTCAAAAGCCTCTTTAGCAAAACTCTATAAAACTCTAAGTGAATCCAAGTGCCTTAAGCAGAAAGGAGCTTCTCGAGTCCCTCTAGTGGGCAAGCAGTATAATCGACCACAAGAACTTGGTTTGTTGCATTTTGCTAGTTATTTCTTAAGTGTTCTAGAACCTCTGTTCTCATCTACGTAATACTTTTCATGACTGTTGCAAAGAACCTATTATTAAAATTGTGGCCAGTAATGAGGCTCCTGAATATCAAAATTAATAATATTAATTTAGGGAAAAATCCCTCTCACACCTTACCACTGTCACACACTCGTGGTGAAGGATTTTTTCCTAATGTCTAATCTAACTTCTTCCAGTTCTAAGCCATTACCCCTTGTCCTGTCACTACATGACTTTTTACAAAGTTCCTGTCCAGCCCTCCTGGAGGCCCCTTTGAATATTCCTGAAGGTCATTTTAAGATCTTCCTGGAGTCTTCTCCAGGCTGAGCAACCCCATACTTACACATAACTGATTTCAAAATAATTAATTAATGTTAAAATGAGCACTGTATAGCTCCTTCATGTATGACAAAGTAATCATTTTACTATATACTGAGACTTTTTGGGGACATCCAGCCTGCTAGCTGACAGTCAGGTGCTACAACTGCATGAAATACTTGTGGCCTCAGAGTCAAGGTTCCCTACTTTTGTCACTACTTCTACTACATCTGTCAGTCCAGTGCAAATGTAGATGCCTTGAGCCATGAGAGAGACCTGAAGTCTGAAAAGAACATGTAAGCAGGTACTATGGTCACTGTTCATCTTGGTGGGAAGGTAGTTGGACATTGGATCCTATGATCTTAAAGGTCTATTCAAACTGAAACAATTCTAAGATTCTATGGTTTCTAGGTTTCAGGATTAGTTTCTTGCTGCAAATATAAAGATTATCCACTATAGCACTGTCCTCAGTTGTGCTGCTAAATTTGGGCTCCCATGAAAACCAAATACTACCCTATATTTGCCCTAAATTTTCTAATTTGCATTTTCCATCTCCAAATCTATTTCATGATGAGCTTGTGAATTTTAGAAGTATTATTATCCATAGAAATAACCTGAAATGACCAAAGCAGATATGCTATATTATTTGCAAATTTCAATGAATATTAATTTCCATTACTTAAATGAGGAAAAATCTACACCATACAGGTTGCTTTTTTCCTGGGTTTTGGTCAAGTTTCCTCCAGAATATAGGAGATTTGCAATCAGATATATCACTTGTTTAAGGAAACACAACAATGAAATATTATTCCTCATTTTACTCCTGGTCTCCCACTCCTGTTGTCATTTTACCAGACCCTTTACTGGACAATACAGACATATTAGAAAGTAAATTCTGAACGGTTGAGTTGACAACCATTTTATAATGCACTATTACAGATTTGAAAGAAAATCAGAATTAATTTCATTTTTTCTTAATGACAGAACAAGAGGCAACACTTCAGGCTGCAGTAAGGTGCATTAGCATCCCTACCAGAGGGAAAAATTAGAGCCACCAGATCATTAAACAAACTGCCAAGTGAAGTTAGAGACTCATTATCACTTGAAACATGATACCTATCAGAGGAGCCAGAAATAAGAAATCTGTCTTGCCAAAATGTCAATGACTTGTCAATAAATTTGAGAAGAAACACACTCCAAAATTGAAATGGTTTGATTAGGTTACAAAAATTACTTATTACAATCTGTATTATTTTATTTAGTCTGTAATAGTGAACATGAGGAGTGTTGGCAGCAAAGAGCCTCCTGACAGATTACTCGACTGGCAATGTATTTAACAAAGCTTTTTCTGATAAATCTTCATTTCTTTTCTTACTGTTTTGAAATTCATAACACAATTTGGGGCAGAAAATAACATTCCTTCAGTTGTGTTTTTTGCGTATTTATTCTATATGTATAAACCAAATCAGTACCATTTGCTTCTTATTTACCCTGCTCTATACCTTACCTGAGAAAAACCACCAGCTGGTACAGTATTGAAGGCAGTCTCAGGCAACCACTGAGGCAGTGCCAGGTGGCCAGCTGCTACAGCCAGCTCCTACATGGTGGGCACTCTGTCAGAGAGCAGCAGGATGAAGGAGTGCTCCTGAGAGGGAGGTGAGCTGGCAGTGAGGGTGGTCCTGGCCACAGACTGCTGAGCATCAGGTAAGAGTTCAAGCCAAGAAGCCCGAACAAGTCAGGAGAAAAGTTGGTGGGAGCTGGTACCAATATGGCTCATTTGGGGATGGAGATTGCTGGACTGGCCTCAAATGGAGCTCCTGGGCCTTGGGCAGTCACCTCAGGGTTTGGATGCTCAACACCCACAACCAAAATGCATTGCTTCTGGTTTTGAAGGGATGAGGGCTTTGTGAAATGCCATACTGTACCATAAATTTTACATCCTGCTCTTTTTCTCAGCCTTGAAATCACTTCTATTTACAACAGCCTGCTAACTGTGATAGTAAAACTATTTCAGTACAAGTAGGCTAACCTCCGTCAGCATGGCATAGCCATTACACTACAGAGCCAAGTTGTGCTTAAAATGAGCATCTGCAGACTTCTCCCACACTGGGAGGAGGTTTCCTCCATTGTTTTAGTGATTTAAGCAAATGACACAGAAGTCTAGAAGACAAAAAATTAGAACTGTGAAACAAAAACTTCAGTAGCATGCATATGTTGTTTTCAAGGGAAAGAAATTAGGAAGGGCAGTAACTGATACTACAGCAGTGACAAGCACCACATTGCCTTTGAGCAAGTTTCCATGGTTTAGGAAAATGAACACAAAGCCTGGTCTTTCACCCTACAACTCCGTTTTGTTACAGATCTCTTAAGCCACATATTAAATGGCTTTCACAGAAAAAAACATCACAAAAAAACCCCATCACAATACAGGTGAAACTTCAACACCAGTCCCCTCCCACATAGAAAAGTGATTGGCAGGTTGGCAAAGAATCAATGTCAGTCCAGCAGATCATTCACTTTTGAAAGGACAGCCCAGAATAACATTTTGCAAAAAAAATGAATAGAAAATACATGGAAAAAATTAAAAGATAAAATCTTTTGCATTAAAACCAGCTAGCTGCAAAATAACAACCAAAGTTACAAGGATTGACAATTTAGCAAGGTTCTTTTTTTCTTCTTAGATATTAAAGTTAATTAAACTTGGTGAAGTCATGGAGTCATTTGTGACCTATCCTAAATGTAATATAATCTCATCTGAAAAGCATGAAATTACTCTGCCTATATCTATTACTTCAATTCTTGATAACTACTATAGTCATTCAATAATCCAATTACTATAAATTACATTACAGAAATAGGTCCTCGCAATAGCCAAAATAGAAAAAAAATTGTGACATTGTTTGCACAACATTAATGAACCAAAAGAAACTTATTAGATAAAACAAACTTACTTCGAATTCCCATGATGCATATCTTTGCTGCAGAATAGGACACTCTATGATATATATATATATATATATATACACACACACACATATAT
>WBNM01042901.1:22131-43465 GCA_013399055.1 Ramphastos sulfuratus
TATATATATATATAGTTGCCATATTCGAGTGCAAGAGTTAGAATGGATAGCAAATCTAAAATGTAATGTTAAAATAATTTTTTTCATGTAGTTTGGAAGGTGCTAAGTTTGACATCAGCAAATAGGCACTCTTAAACACTGACCAAACAAACTTCCTGGAATGCAGGAACAATAGACCCATTCATGTAAAGCTCCATCTTCTGGTGGCCAGCCACAATGACTTCATCTAGGACTTGATCTAAATACTTAAGTATATGGAGCCTTTGAGAGTCAGGCTTTGCAAGCTATCTCCAGCAAGGAAAAGGTTCCCAGAGGAAGGGACAGTAAGCAAAGAGGATCGCTGGTGGTCATTGAGTACTTCCACTGATTCTAAGTCTGTTTTCAGTTCAGAGCTTTTGAATGCTAACAACTGTTTGTCTTATAAACACAAAGAATAGTTTATTTTCACTAGAGTTTAGCCCAAATGTATGAAAACAATCTGACATTTCAGCATCGTATCAGGAATCGAAGCCAAAACCATGTTATGGGAGAAGATACAATCCTAAGCCCAGAGAGCAAAATGTTTGACTGAAAAGGGTGAATGAAGGCAGGAGAGTAAATCGAAGATTGCTTTCCTTTCCAAACATTTTCAATCAAATTTTAATAAGCAAATTATCTTTAATATCCCCCAAACTAGCTAGTGAAAATGCTCATTTGAAGTACAATCCCACTTCATATGCAGTGAGTTTACAAAAATCATCAGCGGTCATGCAAAGCAAGAGGAACACCAAATAGTAAGAAACAACATCTGCCTATACCTTTAGTTCTATGCTCCCAGTTGTGAGGATGAAATGTTCAAATGAACATGTCACTGAGACTGATGTAAACCTACTCTCTCTGATGTCTTCAGCCAGCTGGGATTCATGATCTGGTGGATCATATCTACGATTACACTCTCTAAAACCCAGTGTCCTCATCCAAATCTACACAGCACTATCTTTCTTCC
The DNA here is from genome assembly GCA_013399055.1 of Ramphastos sulfuratus. NCBI lineage: Eukaryota > Metazoa > Chordata > Aves > Piciformes > Ramphastidae > Ramphastos > Ramphastos sulfuratus. The sequence goes on from WBNM01042901.1 coordinate 23,117, forward strand.
TGGAGCAAAGAAAACATAGTAAATTGTTCTAAAAAAAAGTTATGACCATCCACAATTTCATCTCAAGTAGGATTTACAAAAGAGAAGCACTTTGCAAAACATTTAAAAATAGTCCTGTGGAACAGAAAGAAATGAGAATTAATTTTGTTTACAGATTAATGGAATACAATGATCACAGAAATAGCTTTTCACTATGTATTTCACCACATGTAAATAATGAGATTTGTAAAATCCTTCTCAAATATAAGAAAACCTCCAAATGGATCGAGGATTAATTACCATTATTTGCAACAGTAATAAATAAACAAAGAAATAATTCTTTTGCTATTTGAAATGATGAGTAATTTTAGGCAAAAACTGGAACTACAGAAGAATTTTTGAATAAGGAACTTCTCAGAATTTCTTAGGTGTTGTTCAGTCTTCTGCTCTGGACTAAACAACCCAGAAAATGAACTGTTCCTGACTCCTACTTCAGAGTATTTGCATTCAACTGTCATAAAAAATCACAGATTAAATCTATAATTCATGGAATGGAGAAACATAGAATCATTTCAGTTGGAAAAGACCTTTCAGATCATCAAGTCCAATCATCTCCTAACTGCCAAGGCTGGTGCTAAACCATATCCCTCAGCATCATGCCTCTGTGTCTTTGAATCCCTTGAGAGTGGCAGACCCTCCCTGGAGAGCCTGTTGCAGTCTTTGAGAATGCTCTCAGTCAAGAAGTTTCTTCTAATACCAACTTAAACCTCCCCTGGTGTAACTTAAGGACATTTCCTCTCGTCCTATCATGTTACTAGGGAGAAGAGATGACTGTCATCTCACTGCAGCTTCCTTTCAGGGAGTTGTAGAAAGGAATAAGATCTCTCCTCAGCCTCCTCTTCTTCAGACTATACAACCCTGTGTCCCTCAGCTGTTCCTCCAAAACCTTTCTCCAGACCCTTCACAAACTCCATTGCCCTTATCTGGACCTGCTGCAGTACCTTAACATCTTTCTTGTAGTAAGGGCTCCAAAACTGGACATAGCACTTAAGGTGTGGCCTCAGCAGTGCAGAGGACAATCACTTCCCTAGCCCTGCTTGTCACTCTGTGTCTGATACAGGCCAGGATGCCACTGGCCTTCTTAGCTACCTAAAATCATGAAAAGCACGTTCACTGAAATTCCTCGTAAATGCAAAGCACAACCTGGCTCTGTAAATCTCCAGAAATTCTAAGGAGTGAGGTAGGCAGGAAAGAAATAAAATGTGCATATGCACACTCATGCACAGCAGAAAATAAGACTCAGGCCTAATTTTGGCACATTAGTTATAAAAAATCACGCAAATTTATACAGTGTGCACCGTCACTGAATTAACGCATCCCACAATACTACGTTAGCATTCATGAGATCCAGTGGATCTAAAGTTACTGCCACTGAAGTATAACAGTCCATATGGAGTGATTGGTATTACATGCATGGAAATGAAAAAAATAAATAATTAAGCTTTGGTTGTTGATGTAAGTTGTGAAATAACTGTGACGTTATTTACTTGGATTTCCACATTGCATTTCATATAGAGAAGAGATCTGCTTAGTGTTTCATTGCTTGAGATAAATATTTCAGTTATAAGATCCAGAAAATCAAGACAACCACAGCTGCAGAAGGAAAAAACCACCAAAAAGTCTGCTGAAAATCATTGTCTTGCTTCTTATTCTCTCCTGATAGTTTCCCTCTGCATTTTGCTCAGCCTACTTCTTCCTTTTTACATTTTTGCACATTGCAGCTTCATCTTTCAATTATTTCTTTTTAAATGCATCTAATTTTTCTCTATGATTATAAACCAGGTTTGCTGGATTTCTAACCCAAGTTCTGTTCATCTGGTTCATGACTTGAGCACTTCTAATGAACATTCTGAACAGCACAACACATTCATATCGCTTTTTCAGCTACTATTTGCAAAGATCTGGTATTAAGAAATTAAAAACTGTAACAACAAAAGCTGAGTTTGAATTTGAAATGTAATGTAGTTTTGTCTGTCACAAATAATACATCTTTAATAATTTTTTCCTACTTTAAATTGTTAATATGAAAATAAAAACGCATTATTGAAGGCTGGCATTTTCAAGGTTTTAATAAATGAATTGCTCAAGAAGAGTATCATACATGGTGACTAAATCACCATCCCTGGAGCTGTTTCTTGAAAGGCACAGAGATGTGGTGCTGAGGGACATGGTTCAGCACTAACTAGAGTTAGATAATGGTTAGACTCGATCTTAAAGGTGTTTGCCAACAGAAACAATTTTAATTTATCTCTAATATAAAATCAGAAAAGTATAGCTTTCAAAAACCTCCTAGAAAATACTTTCTCATCCCATTGAAATATCTATAATAGTTAAATACTTATACAAGAAAATAAAATATTCCTAGTTGTTACTTAATAACAAGTCTTATGAGGAGCGAATGGAGGGGATTGTTTCGTCTGGAGTAAAGGAGGGTGAGGGGAAACCTTCTCATTACCTACAATGCCCTGAGAGGAGGTTGGAGCAAGGTGGTAACAAGTGATGGGATGACAGGAAAAGGCCTCAAGCTGCATCAGGGGAGGTTTAGATTGGCTATTGATAAAAATTTCTTTACTGAAATAGTGGTCAGGCATTGCAACAAGCTTCCCAAGGATGTGGTAGAGTCACTGTCCCTGGGGATGTCTAAAAAACATGTAGATATGGCACTTCAGGACATGGTTTAGTGGGCATGGTGGTGTTGGGTCAACAGTTGGAGTTGATGATCTTGGAGGTCTTTTTCAACCAAAACATTTCTCTGATTCAATGAACACAATGTCCATCTGAGATGATATTTCTGTGTTATTACTTTTAAGAGGCAGACTCTCCTGAGGTCCTATTGAAACTTAGCTCCCCAGCCTTGTAAAGCAGAAGAACATCAAATGTACCCACACATGCACGTGTCGGTGTAAGTAGCATGGTATGTGTCAGACCCTTTCTGAAACGTTTCTGATTCACATATCCTCACTTTTAATTGCTGCTAAATTCTTACAGCATCTAAGTAAGCAGAATAAATTTCCCACCCAATTCAGGAAATAAATGTAACTGCAATTAATAACCTTGTTCCTCTCACATGTACTAAGCAAGCAAATGTTGGAGATCTGTGGCCTTGGTTGGTGTGTGTAGCTCTCAATACTCTTTATTGAATAGGGCATATAGAAATCACACAAGTAGTTCCCACTCAAACATTGTGCTGATCACAAATATTAAACTGGCTATCACTGATATAGAAAGAATCAATATTTAAATGTGTTTAAACTTCATCCTGACCAATTCAGTTGTGAACCTGTTAATAAATCACAGAATATGGTGATCACAGAGTGATATTCTCTTTACAATCATACAAAAGGTATTCTGCTATCAAAAAGAATAAGTGTGGGTGCCAAAAAGCAACAATCTAACAGAGTCGAGCACATAAAAAATTTAAACATAAAGAAACAGCTACAAAACCATTGGATCCTTCTAGTCGTAAAAGAAATTGGAGGATTACAGAAAAATCGCAAGCTAAACATAAGTCAATCATCTATTTCATGCTCTATGATGTGCAATTATGAGTATTTAATGAGATACATCTAGTGTAATCCTCCTCAATTCAGCATATTGACCAGGCCACAGCTGGATTCCTGCAAACAATTTTTTACAGACAGATATGGGCCAACTGGAAAAAGACAATAACAAAGAAAATGCATGATTCAGAGTGAGGGGATGATGCTGCCCATGCTACAGAAGGTATATTGACAATCTCCAGGTAAGACAAAAAGCTGCTGCAAAGAGCAAATATCCTAGTGTGAAGACCAAACAAAGTAAGAGCAGGCTTCAACAGCAGGGAAAAAAATGTAAATCCAAAGAGTAAAGAAATGCAGATTAATCAATTCAAGCTAATTCCGATCACATCAGGTCTCCTGATGTCAGGGAGCATGAAGAGTGGGCTGCTCTCGCAGGGAAGTTGATCAGGGAGCTCAGGGTGGTCATGAGGCAGTCTTTACTCACCAAACATGGGTCCACTGTACCTGAGGAAGAAAAGCTGAGCAAAATGCCAGCCAAAGTACAGTATGAAACTAAAGAGGCAGTGTGTGGACTCTCATTAAATGTCAACATATCAGAAAATTTCCCTCTCCTGCCATTCAGTCGATGCACAATGAAAAAAAAAAAAACTTCAAGTCACATGCTTATTCTTCTTCGCTGCCACTGTATTTCGAATTTTTGCCCAACCAACAGCCACGATACTAGCAAGACCTGGCAACCTGAAACAGGAATGGAGAATAACTGGAAGTGAAGTCATTAGAGCCCTGGGAACTGCAGCCACATTTCAATATTGCTTTCCATAGGCAGAAAAAGCCCAACATTACTAGTAGGTTATGGGGGTTACCTGTTGTTGAAGGATGCTTTAAGACAGAATTAAAGTGTCTGAAATATTACTTTCAAAATATTTTTTTTAACCTCTAATCTCCCCTCCAATCTTTAGTTTATTTCCTAACATTTTCTGAGGAATTAATAGGAAGAAGAATTTCCCTTGGCAGAAAAATACAGAGTGTCTGGCATGCTCCAAAGATTACCGCCTGGAATATTCACTAATCTGCTCTGCCTCATTTCTTAAAAGAACCAAGTCATGATGCAGGTCATGAAGAACAACAAAACAAGCAGCAGAGAAGTTTTTTCCTCTACAGAGTTTCTCAGTTTGTATAGTTCAGGACATTTGCAAATTGAGGGAGTATTTTCCGTCTTCTCACAGCACATTTGAGAATAATACTCCAAATCGCAAACATTCTCAAATCCAGGGAAACTGGGCATGAGTAGTAAGGAGAAAGAGCTGTCAACATTTATTCTTTCAACCTGATCCACAGTGATACATGTTACACTAGAGTTTAAATACCCTAAGAAATTGTGGGTTTAGTGGGGAAAGGCAAGGAAGAGGCAGGTACTCTCCTCTCAGAGAAGGAGGGAGAGTGCAGATAAGAAGTCTGCATTTTTTAATCACATTAGGAATATAAAAACATAGAATCAAATTTGCTGAGTCTATATACAGAGAGACTGATAATGCATTACAAGAGAAGCACATCTGCAGAGTAAACCTGCTCCTGTCAAGGATGCAGCACTCCTATTCCAGCCATTTTGGGGAGCTTTTATTTCAGACTCATGGCCTGAACCCTCATTAGTAGCTGCAATCGATCAAGTGCATCGATGAAATCCCTTTCACTTTAGGTCCACCTGAAAAACATTGAGCTTGGATGCATTCGTATCAGTTTTTTAGTTCAGACTAGCAGTAATTTTTGAAGTAAATCTCCTCCAGTCATCCCCACTTCTCATGCTGTGGTCTGCATTGTAGTGTGGTCTTGGAGCATGTGCTTCAGAAGTATGGCTCTAGGGGTAAACCTGGAAAGCCCAGCCATTAACAGGCCTTCAGTCCACAGGATCAGGTTGGAGATAAACTGAAATAAATCCCCAGAGATTCACACAGGAGGAATGTTCAGTCCCTCTGTTTTGCTCCACAAATCTATTTGTATTCAACTGCACTACTTACCAACACAGAATATACCTCTGGTGCACTCTAAACCACTTTACAACACAGACTGCGTGGCAGCAAATAGGATAATAATGAGATTCACTCAAATATCAATGTCACTGATCCAAAGTAAAATATTAATGTATGTGTCCTACAATGAAACATAGACTCTCTTAAATGTAATATATTCATTCCATCACCATTTTATGGTATGTTGTGAAAGTCACAGGGTATATATTTGTTTGCTTTGAAAAAGAAACAAATCCAGTCCCTCAGTCAGATAATTGCTCAGAAAATCCCCTAAATAAAAGGGGCAGCAAGTCTCAAAATATTTCTGAGCACATCAGGTTAGTACCAAAACCAGACCAATGAAGGGGATAACTTTAAAGAGTAGCATCTATACTAGCACGTAAAACAGCTGAGAGTCTGGAAGCCAGCTGGCACACTTTCTATCAGTGAATCTAAGTGATTTTGCCCTCCCTGGAGACACAGAATCGTGAAATCATTAAGGTTGGAAAAGACCTCTAAGATCATCAAATCCAACTGCCAACCCAACACTACTATGATCATTAAAGCACATCTCTAAGTGCCACGTCTACACATTTTTTTAACACCTCCAGGGACAGTGACTCCACCACCTCCCAGGGCAGCTTATTCCAATGCTTGACCGCTTTTTCAGTTAAGAAACTTTTCCTGACATCCAACTTACACCTTCTGTGTTGCAACTTGAGGACATTTCTTCTTGTCCTATCACTAGTTACTTGAGAGAAAAGACCAAAAGCCACCTCACTGCAACTTCCTTTCAGGGAGTTGTAGAGAGCAATAAGGTCTCCCCTCAGCCTCTTCTTCTCCTGACTAAACAACTGCTGCTCCCTCAAGTGCTCCTCATGAGACATGTTCTCCCCACCACTCTCTTTGCCCTTCTCTGGACCTGTTCCAGCACCTGAATGTCTCTCTTATGCTACAGCACCCAAAACCGAACTCCATACTCAAGCTGTGACCTCACCAGTGCCAAGTAGATGGGCACAATCACTTTCCTATTCTTGCTGGCCACACTGGTTTTGATACAGGTCAAGATGCTGTTGGCCTTCTTGGCCACCTGGACACACTGCTGGCTCAAATCACGCTGCCTACAGGAATGATCCAAAGTCACATTCTAGATATTGTCTAGAAGGCTGTTAATTAACTAAAGATAGAATTATGCTACAGAAAATGCTAACAGCTTAGCAGTATGATCAAATGCATCAAGTGCTTGGAGCTATACCATGGCCTTCTTCATGTAGTTGGTTGCCAGTAACTCCCACCTACAGCAGGAAAAGGACACCAAAACCTATCCAAAGATTGTACCTAAGGGTACAGTCTGAATGCAGTGTTATTCTACTTCTACATTACTTACTTGACTACATCCAGTGAAGCTCCTTAACTTCAAGGTATGGACATATCTCTGAATCATAGGTTACCCTGTACCACCAGCGGAGAGACTGGAAGATTATAAAGTCTTGAAAAACTGAGACAAAGTTTTATGTTCCAGTGAAACTAAACAGTCATAAAAAGTATCTGTGGAGCTCATTAGTGAAAGCACCTTAATTTCACATAAGAACATGAAAATAGTTCCGCAAGATATTTGACCTGTAAATATCAAGCAAACTAATGAGAGACTGTATAGATTGCAAACTATAATTAGCATATCAACATTTTTACTCCATGCAATAACATTCGAGACCACAATTTTCCATTATATTAAAAAATAAATTATTTCTTGCACTTTATACATAAAGAAAATAGTCTACTGCTTGGATCGTTCTTTTAAGTCACATCAAATTCAATACAAGGTAGAGAATCAGCAGCTCTCAGTGAGCAGAAGCCCTCTTAAGGAAACATCACCACCACAAATAAATGCAGAGACTAGAGTCAGACAAGTCAGTTACAGAGAAATGCTATCCTTCTTCCTAGATAATGTTCCATCCATCTTTCATTTTGGAGGATGTTTTGACTGCTTAATTAAAATCAAAAAGATCCCTTCTCCTCCCTTGGACAAGAGTTTTTCTATTTATATTGATAATATTTTCTTGGCTGGACTCTGTTTGCCTGGGTTTCAGGAAATACTTGAAAAATAATGATGCTCTACAACATAATCTACGTTTTAACCATTCATGAAATCTATCCAAAAGGAATTTCTAGAACTATATTACATTCATCTCATACTTCAGTGTCATATGTCATGGCAATTGGTGTTTATTTGAGTTTTGTTTACCTTCTGCTAGATGTGCTGGGCTAAGTAAGGCAGCGTAGCCTAATTTTCAAAAGTAAAACTCTTTTCATAGTCCTCCTAGAGCAGACATTCTAACAATAATTATTTTAAAATATATGTGAAGTACTCCTTATTTCTTTTTGTTTTTTGGCACTTGACAATGAATCACATATTGGAGTAAAAGAGGGGAAATCTTTTAAATTTTCAAAGCAAAAGTCTTCATTTTGTCCTGTAAATTGATGAAGCAAGATGTTTTTGTGGAACAGAATTAGACTGACCCTGGCTGGCTTAAAACCACACTGGAATTATGAGAATTACAGATTCAACTCAAGCAGGTTTACTATGTTTAATTATATTCAGCTACGAAAACTACACCTAACAGACATTAAATTAACCTTACTGACATTCATGAAAGTCTGTCAAACTGCTGGAAGCAGAAAAGAAGAAATAGATAGTGAGACTTAAGCATGGACTTCCCCTACTATACACAGATAAAAGTAACCCAGAAGAAAAAACAACCCAGTGTCTCCTGAGGTCTAGGTAACATCTGTCTGTCTACTCACTCCTTTCACATGCATCCCTTTTAATAACTAACCTATAATGTTTCTATTCTTTAAAATAAACAAGCAAAAACAAAAAACAAAAAAAAAAAAAAAAAACCCCAAAAAATGCCCAAAACCCCCCAAAAAACAAAACAAAAAAAACCCGCCAACCAAACACACACAAACCCTTACAAACAAACAAACCCCTAAAATGATTTCTCCTCTCCATTTTTGTTTACTTTTTCTCCACTGGCGAGATAAACCGTGAAACAGAGCATCTACAAAGACTCTCTCTTCAGCTAACGAAAACACCTGCATTTTTGGGGGGGATAAAGAGAGCAGAAAAGAGAGAACTATGGAAGTAAATGGGCCCATTAGCACAATTAGTCACACAATGAACTAAAAAATGAAGAGGTGACAAAACCAAGTCAAGTCAGATTGTGATTGGGAGTACCCATTCTTTCCTCTTTCCTGAGGTGTGAAAGAATTATTCTCGAGGATATTAGTCACAGTTGGTTCCAACTACTTATAGGACTGACCCCAATAAGAATTACAAATGCAATGTGTGGTTTCTTACTCTAAAGGTTCAATTGCAGATACTAGTAGAACAACAACACATTCTTCCAAAATACAGTTTATTTTGTCTGTCACAAACAACAGCAAGCTCTTTGGAATTGTGCATGCAAATCAAAGCTAAACAATTTCAGTTCATTAATTCTCACCAGTAGGTTTGTGTGGTAGCATTTTGACAATTCAGACTTCAGACTTATTTCCTGGACATTTAAGAGTACCCAAGTATTACTAAGCTAGGTGTAGTTAAATCAGACTGTTTTCCTGGCTCAGTTGGTAATTTTGGCTAGCGTAGATTTCAGCAACTTTCTAACGTAAAAGGAATGTGAAGCAGACCAAGGAAACTGGAGGTTTCTGTGCAGTTAGATGCAAGTTGAAGAGTTATTTATTACATATAGGTTATCTGAAGACTGAGGTCTTCATTTAGTGTTTGATAACCTTGGAGGATGCATTTCTATAAACAGTAAAAATAAAAATGTCTTGACTTATGAATTATAAATGGTACTATCCATAAATTATTCTGTCATTATCATTTGGAATATGTATTATATAACTAGTTCAAGTATCATAAAGTACTGTCTTTTTTCCTGTCTATTTTGAACATATACAAGTTAAACTAAACTGAGAACGGGTCCTCTCAGGAACAGCTGAGGGAATTGGGGTTGTTTAGTCCAGAGAAGGAGGCTGAGTAAAGACCACCTTGCTCTCTACAACTACTTGAAAGGAAGTTGAACCAAGGTGGATGTCGGTCTTTTTTTCCTAGTAATGAGTGATAGGACAAGAGGAAATGGTCTCTAGTTGTACTAGGTGAGACTTAGATTGGACATTAGAAGAAACTTTTTTCACTGAAAGGGTTCTCAAACACTGGAACGGGCTCTCCAGGGAAGTGGATCAATCTCCATCCAAGGAGAAGTTTCAAAGACAAAGATGTGGTGCTGAGAGACATGGTGTTAGCACCAGGCTTAGTACGGTTAGGTAATGGTTGAATTTGAAAGTTCTTCCAACTAAAAGCTATCAACATTCTATGATTCTAAGTACGGACACATAGAGGTACAGACGTTAGTTCCAGTGGAATCAAAGATTCCTTTAATGATCAGAAAATCCTGTATGACAGAACCAGAAATTTTAGTACAGTAAAGTTACTCTTCAAAGTACTCTAAAAAGGTTAATCCTTTCATGTAATGTCTTTTTCCTCTTATTATTTAAAAAAGATTACTCTGTTTAGTGCATCCAGAATATGCACCATATGATGTACCAGATGCCTGAGTAATTAATCCATATTTTAAATGAAAAGTAAAATAACTAGTTGCATAAAACACTGTTGATGTATCTAACTACACTGACAATTCAGAACTAGAAAAGGAAAAGATTTTATAAAAAGCAACATCACAAAACGAGACTGCCAGACTAACTGGGAACATATGCTGCCTTATGCTTTAGTGTTATTCTGAAAATGAGCATGCAGCACAGATAACTATGTCTTAGGTTGCCATTCCATCAGGGTTAGTCAAGGGTGGCAGGAAAACTCCCAAATGCTACCTTTACAAAAATGCTGCACAAGACAGCAGGACACATTCAAAAAAGAGAGGAAAAGATACATCCTATAGAATTAGATTGTAATGCCTGCTTGGAGAGTAGAATATTTTAATAACATAGAAGAAACTGACATTTTATTAACACACCACCACCTATGACTAATTCTTTAAGCCTTTCTAAAAACATGAGTTAATACAGTCAGACAGGATTTGTATGGAAAGATGTGTCTATGAATTTCCTTGCAAAAGCTAAGTTTTAGCTGCAGCCACTGAAACAAATTAAAAACTTTTTTTTTCTTTTTCTTTTCTTGTTGATCAAAGGGGTTTGCTAGAGCGGAAGATGGCAATACATGCTTGTGACAAGCAGTTTTCAAATATGCATGGGGCCTCTTGATATCAATGAGAGATCAATTCTTCTGACACTTTCCTCCAATAAACTTAAGTTTCATGTACATTTAGAGAAAAAAGTTTCTAGAGAGGAAATTCATGACTATCTCCCATGTCATTTAGCGCTGGTTTGAACATGTCTGCTTGTTCTTTGAATTTTTCATGTTACATATTAGCTATTAAATAAGCTACATAATATATCCATATTCATGGTGATGTTAAACTTACTACTTGGTTACACAAGCAGCAGAAGCAAGTATGTTGGTGCTCAGGAGTTAAATGAGTTATCTGCAAAGAGGTCCACATCCATTACTGAAGAGACCAGAACCATGCATGATTTACTGAAGAAAAATAACCTCAAACAAAAAAACTACAAACCAACACCCAAACAAAATAAGACAAGAACAAAACAACCCACCCACCACCAATCCAAACCAAACAAACAAAACCCCAAATAACTAGAACATTAAAAAAAACAAAGCAACAAAATCTAAGTGAGATATGGCATAAACCTTTAAAGCTGAAAAACATTTCTCCACATAATGTTTGATGAAATTTCAGCATGCATTCAGAAAATGTAAAGTATTGAAAGACAACTTAATCCAAATCTACAAAAGCAAACAACAAAACCAAAACCAAACACCCAACTTAAAACCACATCTAAAACCTGTTCAGCTTCTTCACTGCTCAGGTAGAAACAAAAATGGTCTCCCACCTTATAGGGTAATCTGAAAGTTAGTGTACCACTATTTACAGTTTATCTAGTATGCAGATAGATGCTAACAACTGTTAGTAGTTCGAACCACAATAATAGCACTGTGGAAGCTCTGTCCACCAGCATGCACAGTGCAGCCAGCGCACTCTTTTTCCACTGGCTATTTGGAAGTGGCCTGTCAAAAGGTACACCTGCCAAGCTTCCATTTTGTGGCAACAAAGAGTCATCAAGAGGTGACGACAAAGATTTGACATCTCAAAGATTTGATTCCATCGCCATCTAGATGAGACTGCTTCTGTGGTCCTCAACAAATCACCTAACGCCTCTGTGCCACACATCACTCTAGGTAACTCAGCACTGCTTTACATGAAGAAAGTGCAATGGAAATTGAGCAGTATGTTTATAGTGCAGATGATAACTGCCTGTGAAAAAAGGTACTCTGTGTGTACTTTGCACAGATGATGTTCCATAGAACTTACCTGCACAGGCGGAAAGTTTTCCCTCAGATTTTATTCATCCAGTGACATAAGTCTCATATAAGACTCATTCAGTATAACCTGGACTGGCTGGAGAGATGTGTGGGAACGAACTTAGTGAGGCTCAACGAGGGCAAGCAGAGAGTACTGGATCTGAGGAAGAACACCACCAGGTAGCAGCACAGGTTAGGGGCTGATCCACTGAAGAGCAGCTCTTGGGAAAAGAATCTGAGAATCCTGGTAGACAATATTCTGACCATAAGCCAGCAATGTGCTCTTATGGCCAAGGCAAATAGTATCCTGGAGTAAAGTGTGGCCAGCAGGTAAAGGGTTCTTCTCCTTCACTAATGTAGTGGAGGGGGAATTAATTACTTGGAGATGATATTTTTAAAAATACTGTTTATTAATATTAAATATTCAGAACTCGCATCACCCCGATCACCAATTTAATAATAATGTCTGGGCAAGCCAGGACATGTACAAGCCTATTTTGGCCTGCTTAGGCCTACCACGACAACTTCTCTGCCCTTGTGAGGCCTTATCTGAAATACTGCATCCAGCTCTGGGCTGTATAGCTCAAGAAGGACAAGGAACTACCGAAGAGTGCGCAGTGGAGAGCCACTAGGATGATTAGGGGACTGGAACATCTATCTAAGAGGAGAGGTTGAGAGATCCTGGGGGTCTTTATCCTGGAGTAGACTGAGGAGCAGGCTCATTAATGCTTATAAATATCTAAACGGTAAGTGTCAGGAGGATGGAGCCAGATTCTTCTTCATGGTGTCCTGTAATAGGACCCCAGAACAATGGACAAACACAGGAGGTTCCACATAAACATAAGGAAAAATATCTGCACTTTGACAGTGGCAGAGTACTGGAAAAGGCTGCTCATCAAGGTTGCAGAGTCCCTGGAAGCATTCCAAAGCCACCTGAACATGTTCCTGCCCTTGCTAGGGCAGTTGGAGTAGATAGATAATCTTCAGAGGTCCTCTCCAATCCCTAGCATTTTGTGTGATTTTGTGAGATCAACTGTGCAGAGGCAAGAATTCCAAAACAGTCATAGAAGCAGTCCTGCAAGTCTGGCATGGTGGAGAGAAGCATTATAATGCTAATGGTTTTACGGTATCATACAGTGTGAGCATGTACTACACCTCTTTAAACAAAACAGAACTAAGTTTTTGCATTGATTTTCCTGCCCAGAACTTCTTTAAATACTACAAACACAGCTTTGTCCCTACTACAGTCTAAACTTCACAAGGAGATGATAAATGAGATAATATTGATTAGACTGTGATAAAGGCTTCCAGCTCTTCAAGGTTATATCCTTTAGAGAGTTTATAAATCTCATTACAGAAATCTTCCTGCTGATATACATAAATAAAGAGTGGCAGAAGGCTTCCAGCATGACAGCTTTCACTGGAGTCACACTGTTCTTCAGACAGCAAGTTCAGACAAGCATGTATAGAGTTCAAAATGGTAGAATCAGCCTGCCTTTTTCAAAGAAAACGGACCTTAAAAAAAAAAAATCATATCTGTATTTAAAATCAGTGTTACCGACAAAGAATGTCTGGAGTGAAACACAATCTCGAGTCTCCTTTGGCTTTAACTGTCAGCTTCATCGTAAATATGAAGGATGAACAAATCCCCTAAATTGTTCCAAGTACTTTACTTTAACACACAGTTTTTATAGCAAATGAATCTTAACTTCAGATGAAAGTCAGCGTCAGCTTTTTCCCTGCTCTCAATGGAGGGAAAAAAATTTACATGAAACAGCAGACAAAAAAGCAAGTACAATAATCCACTAAATTCCCCTCGAGTGGTGCATTCATTCCTAACTAGTAGAGGAAAAGAAGAGAGATTTTCACTAACCATCTGCTTTTCAAAAACTTTCATTGCTTAGGATTTCACTCTGAGACACTGGGGTGGAGAGGAGTAGAGCAGGAAGAGTGTAATATTGAAAAGGATCAAGAATTCTTCTGTTTTGGTGGACAGAGTATTGTACAGAGACATCAGTGCATGCTGACAACCATGAAGAGGAATAACATCAGCAACAGAAGAGACAATCTATGTAATCATTTCTCTTTACTTCACACTCATCAGACTGTATCCAGTTTTTGGGCCCCACAATACAGGAAACACACTGACAAACAGGTGCAAGTCCAATCTGTGTCCAACAAAATAGTCAGGGGGCTGGAATATATCCCCTGTGAGAAGAGACTGAGTAAGTTGGGTTTGCTTGAACCTAAAGCCATGGCTTTAGGGAGGAGCTAACAGGAGCCCCTTTGCTTCACCATGAAAACAACCCATCAGGGAGCACATTGCCCAGCTAGGTTGTGCAGTCTCCATCCTTAGAGAATTTAAAGATGCAACAGGAAAAGACCCGAGCAACTCAGTCTAAATTCAACACAGTTACTGCTCTTTCAGAAGGTTATACTCATGGAATACCCAAGGTCTCTTTCAATCTGAATGAGTCTGATTTGTGTTTACTGTCTCTATCACAATGACACTGACAAGCAACATCACATGTCAAGTGTTGTAGGAGCATGGTCATGCCCCTTTTCCTTCTTCTGAGCTGTGTTACAATTTCTATTCTTGACAGTCTTTGTGCTCTCTAGAGAGAGTGATTCTATTTATACTCATCTCCTAGAATGTTTAAAACATTAGGAAAAAAATTGCTTACAATACAAAACACGGGTCTGAGGTGTAAGAAGAATGCCAATGCTATTCTTTCTCTGACATCAGACATTGCTTATCAGAGCATCAGGTATGCACAAGTCTTATTTCCATTGTTAAAGCCATAAGCTTGAATTTTTTATCAGTTCGTTAACTGTTTTCGTGGAGATACATACAAGTAGAAACAAGATTCAGATTTGGTCTGTGATGGTAGGGAAGACAAGAGAAGAAACCTTACATACTCCAATACTTAGTAAGTGTTTCGTAAATCTTTTAAATAGGATCTCAAAATCATCAATTGCAGGGAATTTTTTTTTTTTTTAGGGGAAAAAGCCCAACAAAAATCAACCAAACAAAAATTAATCTTCCCAAATTAGTGGGAAGTCAACAAAATTTGCACTGGACAGCAATTATTAATTTTCACATAGAAAAATATGTGGACACTCCTTCCCTTCCATGAAGTTTCACCATCCTTTTTTTTTCTTGCGTATTCCATCTCCAACTCAGGATACAAATTCCATTCAGTTCACAGCAAAAGTTTATGAAATCAGCTGTTGCCCAGCAAGGAATTTTAATAGAAAATGAGTTTTTGGGAAGAAAAGGGTCAACAAGGAAGTATATCCTATCCAAGAAAGATCTTGGAAAAAAATCTTGAAATCAATGCCACCTGAGTGATGATGGAACTTTTAATATAAAACAGGAAAGTTGAAGCTTCTTCTAGTCATATACAGTATGACTGAATATAGTCCAACCTGACCGAGATACTGTCATGGAATATTAGTAGTGGTCATCTCTTAAGAAAATGACAAGGTCGTATGTTGAAAAGATAGACAGGGAAAAGGCAAGATATGGAAGTTTGTGGTAACATGCCACCTAGTGTTCACTTTCAAGAAGCTTCTGTGTGAAAGGGTGACAAATTCTGAAAAAAACAAACAAAACAAAAACACACACCCCAGGACTTGTTTTCCAAATAATGCCAATTTAAAAAAAAAAAAAAAAACAAACAACAAAAAAACACCCCAACAACAACAACAACAACAAAAAAGAGTTGATATTCAGACATAGTGAACCGAAGAGGAGGAAAGGAACAGAAAATCTTCACATGGTGCATTTCCTCTTCTTAGTGAGTCCATAATTTGTGTAAAACCAAGAAAAGAGCACTAACCAAAAAAGTTCCATATTATCTTTTTCTGTTAGGTCTGTAACTCTCTCGCACCCTTTCATGCTTCTACACACTTAATGAAAACCACAATATCTAATGCATACTAGACCAATGAGACCAGAAAACCCACATACAATGCATGGCACAAGCACTCTGGCATAGTGATAAATTCCTAAGGGATTTGACCTAAACGAAGAATCATACAAGAAATCAAACCAGAAAGTTCGCTACAGATAGGTGAAGCATACATTGCTTTCTGAAATCAGCTCAGTAAAGAGCTGTGTCTGATCCTGAATGAAGCATCAGAAATCACACTAAGAAGTGACTGGCAAAATATTAGAGACGAAGTCTAAACGAAATTTTAAAAGCAGTTCTATAGAATGTAACAACTGCACCTCAACAAATGTATAGATACATTGCCAGAAACATTCTTAAAAGAGCTTGTTATTGTGAAACTTACAAGCACAAAATTCATCAGTATCATATTTCAAATCTAGCTTGTTGCCTTTAATTTAACTATTATACAAGGTGTAGTACTTCATTGTCATCCTCCTGGATAGAAATAAAATACGTGTATCTTTTAGTATTAAGCTACCACAGTCCCAAACAATAAAGTCAGCATGCAATATTTAGTAGTTACACATTAACTAGTGTTATTATATTTTATTTTTGAGAAAAACACGCACAGCCACAGTCAGTACACTGATGTGAAAGCAGACTTTTTTCTTTGAGCAAGGGAAACAGACCTAGATTCCAATAATGTTAAATGACTCAAGAAGATGCAAGTCAAGCATTTATCACACTGTTAATTACAAAACATATCCTTATTTTTAAAGGCATTTTCAGCATAGTTCTTAGAGGCTGAGTACATGGCATATCTGGGGAGCCAGGCAGTTATGAACTCACCTAAATAAACATCTACCATAAAATGTCCCTGTTGAACTTAATGTCTATACAGATTTATATGTAAATGCATTCTTTCAATCATACATCTTCATTTAAAATATTCTGGAAAGCAAAGCTAAGTTGCTCCGTGTTTATTGAAAACAGCTTGTCAAATCTTTAGGTGCATAGCACTTCTTCCCATTTAGGGTTCAAGTAGGGTTCAAGTAAACTATCTGGCCACAAGCTTTTAGTTCCTACTACTCTTGTGCAAAAGGTCAGTTCACCACTCATTGCGTATTTAGTTCAGCCCCAGGCAGAAGTCCCATGCTTATCTGCAGAAACAGCATGTCTTATTGGCCTTAAACATATACATTTAACATAACTACAAGAATACCAGTCATAAGTTCCACCTAATGATAGTGATTATCCCTCACCTTTAACTCTGAAATATTCTGAACTGCCATACAACCTACTCAGCTGTTAACATTTTAGGTAATTGCTGCATAGATCATTTTTGCAGTTCAGGAACAGGTCTTCACAAATTAAGAACTGTGGGGCACTTTTAAAACACAGAGGATTCTAAAGTAGGTTTCATTCAATTTCTTCCTTTTAAATTACAAAAGTTATAAACCCCAAAGTTTAAGTGTTTGCACCTCTTCATATGTCAAAAGAGAGTTGAAAATATGCAGTGTATATAGTGGAAAAGCTAGCAAGGACAACAGTGTTACCAGTTTTCTATGCAGAGGATGTACACACCTATGATTTCAGGTAGCCTCTACTATTTGCTCCCACACTTGCATCCTTCAAACACTTAATGATTACAGAGGTTCAAAGCAGTTTAAAATTCACTGTGAGAGGGAACACATCTTTAAGTTATCCTTCATGCAGCTGAAAAGAAACATCTTCTAAACAACCCTGGATAAAACATGAAGATAACACTGTTTTGCTTTAAAATTTGTAAAGCTGTGGTCACAGAAATAGCTTGAATGATGGGACAGGGGGTGGAAATTAAAAGGGCTGTTTATTTTATCACTGTTCAACTATTTTATAATAAACGAAATTACTAACTTTTTTGGTATTGACTGACAAGCACGGCAATAAATAACTTTACACGCAAAGAAGAGCAGCACATTAAACCACAGTTTTTTAAAAGATACACAAGGCATATCTACCATACTTTGTATATAAACCAAGGACAGCCGAGAACTGCCGTCAGAGGGCATCATTCATAGATCATTTTCCAACTACGCTGCCATGAAATAGCAAGTTATTTTCCAACTCCCTCACAGGCTTCTTTTTTAAAGTGCTTGAAGCGAAGTAGCTTTTTTTTTCTCCCCGTTAGCGGGGGCTTGCAGCTGGGTTGCAAGCCAAGCCATTCCAGGCTGTCCCCCTGGAAACTCGACCCTCACACTGCAACTTGCCACGGTGGGTTGAAAATCGCGATCGCAGCAGGTACAACCTCCACAGTACGGGGGACAAATCCCACTTGAGCGCGCTCGGACCGCCGGTGCTAGCCGGGCTCCTCAGCCCCGCGGCCGGTATAGGGCCGGGAGGACGGAGCGGGGGAAGGCGGACGCCTCGCCTGGGGGAGCCGCGCTGAGCGTGGACAGCCACCACTTCGTCCCCGCCCGGCGTCGTGGCGGGGCTGCCAGTCCGTGCCCCTGTCGGCAGGGTCCTCCAGCCGCTACCCCCTGCCACAGCAGCCCGGCCTGCATCACCCCGCTTCTCGCTGCCAGCTGCCCTCATGCCGACATCTCCCTCCTGCCCTCCGGCCACAGCCGGGACCCTTCCATCCCCCGCCCCGCCGCCGCGGGAGTTGATACCGGGACGGGCTGAGAGGAAAGCGGGTACTTGCCCAGGTGGGGACGAGGAGGCTGCCGGGGCGCTCGAGCAGTGCTGGAGGAGGCTGTTTCCCTGCCACGCTCATCTCCTCCCATGCAGCTGCAGTAGTCCTCTCAGACGGGCGGCTCGGCGGGACGCGGCGCCTCAAGGCACCAAGACTCCCAAACGCCCGCCCTTACCGGCGGCGCCGGAGTCCCGGCTCCGCGGGGTAGGCTCCCACCGCTCCGCGCTCTGCACCGCCGCCCGGACGGGACGGGCGGGGCGCGGGACGTCGGGAAGCTCGCCAGAGGCTCGGAGCCAGGAGGGCGGAGGAAGGCGGCAGAGTCGCGCTGGCTATTTAACTTAGCTCTTCTCCGAGGGGAAGGCGCCGCCGCTCTCGCTCCCCTCCCCTCTGCGGCCGCATCCCGACAACCGGGCTTTGGGTGCTGCTAGTAGCGCTGCCGTGCTCCTCCCCGGTACGGTATGGTATGGTATGGTATGGTATGGCACGGCTCGGCTCGGTTTGGCACGCCTGCACCACCTCGCTGGGCTGCGGGCCGAGGCAAGGGTGGATTGGACTCCGGCCTCCTGCAGCCTTCCTCCGGCAAAAGCTGTCGGCCAGAAGGTAGGTTATGTGGCAAGGGGCTGTGGGGGATGGGGATGCTGTCACACCAAGGGGCAGCCTCCATTCCCTCCCGCCCAGCCTGCGGGACATAAAGGGCGATTCCACCTGACATTCAACTCATAACCACAGCCACAGGCCACCAGTGCCACAGTAAAGCACACAGCCCTTGCTTGTCGTTGATCTCTGAATCAAAACCAAGAGTGGTTTGACATCCCTTGAGTGGTTTTGGTCCCCTTACACTGGATAACACAGGTGGGGAAAGTCCATGTTCCTGAACATCATTTTTTTGCTCTTTGGTTGATCTTTGGCTTCTATTCATGTTCCTAATAATGACACATAGCCTGGGCCATCAATTTTGGGGTTACTTCTTGTAGATCTGTGGTGGTTCAACCTGAACCTTGACATACTACAGTACTAGCAGATATAATTATCTTCTCTGAGGAGAAAGCAGGGAAAGCTCTTAACTTTTCCCACTGGTTTATCTAAGATCAGTGTTTCACACACATACACCTCTTTATTTTTAATCTAAGTGTAATCTGGAAAGTCACGTCTATTCTTATTTGAAGTCTACCTTGTCATGCAAGGATGAGAGGATATGACACTGAAATTTATAACAAGAAAAAAGGATGATTTGAGCTGCCCACTCCTTTTCTAAAGATTTTTCACTAGCTAATTTTACTTTTTTGTTTGTTTGTTTGCAAAAGCTTTTTTTAAAAGCAGTATGAGAGATAAGCAGGAAATAAACATGAATAATCTTCTACCTGGACATAACTGCATACAAAACTGCCACTGCTACGTTTTACTCCAGTATAAACTCCTAATCTCCATGGGGCTCCCTGTCCAAAAACACCTGAGTTCTCCATAAAAACACATTTTACCACAAGCAAATGCTACTTGCCATCTCTGCTGATTTATCTTGGCATGTACCAGGGCCCCACAGAAGATGAGGCTAAGTTGACAAGGGAGTAGTTTACCCTGGGGGATGTGGGGTTTCAGGTGTTCTTCAGGGGTGCTCAGGGCTCTCTGTACTAAGTTGTCTCCTCTGCTGTGCCAGGAGGCTTGAAGGCTGCCATGTAGCAAGGAGTCAGTGTCATTCGTCTGAAAAGGTGGGGCTCACAGTCAAGCCAGTTTGCCCTAATTTGTCCGGTACAAAAAAACAAACAAACAAAAAAAG
>WBNM01042901.1:43480-55663 GCA_013399055.1 Ramphastos sulfuratus
CAAAAAAAAAAAAAAAAAAAAAAAAAGCCAAAAGCCATTTATCTCACTTCATGCCAGCAGAAAAATGTATGACAACATGATGGCAGTATGAAATGTTAGAGGAGATGAGTCTAGGCCACAGCCCAAGATGACAATACAAACTTATGTGCATGCAGAGTATGCTGGCACTGTGAGAGGTGTGAGTCTTTCTGCATAAGGTTAAGGACAATTGTGGAAAGCAAAGCCACAGAGATGAGCTGACACCTGTTTGAAGATAGATTGCCCCAGGGTCCAAGAGATAGGAGTTATTAGGAACTGGCAAATAACAGCAGCTATTCTGATGGATGTTTGCTAGTAAGGATAATAGTTTTGCTGCAATTACAAGCTTGTTATCACATGTAGCTTTTCTTCCCATAGTTATTCTTCATGGTCTCCTTGCATAAATATGGTGTATAAGTAAGGATTAAAAAGTGGAAATGGAAGTTAATGTAAATACAAAATAAATGGATTAGAAGTGTGATAATGCGCAGGGAATACATATGGGAAATGACTCAGAGAAGTAGAATTGGAAGTCCTTACATTTTCAGAATATTTTCATTTATGTATAAGCTGTACTTTTGAAACTTAAAAATCATAGAATCATAGAATCATAGAATGGTAAGGTTGGAAGGGACCTCAAAGATCATTTAGTTCCAACCCCCTGCCATAGGCAGGGACACCTCCCACTAGTACAGGTCACTCAAGGCCTCGTCCAACCTGGCCTTGAACACCTCCAGGGAGGGAGCATCCACAACCTCCCTGGGCAACCTGTTCCAGTGCCTCACCACCCTCACTGTAAAGAACTTCCTCCTAACATCCAGTTTAAATCTTTGTCAGCTGGGTGTAACAAGACTTTCCCACAATGTATAACTTCCTGAGAAGCTAAACATGACTGATTTATGGAATTCACTGAAAAATGGGAAAGAGCATACAGCAAATAACTATTAATGCTTTTTTGATTGAATGAATACACCTCACAAAAATATATTCTCCTATGGTATTGCTGTGTGGAGAGTAAGTGGTTATGTATGATTTGGGAGAGGATTAGTTAAAATAAATTCATCATTTTGTATATAATTTGAGCTAAACCAATTTGTGATAGTCTCATTAAATAAATTTATTTCAAGCAACAATAAGATTTCTTGCAATACAAGAACAGATTAAGAAACCTATGAGCTTTTAGGAGCTGGTGCCTCACTCAGTTTGTTACTAGTGAAAAAGCTTATATACATTTTGCCCTTTCTTCTGTTTATAACTTTTCAATTTTGCTGGCTCCCTGATGCTGCAAAAGGTTTTGCTTTTACCATTCCTGAAATAAAACAAATGGAAGCTAACTGCCAAATAGCTATTTTAGCAATGACAAGCTTTATTTTTCTGGATTACATCAAATACTGTTATTTGAAATAAGGCAATTATTTGAAATTTTCTAGCCCTTGAGAATTCACAAAAATCCACAAAATATCAAGGATGTAATCATAGTAAGAGAGTATGTCAAGAGAATGTTGAATGTTTTCAATATTATATCATGATTTTAATTTAAACTCGTGATTTTGGGGTTATCCTCCCTCTGCCATGGTGAGGCCTCATCTGAAGTACCGTGTCCATTCTGGGCTCCCCAGTTCAAGAAGGACAAGGAACTCCTTGAGAGGGTACAGCAAAGAGATACGAAGATGATTAGGGGAGTGGAACATCTCTCTTATGAAGAAAGGCTGAGGGATGTGAGGTGTTTTAGCCTAGAGTAGAGAAGACTGATGGGAGATCTTACCAATGCTTATAAATACTCCAGGGTGTCAGGAGGATGGGGCCAATATTTTTCCAGTGGTACCCAGTGACAGGATAAGAGTTAATGGATAGAGACTTGAACAGAATAAGTTTACTTTGAGAGTGGTAGAGCACTGGAATAGGCTGCACAGAGAGGTGGTGGAGTCTCCATCTCTGGAGCCATTCAAAACTCTTGTGGATGCAACCTGTGCAATCTGCACTAGGTGAACCTGCTCTTACAGGAGGTTTGGTCTCAATGATCTCCAGAGGTCCTTACCCCTGTGATTCTGTGATTCTGTAATGCCCAAGAAGTTGCATTAAGGTCTGACTGGACTGACACTAGGAATATGGCAAATTGTGCAAAGGACTTTAATAAAATCAGCATTTATGAGAACAGACATGAACTGCTGAATTCAGAAGATATTGTATTAGAGACCTTCAGTTTTCATATTTATGCTTGCATTTGTACATACAAAAACACACCCAGAGATTATATTTGACTTGGAGAATGAAAACTGCAGACTATTACCACTAAAATAATAAACAATTTACCAAGCCAAGTAGGTGTTGAGGTTAAAGCTTTCTTAAAGAAGTTTTCCAGGAAACGTAGGTGTTTTTTGCAGATATTACAAACATTTCTCTGTCTAGCAAAAAGCATTCATACAGCTGTTGAAGTCAAGTTGTCATCTTAAAATAAAATCAGAAATTTTGAAAATATTCCAGTTTTAGTTTTTATATGTGTGCTGGTTTAAGGCTNATGTTTACTGTATTAATCTGGAAAAAGACCCTTTTGTAAAACTTAATTGCTCTGTGATCTTAATATTTTGCTGCCAAAATAAATGCTGATTCATTTCATTTTGCATCGTGGGAAGAGGCCAAAACTATGGGGCAATAAACCAAATAAACCAAGGACTACAAGTCAGAAGCTACTGACTTGGAACTCAAGTAATTTTGTAAGGCAAGGCAAAATTGTCACATGCACAAAGGGAACTGCTGCCTGTCTTGATGAGGATGCTATCGTTTAGCCACCAGTATCCCCCAGTGTAGGAGGAGGATCAAGACACTAGTACACTCACAAATCAGCCTTAGACCTCTGTCTCTATCTACTCCCCACTTGTCAGTTTTACTGTGCATTAAGATCTGCAGTAAGGGGTAAAGTACAGGGAGTAATAAGAGCCCATCGGAGCACAGTAGTGTGGCAGAGGCTGCTTATAATATACAATGATAAATGAGTCAGATTTCACAGGTACATTATTTTGCTTCAAAAGACAAACACTTTGTTGCTCTCATGAATCTATAATGTGCATCAAATAGCCTGCAACTTGCTGTCCCAGAAATTGTCTCAGTTCATTGCGTAGGGTAAGAAACTGTAAATGTACACACGGCAGGAGCAAAATGGAAAGAGACAGTAGAATTGTCTGTAACATCAGATTAAAGTGAGAGGTTCACTGTCCTTCAAACAAAGAAACAAAAGCTTTCCTTGAACAACCGTTCACTGAGAAAAGGTGATCGAAATGAGCATCTCTTGCTTTTACAGTAGATGGCTTGAGCAGAGGAAGACATGGTAAGGAAACTTGCTGAACTGTCCCTCCCTGCTCCTGACCCCCTTACTGAGATGCAGGTATTCCTTATCAAGACACCCAGCTGCCAAAATTAAGGACTTACAGGGTAAACTAGTACTATTTTGGCTGTCACTGTTGAAGGAATGAGTATTGACTGCATCAGTCATGAGTCCAGGATCCTAGGCAGTCCAAGGAGCAATTTGTTATGGCTGCCTCAAACAGGTTATGATAAAAGATGATAAAAAATAAATATCTGAACCATGGGACAGCTGAAGGATGTGTTTCTAGCAGGTGTTTGTAAAGGGATATAGGCCTGATCAGTATGTATTCTTCAAAATTAAGCAGTTCTAATAACCCTGAAAATCCCAGTGTAGTCTTTGAGTGTTCATCACCATCTGAATAAAAGAAGCAAGTAGTAAGTGGCAAGCAACTGGCTAAACA
Source organism: Ramphastos sulfuratus (assembly GCA_013399055.1). NCBI lineage: Eukaryota > Metazoa > Chordata > Aves > Piciformes > Ramphastidae > Ramphastos > Ramphastos sulfuratus. The sequence continues at coordinate 47,263 of WBNM01042901.1, forward strand.
GCACTGCGAAAACAAGCAGGGTTTTAATACTGATTCTTGCAGCAGGTGATATAACACTTGTTCTTGAGCACTTTTTTTTCCTTGTCTATCCTTGAAATCTGTCTTGTATTACCAAATGGAGGAGCTGATGTTCTGTAAACTGTAGTATCTGCTGTTCCTCTACAGACAGCAGTGTGTCAGGATGTTCTGTAGAAGCTATGCTAATATACAAGACAGAATACAGCATTTTGTGGTGAAGAAAGCACAAAAAAGTGCTCTGCTTGTGAGAAGGGGAGAACTAAGTTCTGGAAACCTACTCCCACTACTCAGTTTTATCCAATAACTGATTGGCACCAAAATAACTGCTATCCTGAGAGCAGGCACTAGGATACATAAATCCTGCTTTCTTGAGAAGTGTCTGTGTCACTGTGATAGTGTGTGATCATAGAAACATAGAATCATAGAATTGTTTCAGTTGGAAAAGACTTTTGAGATCATTGAGCCCAACCACTATCCAACTGTACCAAGTATAGTACTAAACTATGTCCTTTAGCACCAGATCTGTGGGTCTTTTAAACACCTCCAGCAATGGGGATTTGGCCACCTCCCTAGAAAGTCTATTTCAGTCTTTGAGAATCATTTCAGTGAAGAAGTTTCTTCTAACATCCAACCTAAACCTCCCCTGAAACATTGCTCCTTTCAGTTTTGCCTTTCATTCTGTTTCTGCTCATTACATTTGGTAGCCGAGTAAGCCTAACTGTGACCTATTTGTCCTTTCACCTAGTTTGTTTCCTTAGATCCATTATTTATTTTTTCAACAACACTTAGCCAAGATCTATCAGACCATGCACAAGTTTATTTGACTCACTTAATTAAGAAAGAATGTGTATTTCACAAGGAAAAGAAACCTGTTTGTGAGTGGAAGCACTGGTAAGTTATAATCAATAAAGAAAGGCAATGTTCTCTGGTTTGGGTTGCCAATAAATAAATCAGATCAAAACTTATGAGTACATAATTCATGGCCTACTTCTGCTAAAATATTCCATAGCCTTGTGTGTTGAATAATTTTGTTACTTGAAGGACATGAATTTTATGGATTTGTTGATTCATTTGTGTGTAATTTATGAGCAGAGTCAGGGTTGCAATACATTTCTTGAATTGTTCAAGTAGCTGCATTCCTATCCTATCCTATCCTATCCTATCCTATCCTATCCTATCCTATCCTATCCTATCCTATCCTATCCAATCCTATCCTATCCTATCCTATCCTATCCTATCGCTTCTTGAATTAATTTTCATGTCATCTTGAAAGAGAATTGATTGCAGCTTCATTTGAGACAGATATGCCCTGTTTGAAAAAAAGTCAGAAAACGAGTAAAAACAAACCACCAAAACATCACAACCACCACCACCAAAGCAGAAAGTAGAAACGGACAATTAGAAGAAAGTAATAATTTTACTACTGGTTTTATTGCCTGAAAAACGCTATGATAATTTGTATTTAAATGCTTCCATGAAAAATTGAATACAGAATAAAAGAAAAAAAAATTCATTGCAGTGGTAATATCCTTTCTTTGCTTAACTTTCTACAACAGTGCAGAAATTTGCTATGTGCTCTGGCATGACAAAATACTCAGTGTTTTTTTGTTTTGTTTTGTTTTTTTTTTAATCTAATTATTCTCTAGCTTTAAAGCTCTGAGGTTTACAGTTTACTTACATTCTAAGGTACAGGGGGAAATGTGTCAAATATTCATACCAAGTGACTTTTCCAAAGACTTTTAGCTACCTTTACCAAGTTCTTTGTAATTCTGTTTCTACGTTATTCAGCCATACTCATGGAATGAACAAATATAGTGTTGATTAAGCTTATTTCCTGTCATTACAGAGGAATTAAATATGAACTTTATGTGAACCTAAACAAAAAACAACCAGTATTTTTTACATGCCTTTGTGTTACAAGCATCTGTCCATAGAGTTTCTAATAAACTTAACAACTAACTTCAGTACTTTTCAGCAGTTATTTTGGGAAGTTATAGATCTGTAACAGCAAAATGATGTAGAAGTTAGGAGGCTATTTCCTGGCTTGGTTTTACTTTAGATTGACATCGGTTCTGTAGCTGCATAGTCTCAGTAAGTATAATGTTGAAAAAGTAAGTGGTCATTGCTTATCTATCCTGAAGGAAATAAGAAAACTCATGGCAGTCAAACAGACCTGCATAAAAGTAACCCTGAGCAGACCCAAAAGCTGAGAGAAAAACAGTAGCAGCCTCTTCCTAGCAGAGAGCTCAGGTCACTGGTTGCTCAGTGAAACTCTCCCTCTTCTCAAGTGGTGCTGACAGTGTCAAATTTAGGCTCCCAAAGGTCATAGAAAGGGTAAGTGTAGCACTAGGAGATAGGGTTAAATTGCAGAAAGTCAGCATATAACTGAAAGAATAAAATTAATGGAGATTAGCACTAATTGGATAATTTGGAATACATATGTTAGTATCATTGTAACTGGATTAATGTATGTCTTTGTTGTATTAGGCTGCCAAGGCACTAATTAGACTACTAATAAATTCATGGCTCTGCATATGATGGGTGTTCTGTTAAGCCAAAATAAATTGCTTGTGGTTTAGTGCAACAAAGTGGTGGAGATGAGGTCTCTTCCAACTAGATGTATTCTGTGATGTAATACTGGGATTCTGTGATTTGCTGAAAATTTGAGAGGAAGAGAGAGCTGTGGCAAGTGTCAGTTTCATTGATGAGGAGGAGTAATCAGAAGAAACCCATTTAAATGACCTTGTCCAGGGAGCAGAGTCATCTGCTTCCCTTAGAGGACAGGAGCTCTGAATTTACGGAGGAGCCAACAAAGCTCAAGCAGATAAGAAATTAAACCCTATTGCTCTATGGAGGGAATAAAATATATAAAGGGAGAATAAAGCTCAAGGGGATAACCACCCTGTCCAGTGAAGAGGAGAGGAAATAAAACACTGCTGGACCAGTATTTCTGAAGAAGATTTGGGAGATTCACTCTGTCTTATAAACACACTCGTGCACACAAATGACTCGATCCAGTCTTGATGTGAGGGATGGGGAGATTTTCTTCTGGAGAACAGGCTTTTTAGCTGAAGTAAGGTAAAGACCAAGTAGCTGGGCATCAATTGAAGACACTAAAATGTCTCGTACTGATAGTAACAGGGATGTGTATATGGAGCTACCAAAATAAATTTATGTGCAAGCAAGATGGCATTTGCTTTAGTGACATTAAAAATAGCGTATGGCTCATTATGGCTGAAACAATCTTAGTATCCCAGTAAAGGTACAACCAAAGCTATATAAAGTAGAAATAACTTTGATAGTTTTGTATCAGGTGGAAAAAGAGATCTCTCAAATTCTTAGACTTTTACCATTTCAAAAGCGAGATCTGCATCCAATATACTGCAACTACACAGATTTCCTGTATGAGGAATGTAAAACCATATGGGCTTTCTAGATCGCAGGTGGGATTAAAGGAGTAGACGCAGGGCTTAGATGGAATTTTGAGTGCATATCACAGCAGAAGTTCTGAATTTTATCAATATAATGAACTGTGTCTATAATCCTGTTACTTGCTTTTCCCCCTTTCCTGTGTTTTACTTTACAAAACTGGAATATTCAATAACAGATTCATTCCACTCAGTTCCTTCAGATTTTCTTGGCATTTTTTTAATGTCCTGAAAGACAATAGATAAAACTAGCCACTGGTTCAACTACTGCTCTTTCTGCTATAGGTCAGCTGTTTACTCTGAGTTCTTATTAACATTTATGTCCTGGGGAGTTTTCAGTGAGCTTCAGTGAGATGAAGATCCAGCTGTAAATGTCACACTTCTTGTAAAAATGCTGTTGGTATTCAGATGAAGTCAGTGGCCTCTTCTCTATAAGCGTAAATGTATTCTTTATTCAGCAAGAGACAATAGTTTAGTTAAAATAATCTGCCTTTAATGGTCTAAATACACTTTAACTGATCACTCATGACCTTGAACTCCTCTAATGCTTCTTGCAATCATCGTCTGCTTTTGTAGCCCCTTAACAATTGTTAGCATCTTTCTACTTTTGATACCAATTGCAATTTATTGGTTTAGGCAAGTCTAAAATTCAACCCGATTTGTTTATATATATATATATATATAAATACATACATACATATATATATATATATATATGTGTGTGTGTGTGTGTGTGTGTGTGTGTGTGTGTATATATATACACTGTAAAAAGAAAATCAGAGAGTTGGAGAATTCTCCACCCACCAAGGCTATATTACAGAAGCCATTGTTAACGTTTCATGCAAGAGGATCATTTGGGCAAAATGTAGTTAATATAAGTAAGTTTTTTTCTTTGACTTAGAATTTATCTACTGAAGAAAAGGGATTGTATGGATTGCTGTTCATATAGTAAGCAGAAAAATACTGGAGCAAAACTATTGACAGCTCTTTTTTGTTTGTTTACTTGCATCTAGAGTTCTCCATTCTGTTTAATTTTGTTTCTTCTCCTTTGAAAGTGAACTATTCTATTTTCATTACTATAAATTAAGGAACTGCTTTAGTCATCTGTTGCAATATTTAAAAATGAATGCAGTGATGTTTACCTGTATTGTCATTGTCATGGAAGGAGAAAGGAAAGCATATTTCTGAAGCTCAAATGTGGTTTTAGTATCAAAGATACTACTTTTAATTATGCCTAGGGAAATGCAAAGTCAAGAAAGAGGAATCTGAATTAAAAATTAAGTATTATAATATTATTGGTAATGAACCACAGAACTCTAGAAACAATCTGGATTCCTAAGTAGTTCAAGAAGATCTACCCAAAGCCTCCAACCACATATGGTTTGGACTTTTTCAAAGTGCAAACAAAGCAAAATTCAATTCTGTGCTCCTACAAAGGAAAACAAGAATGAGATTTTAGTTGAAACTGAAATTTTTGGCTGTCATATATGACTTCAGTGTATGTCACTCATAGACAGCAGTCAGTTCCAGCAGAATTCTCCTATAGAAAAAAAGTCAGTCCATGGTAAAGAAAGAAAAAACTCCAGCCAATCAACCACAACAACAACAACCAAACACAAAAAAAGGCCCCAGCTTCCTTGGTTTTATTTTCTTCATTTTTGGTTGTTGTTGTTGTTGTAAAAATAACATTTAGTCACAAAAAATTGTAATTTAATCTATGATAGCATATTTAAACATGATTCTGAAATTTCAGGGGAGGGTTGAGGAGATGATGTCACAGTGCATGGAGAGCTGAAGACAAATAATAAAATCTCACTTAGAAAACTGTCATTGACTTTGTAAGTGCCAGTGGGCAGACTACTCATTATCACTATTTTCCTATGTTCCCTCTGTACAACTAGGCTTGTTATTAGATAAATGTTATTGGGATAAATAACCTAGGAATTTTGATTAATAAAACTAACTTCAGGACATAGGTAACAGAATTAGATTGAGACACTTATTACACTAACAGAAATTAATCTACTCTGAGGCAGTTTCTGCGATTTTACATTTGTAGGAGAACAGGGAAAAGATCAATAATAGATTATATAAAGAGAAAAGACATTACCTCAGGCTGTTTAAAATTAGGAATAACAAAATAATGTTAAATAGCATAAATTACCAGGTAAATTCATACAATTCCTTCAGAAGCAAAAGAACAATCTATTATTTTGTGTGTGTACCCTATATATGCACCTCATCTGAAAAGGAAAGTTTTTACTTCTAATAGCTGTCATAGATGAGTCCATAGTTCCACAATGAAAGCACTTGATTAAGAAACTCCCACATCCATCCTGTGTGTGCTACCCCTTTAGTTTGTGCCAAAGCAGTTTTGTTTGTACTGCTGTAGACCACATCCCTGAGCAAACAACCATTAAAAGTTACGTACAAAAGAGGAATGAGCTGCTAAGGGAGCAGAAAGAATAGAGAATCTCCAATGGCAGAATTGCTAGTAAATCCCTCATAAATTGATGCTTGAGAAAAATTATTTATGTTCCAGACAATAGAAGATTTGAAATACTGTAAAAAAAAAACAAACCACCAAAAACAACACTGGACCTGAAATATCTACTCATATTCCATCAATCCTTGAATTTACCAGCTGTAAATTGCACAAGCATGAATGCAATTAGTATGGTTGGAAAATATGGTGCAGAAATAGAGGACAGGTGTGAGTACCTTATGCTTACACAATACACATTTCAAGACAAGTAATTTTTTCTGGTCTCCTGAGCTGAACACTCCAGCAGCTGGAAAGCAAATTTCTCTGTATTTCCAGGCAACACATCATCATCCTGGATGAATAGTCAAAAGCAGTTTAGTGATTCTAAGACCATTCAAGCATGGCTTGGACTTGATGTTATCAAAGGTCTCTTCCAATCTCAATAATTCTATCATTATATGGTAAATCAGAAGATTCACTTCAGAAGTAAATCCAAACTAAAACTAATGTAGATATATCTTTTTTCTTCCTGCTTACTCCTGGTAAAGATCTTTTGATAAAGACCTCGCAGTTTGCTTAGAGGTTTTCTTTAAGGTAGGAAGGAAAATCCACAAGAACAGCAGGCCAGTAAGAACTAACACTTCAAGCAAAGACCTTTGATAAATATAAAATATACACTAGTAAACCTCTAAGCTTGTCAAAATTGAATGATGACCTTGATGCCATATTTGTGCTCTGGCCTTGACTAGGAAGACAATTCCAGAGTGCAGGGGGCTGCCTCCTTTACTTTCATCATTATGGCATATGACCAAAGGCTATCTCCATTTTTGCAGTGTTTCATAGGAAGATTGTTACTTAAAGCTTAAACATTTGGGGCATTTTAATGAAAATGCTGAAGACAGTGTCTTGGGCTATGACTTTAGCTACCCAAAAGAAAGATTTTGAACCATCTTGCTACTCTGCTCTATATTATTTGCAACCTATATTTTGTTCTTTATGTTTAAAAATGTGATACAGTCCTAAATAGAACAGATATAATACTTCAAATTAATTACAAGTCACCTCCTAAAAAAACTGTATCTGTAAAACTACTTCTCAACACACTTGTGCAATGACTATAGGGCAACATATCTGTCCAGGTTATTTTAGCAGGAATTTACATTAACCATACATTTATTTGTAGAGAGTCAGTCATCTTCACTTTTAAGAATCTATTCATGCAGTGTGATAATTCATCAACACTTCCTGTCACTGGGATTTTCCTAATTTATTTGTATAGCTGCCAACATCAAAGATTACTCCTGAAATAAAAGATCATCCCATTTCATACCAGAGAGAATTAAAACATCAAAGTTTGAAAGTGGTTCAGTAAATTTGTATGTTAATTTTTAGTGCCTGACAGAAATACCTCAGTAGGTCAGAATTCTGAAGCTTTTCCAGAAAGGAAGAGTTTGCCTTGTAGAAATATAAAATAATTAATGCTTTCATAATTAATTAATCTATTAGGTAAATATTTTACCCAAAAAAGTTGATACCAACCTATGCCCATCTGATCTGATATACTAAAACTGCATTTGTTTAGTTTTAAATTAAGGACAATTATTAAACACTGAGTACATCCTCGCTCTCAGAAGCACATTCTTTATAGCATAACAGGAGCCTTTGTGTATCCTTAAAGAAAGTTCAAGACACAACATGAAGGAAGTCTTCTTATAGAAAGGTCAGATGATTTTGTTAAACAAACAAATATTCAAATAAACAGAACTAACTCTTCCCTCCACTTTTCCTTTAATGTAAAGACATCTTACACAGACACTGTATCACATAACGGGAGTTGGAAGAGGCATCTGGAGATCATCTAATCCAAATCCCCTGTTAAAGCAAGTTCACCTAGAGTAAATCCCACAGGAACAGGCCCAGGCTGGTTTTCAAACTCTTCAGAGAAGGAAACTCCACAAGCTCCATGGGCAGCCTGGTCCAAGGCTTTGTAACCCTCAAAGTAAAGTTTTAACTTATGTTTAGGTGGAACTTTCAGTGTTCTAGATTGTGGCCATTTGCCTTTGTCCTATGACTGGGCACCACTGAAAAGAGTCTATCTCCATCCATTGACACCCAACTTTTAGATATTTATATTTATTGGTAAGATCCCCTCACATTTTACTCTTTTCCAGGCTAAACAACTCTCAGCTTTTCAGCTTTTCCTTGTAAGACAGATATTTAAGTTCCCTTATCATCTTTGTGGTCTTCCACTCAACTCTCTCCAGTAGTTTCCTGTACTTCTTGAGCTGGGGGGCCCAAAACTGGACACAATACTCCAGATATGTCTTCTCCAGGGCACAATAGAGGTGGAGGAGAACTTCTCTCAACCTGCTGGTCACTCTTTTCTTAATGCATCCCTGGAGATTATTTGGCCACAAGAGCACACTTCTGACTCATGGTAAACTGTCGGGGAGGGGTAATTAGGTACTGC
>WBNM01042901.1:55780-71615 GCA_013399055.1 Ramphastos sulfuratus
TGCACAAGGCAATCATGTGCCCCCTAGCAACCACAGGTGATGGACAGGCCCCGGACCCCAGACTTAGTGGCACCAGGTCCTTTGTCCCTTTTCCCGCGGTTGCTCTCTCCCCAAAACAGCAGAAAAACATGTCTGCACAAGCCAGGACATGTACAAGCCCAAGAGACCTGTTTAGGCCTACCACGACATAAACTTGTCCACCAGCACTCCCAAGTTCTTCTTTGCAGAGCTGCTTTTCTACTTTTCCAAGCAAATTTTCCTATTATATGAGAACAAGAGGTCAACTCTAGTTCCTACAAATACAGTATAGTGACACAGTTCATGAAGTTTTGCCCAGACTGTGTTTCAGGGTCACTTAAATCTAAGACCTTCAAAACAAACTGTATCTACAGTTGTTTTGATTCCCTAATCACCTCTTTGTATTAGAAGGTGTTCTCATCTGTCAAAGGATTTAACTTTTTTATCACTGAGATCACTAAGAAGTCAAAAAACAAAATCTGAAGCAAATGATCAGCTGCTACTCTCTTTATTTTAAAAAGTTTTTGGGAATATGATATTTTCCTTCAATATTAGAAATCCATAATAGGAGATCATTCTACTAAAATTTATCAAGCTAGTTCACTATAAGCAAATTTTGAAATGGACTACATTATCAAAAGGAATCTCTAATTTTCAAGCCTAGCTTTGTGTACCATTGATAGCATCTCTGAATCTGCAAATTGTATTTTGACTTGTGAAGTTTTGTGTCTAATTCATTCTATTACGGTATTGTGTAAGTGCTGTGGTTGGTCATAAAATCCTTCCAGGGTCTGTGTTTGGAAACCCAGTGGAGGTAATGTATTAATTCTAATTAATATTAACGTTAACATCTCTTAACAATTTCTCTGTTATTTCATTTGAAATAGGCCTTTCATGGGGAGGGGGGGAAAAAAAAATATATCAAAAGACTATTGCTCCTTTGAAATTCCAGAGTTATTTTTGAAAAATACTTTTGGGCCTCTGTGTTCAGTTGCTGACATTATCACAGTTTAGTGTGAATTACAATTTAGATTTAAAATGTAAGGACTGGGCATCGTTACTCCTTTCTCCACATTCTACCTCAGCTGAGACAGTGAATTAATTGGAATATATTGGAAAGAATGTATCTTACAAAACTTTATACATAGGACACTAAATGATGCAGGAGTAAAACAATCTGGTATTATAAAAAAACCCAGATTGTGTTGTTATCTTATTAGCTAGCATAACTAAATCAATCGCCCTAAGCAAGATTGCTTTTGTTATTTAGGCAGGTATTTCTTAATGGCCCATTGCCAGGCCAGGGGAAAGAAAATTGCAGCCCCTCTCAGGACTTTGTGTTCTCCACCATTGGGGAATGTATGGCAACTTGACATACACAGGTAGAATCACAACTGTGATTGTATCTATGAGCAAAACTGGCACTGAAAAAGAGAACGTATGTGTAACCTCTGAGCCTTGCAATGTTTCACTCTAGCAGAATGCATATTTTAATACACACCGTATGGGAAAATGATGCTATTGAAACTTAAAGAAAAGGCAGACAGATTTGGAGATAAAAGTCTTGGCAGAGAGAACTTTCAATAAGCCCTTAATTGACTTAGGATAAGAAGTCCATTAATAGTGAAAGGCTTATGCATTTTTGGAATTTGCACGTGGCAATTTCCCTAAGGTTAAAGAGAAGGATAAAAAAAGTTGTGCAGTGTACCTAGATATTAAGGTAATATGACTGAAAAACTCTTCATATCATTCACACATGATCTGAAAAATCACTCAGGAACCCATCTGTCCCTAATGCATTGTAGGCATGACATTAGTTAAAGTTAAAGGGGTACTATCCTTATCTCCTTTTTTCTTCTCCACATGGCCTATAAAAGTCACAAAGATCTTGTGCAGAAGGTACTACACAGCTATTCTCAGATAATCCTTCAACGTAAATTGAGCTGGTTTTATGGCAGCTTTGTACACCTGGAGTGGCAATAGAAGAAGCAGCCTTTGTATTCCTGACCTGTAAATCTTACCCTGCAGCAAAGATAACTGTCTGCCATTTAATAATATAGAATCATAGAATCATAGAATGGTCTGGGCTGGAAGGGACCTCCAGAGGTCATCTAGTCCAGCTCCCTTGCAGTCAGCAGGGACATCCACACTAGACCATGTCACCCAGAGCCCCATCAAGCCTCACCTTGAATGTCTTCAGGGAATGGCTTCAACCACCTCCCCGGGAAACCTGTTCCAATGCTCCACCACCCTCATAGCAAAGACATGTTTGGGGCAGTTCTTTTTTTCAAGGGTTCTTCGTTTTCATAGTATTGCTTCTTCTGTCTCAACACACATAACATATGCATTTATGTGAATCCGTTATTGAAGTGACTGCAAACAGTAAGCTTTTCAGGCATCTGTGCCTATACACTGTGGGCTGCAAAATTAACTCTAACATGTTTTAGGTAAAAAACTCTTGCAGTTATCAGGTCCTCCCTATTTAAAATACATCAGAAAGGTAACAAAATATTTTTTTTTAAGAAATTAAGCAGTGTCTGTAACTTGAACTCTAAAGCCTACTGTAACAGAATATTTGAATAGATAAGGAAAATGTTGTGATCTGAAACACATAACATTTTATTTAAGGAAATGATTAAAGTACAGTATTAGTTTCATTCCTTGTTTTTTTTTTTTTACAGATAACAAATTCAAATATTTCAGTGTTTCACATAAAGAAACATTTTCATGTAGAGATAATCATCACAAACAGAGGAATTGAAGAAGCAGAAAAAATTCAAAATCACCAAAATAACTTAAAAAAGAGTAATTATAAAGCACCATCAATGTGAACTAATTGTAAACTTAGTGTCTCAGCAGTGGAATGCCTTTACTCATACTGGGTTAGATGCCATGCAAGAGATTATTGTTCTTTGTCACATTGGCTCATACTCAGAGCTGGAAAGATTATAGTAATGTTCAGAATACTACAAGGTTTAAGAAGAGAAAAAAAATGATAAAAGGGAGATCAGTACTGTGAAAAACCTGCATTTTTTAGTTTTATAACTGTGATGCAGCAAGAGGAAGCATGAAATACCTGGAGAATATACCAAGAAGAGGGAAACAGAATGAATTAGGAAAGATGAGATGTATTTAGTGCATCTCTGTGACCAGACCTTATTTGCAATCCCATGAGAGCAAACAGACTCACCTTTAGTGAAAACAGGCAATGGAAATCACAAAGAGAAAACTGAGAAGTGTAAAGACTTTTAAAAATACTGCACACAATTAGGAAAATTACTTGTTTGGGTTTTTTTGGGGGGGGGGGTTTGGTGGGGTTTGTTATTTTAAAGTAAATCTGAACATGATATAAGGCTTGATAGGCTTTTAAAAAATACACACGCACTGTCTCCCAGTTCCTATCAAAATGTTTAACTGTTCTCTGCCTTCTCTTTCCAACAGCTTGCCCTAATATCTTATTGGTCCTTATCCTGGGAAAAAAAAAAAAAGTCATTAATATAGTTTTAAGTATCAGACTGGAACTGAGTAATAAAATTCAAGTGTTATTTAGTCCAAATACATATTATTAGACCTAAAAAAAATTAATTGAAAGTTTATGGTCCATAATCTACAGGTTGTCAAGCTACGCAATTTCATGCCATTTTTTAATGCTATGTTCTACTGGAACTACTAAGAGATGCACATTTCAGCTTTGGTGTAAAAAGTTTGAAGGTTCAAGGCATAATCCACATTCAAAAATTAGCATAATTCAATATGAATATTTCACCTGGTGGTTCTGACTATGCTCATTGTTGTATGATGTCTTTTAGTAGTCAATTTTAAAATCCAGGGACATGGGCTTTCTTTGGGGCTCAGGATTTCTAATTTTAGAACACTAACTGTTTAATAGCAGGACTCGTCTTTAGCAAAACTTTTCCTCTGTTCTTTGTCAGTATGCAGGAGAATGCCAACTTCTAAGATAAGTAACTTCCTAAGCAGTAATTTTTGGATGCAATTTTTATATGTGGAGAAAATAACCTCATTTAAAAGGTTTTATGTCTTATTTTAACATTAATGTGACAAGTTTTCATCTCACTTCCACCACCTAAAAGCTTGATATCTCTTCCAAGACTAAATCTTTTCAATAGTCAAAGGAGAAAAAGACTAATGAAGTGCTAAAGGTAAGGAACTCAAAAGATGGTAGGTTTGTTTGGTGTTTGCAGAGGCTTTAGGTGGTTGCTTTGAGTTAACTAAGGGTAGGTTGCTACTATTGTAATCTCCCTTCTTTGGTAGCAGATTGAGCTGGGGGAAAACACAGATCACAAACAGAGTTTCTTAGAACCTTCTTTAGTCCTGAAGTTGTTATTAATAAAATCAAGCTTCTCTTGTTAGTAGCAGACAGCTGTTCACACAGTACATGTGCTTCTTCACTTGTGTGCTTCAGTGCTATGCTCGTACACTTGGTTATCTGTTGATGCATGGCAGGGAGGACAATCCCATCTGTCTACTCAGAAGCACAGAATTAAGTTATTCTGTAGCAGATAGCAGAAAACAGTCATAGTAATGTAAAACCACCTCTCAGTCATAAAGATACCTCTCATGAAAGATTGAAGCCTACACTTTGTTATTCATATGTGCAGTGCGTATGTGCACTACCCTCTATTGATTTTTGAGACAAATGCTTGAGCACAGCTAGAGATGTATGACAGAATCTTTCACAGTCAGTGTTGCATAAATAGTATGCAAGATTAACAATACAGAAACCACAGCCTATATCAGCTGGCCCAAACACATTTTCCACCAAAACTGTGTAGCAGTTAAAATGTTTTCACGTAAGAGTACTTTGGAAGGCATTTGTAGGGTCCTGAACACCAGGATTTTCCCTATGTGCCCTCTTCCCTGTTGTTGATATGGACACAGTCATTGTGCTACACTTAAAATTGTTATTTGCAAAATGTTTAAAGTCTCAACAATCTAATTCTGATTTATTTCCTGTCATTATCAAAGCTAGAATCCATGTCTAGTAGCTATGAATATTACACACTTGGCCTACTTGTTCAATAGTTGCTTGTTCAGGTCCCTAAAGCAAAGGGATGTGAGATAATGCAAATAATAATTCAGAAGCAGGATGTAATTATTTCTTCAGCATAAATAAACCTATGCAAAACTTGCAGCACAGATCTGACATTTCTTGAAAGCATTTTCTCAGAACAGTTAAGATTCTGACAGTTATTCTATGTCATGGGCTTTGTTGTGATCTCACAAACCTATTTGTTATGGCATTGTCTTCCTTCTTTCTAGTTCTGGCCTTTAAATTTCTTTCATTTGATTTCCCTTCATTTTGTTTGTTGTCTTAAACTGTATTATTTTTCCATCTCTGCCCACATTTTCTTTGTTTTCATAAGCTCTTGTGATGCCTGAGTTAGAAGATATTTGATTAATGTCATACAATTTACCTAAGCTACATCTTAGTGATTCATATGGACTTCTGCAGTTGAAGCAAAGGTGGAAAGTAAGTAGTGTGTCTGGTGAAGTTTACATCTTCTTAAAACAGGTATTTAGAAGGAATCAAATGAGTTCTGTTTTTAAGACTAACTATTTCTCCAGCATTGACTGCTTGAGTAACCAGGGGAACCATCTCAGAGGTCTAGCAAGTAGATTTACAATTGGACTTGATGATCTTATAGGTCTCTTCCTGCTGAAACAATTCTATAATTTTGTGGTTCTGTGATTCTAAGTATACACCTAAAATCACATCAGATATATCCAACCCTGAAAATTTCCTTTACAATATCTGTGAAGAAGTGATGTTCATGCTGATGCATCTAAAATCCTTCCTGGTGATCAGGACTTCCCTTGACTGCAGGTGCTGCCATCTTTATACAGCCTGCTGCTGTTCTGGGCAGTGCTGCTTCCTCTACAGAATCATAGAATCATAGAATGGTAAGGTTGGAAGAAGACCTCAAGGATCATCTAGTTCCAACCCCCTGCCGTAGGCAGGGACACCTCCCACTAGCACAGGTCACTCAAGGCCTCATCCAACCTGGCCTTGAACACCTCCAGGGAGGGAGCAGCCACAACCTCCCTGGGCAACCTGTGCCAGTGTCTCACCACCCTCACTGGAAAGAACTTCCTCCTAACATCCAGTCTAAATCTCCCCTCTGCCAGTTTAAACCCATTGCCCCTCATCCTGTCATTACAAGACCTTGTAAATAGTCCCTCCCCAGCCTTCCTGTAGGCCCCCTTCAGATACTGGAAGGCTACTATGAGCTCTCCTGGAAGCCTTCTCTTCTCCAGGCTGAAGAGCCCCAACTCAGTCTGTCGTCATAGGAGAGCTGTTCCAGCCCAGTGATCATCTTTGTGGCCCTCCTCTGGACCCACTCCAACAGTTCCATGTCCTTCCTGTGCTGGGGGCTCCAGAACTGTACACAGTACTCCAGATGGGGTCTGACGAGAGCAGAGTAAAGGGGCAGAATCCCCTCCCTTGTCCTGCTGGCCAGGCTGCTCTTGATGCAGCCCAGGACTCGGTTGCTGTCTGGGCTGCATGTGCACACTGCAGGCTCATGTTGAGCTTTTCAGCAACCCAGACCCCAAGGTCCTTTTCCTCAGGGCTGCTCTCAGCCATTCACCACCCAGCCTGCATTTGTGCTTGGGGTTGCTCCAACCCAGGTGCAGGACCTTACACTTGGCCTTGTTGAATTTCATGAGGTTGGCTTGGGCTCACCTCTCCAGCCTGTCCAGGTCCCCCTGGATTGCTTTTTTGTATGCTGTTCCAGTCTGAACGTTTTAAGAGTTTCCTTACAGTTGTTCTATTTCAAGGCAGAACTCTGAAACCTTGTCTTATTCCACATCTACTGTGTTAATTGTCTGTTGAAAAGGGTAAGCCATTAGTATTTTGTGCAGTTACTGGCAAAAATGGCTGTGTGAGAGCCAGATTTTCTGTTCTGCAGCATATTCCCCCTTTTTGCCTTGCCAGAACATGCAATCTGAGCTGAGTGAGTTGCTCTGACTTCTAATTCACTATAGCATAGTGAACTTACATCACTTTCTTCAATATCACTCTCCTAGTCTTAGGCCCATTAATATCTGATCCCAAGCATAATCTGAAAATTCACCAAAAATTGGATGTTTAATTCAAGAATACAAAAAGTCTGATCTACATCTGCTTCTTACCTTTTCTTGCTTTGTGAAATGAAGGTAGCATCTTTCAAAGGCTTTACTCTTGTCAGGAGCACAATGATCTGCAAACTGTGGCACGCTTTGGTAACATCTTCCTGACAACTGAAAGTAGTCAAATGTCTCAGAGGCAGAAATATATTTTCATACTATATTTATGCTGTTATTTTTTGTGAGTCCTCTTACCTTCATGACTTCCCCCCCTGCCCCGGTCTTAATTTAATCTGCACCTTCAAAACTGTATTTGAATTCTATATTGCTTCCACATTGTGATTGTATTTTCTACTGTGTCAAAATGTCAAGATGCTTTCTTCTTTCTTTACCTTCCCCACTTTTCTTCTACTATTCATTTAGTGAGGAGATTTGAGATGTTTATGAATGAAAAAGGACTGTAATGTACAAACAGTTAAGTTACCAACACGGATAGCAAACTATTAAAATGGAGAGATAGGATCAGTGGACCGTGTCTTTGCATATTACATCTTGTGTAAACCAGGAAACTAATTTTAAGAGGCCATTCAAACATTTTGCCTGTATGTATTGCCTCCTCAGGTCCCTGAAGCTGCCAAAGCTTACCTTTCAAAAATCCATTATCCTGTTTTCTATGCACTATTAAACAAAAATACCAATTGTTATGTATCTATGCATTATGAATACTTGAGGGATTATTTCTTCAGCACAATGAAATGAAAATACTTTAATTTGGGAAAATGCAGTCGCTCTATGCTCTAAGCAGCTCCAAAAATATTAAGCCATTTTATTTTACTCCAGAGGGACAATGTTCTGAGCTCACTAATTGTCTTATATTCCTTTACCAGAAAATTAAAGTTGTAAGTATTGGTAATCCTATTGCTGTTTTTGTAATCGCATTATGTTTGTGTTGGAAATAATTCATTGACTAAAGTACAATTAAAAACTTATCTTTAAAAATCTGATCATGTTATCATGTTTTAGTGAGCATGATGACTTTGGGTTGACAGCTGGACTTAATCTTAGAGGTCTTTTCCCATATTAATGATTCTATATGTGGGATGTGTACTTACGATGCTATAAAATAAACTCTTTGAAGAGTTACTGTGCTTTACTTTGTTTTTCTGCAGAGTTGTGTTCCTCTGGTTTCTAATCAGCATATGTGGATTTATAAATAAATCAGCAGAAGTCTTTCAAGACATATTTCAAGTTTTCTTGTGTTTAATTATTGGATGTGTGTGTTACAAGTACTATAAGCTTAAAGGATCACAGTAGCTCAGATGATGTCTGAAATCTGCTGTATTTCTGACAACACTCTGTAGAGGCCCTCTGGCTATATTTATGCTGCAAATTCAATGCGTCAAGTACCAGTCTCTGGCACTGAGGCTTTTAGTGAGCGGCAATTAAAAGTTTAGCCTCAAAACTAGGAGAGGGAATGGGGAAGACACAATTCTTTCAAACTCTCATGAATTCTGTGGGAGATCTGTTACCTGACCAAAAATTTGCCAAAGTCTTGTAGCTGGTTTTGTACTGACAGTATGGAGATCTTTGACCTGGAATCTTTTTTTGATGGTGATGTAGATGTGACCTCTAAATCCCACATCAGGAATTAATTTTACCTTAAATATGTTGAGTTTTTTACTATCTTTGAGGAAGTATTCACAGCAGTCTGTTTTAACTGCCTACTTAGGAGGACTACCATATAACATGTACAACATTTAAAAAAAAAAAAAAAAGATTTTACATGGCTGAATTTCGTATTTTCAGAGCTTTCACATATCCTTCCAGAACTCCTTTGATCCTTGCTAATAGGAGTCCACTTTGACAGCTATAATCTTTCTGAAGAAGCTATAGGTGGCAGGATAGCATCTACTTTCAGAATTCTCTGCTATATGCAACAGTTGTCATACAAGCAATAGCGGTTTAGCAGGAGAAAGTGTGAGTTCAGATTTTTCAAAACCTCATACAGTCATGTGCTAAGAATGAACTCAAAAGCAAGTATTAAAAGCTCTAAAAATAGATTTAAATTGAAAAAGTGAAATAATTCTAGTCACAATGAGGCAAGTATGACTGAAACGGTGGCTCCAGCAGTTTTTGAGGATTCCCAGTAGGCGGTGCAATCTGCCTCTGTCAGTGTGTGCATTGTGTCCTGGTGTGTCGTGCTGGACTCGCTGCTAACATCTGTCATCTGTGCTTAGCAAGGAGGAAAACCAAAACACAGTAAGATTTTACTGAGGGTTAGGAAATCCCCATGGGGATGCCTCAACCGCTGTCCAGAAAAGAACTGCCCCTTCATTTGAGTGAATTTCTAAAAAAAAGCATCATGAAGGTTCCAGCAAAATACAGCATTCTCTAGTGACACTGACAGCTCTCTCTACTTACGAAACAAAATTAATGGTGCTCTTAGGTTCCTTTTTTTTTTTTATTCCTGATGTCACATTACTGTTAGTGATAATGAGTTCTGGAAGTAAGGGAAAGTACTGAGGAAAACCTATGGGAATTGCACACAGAAACTGCATGACAACTTATTTTACTACTTCAAGCACACTGTCATTGGATCTGTCAGTGTTAACAGCTGAGGTCAGCCTACTTCCTAAAATGCCAGTGCTTTACCTGTGGCATGAAAATATTCACATTTTCAGAGTCGTACATTGTAACTAATCTTAAGTAGCAGTTTCTCCTGAATGACGAGCTGTAGAATAAGCATTTAGTCTGAAACTAAGATAACTCCAAGAAACCCTAGGGGGATGATTCTGGATAGAATCTTTGGGGACTGCTTCTTTCTAGCATGTGTGAGTCCTCTGACAGGCTAAATGCTCTGCTGTGGTCATGTCTGTTAAACACAAAATTTTAAATATATGTATTAAAAAAAAAAGACAAATATGTATTTCAGATAAACTTACTATATATACTCAAAGTATACATCTATTTGAAATTCAGGTAATATATTGAATATATTCCAAATATATATGTGTGTGTGTGTGTATATATATATATAAACTCTCTTGATAGATATTTACATTTCTCACATAAGTAGCAACATTTATTTAGCTTCTTGTCTAATAGGTGTATATTTTTTAAACAGACCCAACAGCTGGTCTCTTGAGAAGAGAGAGACTGTGATTAATGCTACTTATAGAAAAATATTAACCAACAGCTCCTTTCTCTTGATGTTCTTGGCTAATTTTTGCAAGCATCTCTGTTTTCAGTAATGGGATTTTCTTTAAAAGGGCAATGCTAAAGCAGCAAAATTTCAAACTCCAGAGCTCGCAGCTGAACACTTAAACCTGAAGCAGAAAGATCAGTGTAAGTAGGTTCCTACCTACTCCTAGTTCTCTAAAAATAAAGCACACAAGAAGGAGCCTTGAACACTTACTTTAAGCAGCAGAAATAAAAAAAAGAAGCAGATATATAGAAAGAAAAATGGAAATTTCTCAATAGAAGATAAAAAGAATACTTTATTCCCTATGAGTGCTGTAACCTTTCTGTCTCTGAGTCTAAGACCCAATGTCTTCTGTTGTTTCATGTAGTGCTTTCTCACTTATCTTCCATTAGTCCATGTGCTTTGCTCCTTTCTTTGCCTTCAGACCATGGTCATTGACATCCCACTCTCTGCCTAGCTTGCACTTCTGTTCACATCAATGTTGTATGTCAAGCTTCCACATTAAATTCAGGTTGGTAGCCTGACTTATGTATGAAATAGTTTTATGCTTTTTTTATTCTTCCCTGGGAAGGTTTATTTTTATTATTTTATTTTTTTCTATTTTTCTTCAATGTGATAAGCTAAATACAACCACCGAAGGAGACAAAACGCAATTTTAGATCACATTGTAAGACTAACATCCTCACGTTCCATAAAAGAAATTTTGATAGTTTTGACCATCACCATTTTAAAAGCAAGGCTGATGTTACTCTATTCTAATATAACTCATAAATGCCAATACATACCTGTACATGCCAATATCTCTTATTTTTAGTGACAGTTTCTAGAAATAAATAAATAATTTTTATCTTATTGCTTATGGAGTCCCCCTTTTCATCACGGCAAGAAACACAGGCCAAATTACTGGAGCACCTCAGCTGAATCAGGAATTAATGAGCTGCATCACTTTGTGAAGGAGTAGGAGTGATCAAAAGTGGACTGTGAGTGGAAAAAAGTCCTGAACAACAAATCAGGTTGCATAACAACCTTGCATTAAGCAAAGCAGGTTATCTACTTAGAGCAGAAGAACAGTTCATGTTCCAAAAACCTGTGGGACACAGGTCAGGAAGAATAACAAACTTCACCCTCTATGTTAGTTCCTAGATTCACGATAAGCAATGAAGATAGTCAGGGACAAGTTTTCCTTTTACACAGAGTTAATTCACTGACAGAATGAAGTGCAGGGAATTACCTGTCTGACGTTTTTCTTCAAGACCACAGCAGTTTTCATCAGTTCTGTCTTTTCAGAAGTTACTGATTCACTGACGGGTCCACTAAACTATGCCAAATTATTTTGTATTTCTTACTCAAAGAAACAGTTTCCAAATATGTCAGTTGCTGCAGTAATAGTTAAATCTAGTTACATGTTCTGGAAATGATTAATTCACAATGAAAATCTGAACTTGGACCCATTTAGTATCAGACTTGAAGAAGTACTTGGTTCTTGCACCCTAAGATATTTCTCTTCTGTGGTGGACTGTCACGACTGTAGTTACTCAAAACCAATTTAATGTGAAGTTGCTTAAAATTCTAACATTTCAATGAAAAAAATGCAAAATATGTATTCCAGATTTTTTACAAGGCATTTTATGGTTTTTTCCTCCCCCCACCTCTTACTATGAATCTCAGAGTTTAAATACCTCTGAAAATATAAACTGAGTGGAAAAAATAAGACAATGAAGAGTCAATATAAGCAAAAACTAATACAGCAGAGGAAAATTTGCTATCAGAGGTATTAACATTGAAGAGATAACTTTGGAAGAGGCTTTGGTTCATACTATTTTCTTGTCTTTTATACGTTTATTATCTCCTGACTGTTAACTGTACTGCTGCAACTGTATATGTCTGTGTCAAGATGGCACAAAACTAGCTGAGTGTTGATTCACAAATAGAGCTTTCTGCAGGAAAAAAATTCTAATAATTTTCTACTCAAACCAATAATTTCAGCAGGACTATTTCCTGTCTTGCAATCTTATCTATTTCAATTCCAATGTGAGTAAAATAAGTTACATTTCTAAAACATAGCTTCTCATAAATTTCAAGAATCAACATGGCTTAGGCAGGTAAAAAATTCAGAAATCACATCCCTGCAGGCTAGAAATCTGTGAGCCAAATTTACCTGCAAATGCATTTAAAATAACCAACCTTCCTTCCTTCCTGAAAGTTAGATTACTCCTGTATTCATCTCAGAGGTGTGCTATCTCTGAAATCAAAAGGGTGACAGATTCACTGCCAGTATTGTTTATGTATATAGTTTGACTTAGTCAAAACTGTATAATTATTAAATGCCAAGAATCATTGGAAAGTGTATTTCAGGTTGATGAAATGGAACATATAAATCTGTTTTAAATGACTGTCATTTGATATTGAATTCTTTTGTCTCAAGCTGATAAGATCACATTTTCTATTTTGTTTGGGTAGAATAGTTTCAGAATATTTGAAATTTCTTAGGTCATCATAGCTAGAATGGTATTGGCTGTGAAAAATCAATGGGAAAAAGAAATGACTAAAAATGTGTCGCTGAGCAGCTGCTGCAAGTAACTACAGAGAGCGAGGGCAGAGGATATACTGCCACAGCCTCATCACAGTGTATGTATGGAAGTGTTTCCCTACATTTATTCCTGAATTTTTCAATATGCCACTCAATTAAAAAAAAAAAAAAAAAAAAAAAAAAAAGCTGTTTTTGAAAAGGGCACTTAAACAACAGTGATGCCAGGCATTATAATCATAGAATCGTTTTGGTTGGAAAAGACCTTAAAGATCACTGAGTCCAGCTGTTATGCCACAGCCACAGCAAACATTTCTCCTAAGGGCAAAGCTAACCATCAGGCATAATTCTAAAGGAAAAAAAAAACCCGCAACACATTATTGGTTCCAGTGTTCACATAACTCAATGTTTCTATTTTAAGAAAAAAGGGGGGAAATAATTGCTTTTAATAGACCCTGTGGCACAAAAGTAAAATGCCTATGATTCAAGCTTTCTCTGGATCTATTCTCTAGATACAGACTTTGATCTCTACATATAGGTCAAAGGCCCATATAGAATAATTCAATATCCTACCTCAGACACCGATTATCAGCAGATATTGAGGGAAAGAGTACAAGAAGTATGTGATATCTAAAGCTGAATAAACCCTCCTGTCTCTGAACAAGATGTATTTTGGTGAATTTACAATCCAGAGGTTTCTCTGGACAGTCAGACTTCAAAGATGTGACAGAGTCCCAACTTCTAATGAACATCTTGTCCCCTTTAGATGTGTATTTGATTTTGGTTGGTTCCTATGAGTTCTGCAATTTGATTATGCACTGTTGAAAAAAGCAAACAAGCAAACACAACACATCTCACAGATTCTGAACCTAGTGCCTGACTTCTTCTTTAAGTGCCATCTTCTACATGTGTTACCAAAAACAGAGGGTATTTTCTTTACCTTTTACTTTCTTTACTTTCCTAGATTTCCACACCCCCCCCCCACCCCTGGGTGTGGGATTCTGCCTCACTGACAATTTTTGCAGTGCTTCTTTGTAGTGCTGACCACCCTTGCTGACATAATCTTCACAGTAGTTTCAGATTTTAGAAGTCAAGTAATAGTCATTTATATAACCTGCCTGATTAGATACAACCCTGATTCCTGATTGTTGTAGCTCCTGCTACAATTAAGGATGTTTCAAGGAAGGCATTGTCCAACACTTGTAGCAGGAGAACTGAGGAAGGATGGTGAAATATCTGAAGGATGGTGGAAATATCTGAATCAAAGGAAATGCTGATGGTCCACCTGCTTTAGAACAGAAACAAAGGCAGAGAAAATGAAGTGTCTTCTTGGAAAATACTGACTCATATGGCCTGAAGATACTTTCTGTTCATCCTAATGTAGGTGAGCTGCTAATGAGTACTTACATGTTGTGATAGTAACTTATCTTACAAGAAGTTGGAATCCAGTTACCATTACTGTCCAAGACCAAAAATAACACTTATTTACTTTTACAAGTTTTACTTCATACTATAGAAGACAAACTTTCTACTTGAGATTACCTTGCTCACCAACTGAAATAATTAATAGTAAACTGTTAATAGTTACCTTGGTTTAATAGTTAATATTCAATAGTTATTTAGGTTTATCTGCTTGCTTTTATTCTGTTTAACGCCAAATAAATATTATGTGAATTCATCCCATTCATCACATTTGTACAGTTATTTAAGTCACTGTAATTAAGCAAGTTAATATTATCACTGTTGAAGTGCAGGTTATTTTGTATTCAATCCAAAGTGGTGCTATGTCCCAGAAGAAATCCTCCAGTGCTTATCAGCTATGTCAGCGTTTGTGATTCTGATGCATGTCAGAAATACATTCCAATCATACAAAGAACAGCACTAATTAAACAATTAAAACAAATAAGAATATCTAAATAGTTGCAGCACTGAATAGCCCTGCACAACAGCCTCGAATGATGCTTCAGTGACTTTAATTTGCCTAGCAGTTGGCAGTGCAACCTCCCCTGTTAACTAAAATTTTATTCACCGTGAAACTTCCATTCTTGTACATCCAAAAATATGTGTATAAATTAAGTTACTGGTGATTTGTTGATAAGCTCTTATTAGCTACTGATGGTAATTGTAAGACAGTAGAAGAATGAACATAAATTGTATTATAGAAAGGTGAATATGAAAACTGGCTACAATATCTGTTCATGCAACCAAATTAAATTTCTAGACAGTTCGATTAGAACTTGCCTAGATGTGGCATTGAATCTTCTGCATTCTGCAACAGACCACTGAAATAAGTGACATCTCCAGATCATTAGATTTCATTCAAAATAGAATTTCACAAGTGTAAAATCTGTGCTACATCTATACAAATGTCATAGAGTAACAGGGCATTTATAATGAGGCCTTTAGAATATGTTAATTAAAATAAAACAAATAACCTTTTAAACCACCACCAGGTTTGCCACAACAAATACTGAGTTAGGCCATTACAAAGGTCCAATGTGTTTTAAAAAATGACAGATCCAGAGGGACCTGGACAGGCTGGAGAAGCGGGCCCAAGCCAAACTCATGAAATTCAACAAGGCCAAGTGTAAGGTCCTGCACCTGGGTAGGCACAATCCCAAGCACAAAAACAGGCTGGGTGGTGAATGGCTGGAGAGCAGCCCTGAGGAAAAAAATATTGGGATCTGGGTTGAAGAAAAGCTCAACATGAGCCTGCGGTGTGCGCATGCAGCCCAGACAGCAACAGCGTCCTGGGCTGCATCAAGAGCAGTTTGGGTAGCAGGGCAAGGGAGGGGATTCTGCCCCTTTACTCTGCTCTCGTCAGACCCCATCTGNAGTTCACAGCCAAGTCTCTTTCCCTCGTCTCTTCTCTGAGCATGTGTAGCAGGCCATTATCTCTTGGTTTGTGGGGGAGAGCGACCTTCTCCAAGCCCAGGCTGGAAAGGTAACTGCCAGTTGTGCCACTGGACCTAGCAGGGGGCATTTGAGGCTTGGTAGGCCTG
>WBNM01042903.1:0-15553 GCA_013399055.1 Ramphastos sulfuratus
TGGTTAATTCTGCGATTCTGTGGCTCCATATGCACTCTAACCACACCTGAGGACATGAAGAATTCACTCTGTGTTTCATGAGGTGACAACACCTTTGTGTTGGACTACAACCATCGTCACATTAGTTTAGAACCTCTGGATTGAATCTGAAAAAAAACCAAAAACCATT
The DNA here is from genome assembly GCA_013399055.1 of Ramphastos sulfuratus. Lineage (NCBI taxonomy): Eukaryota > Metazoa > Chordata > Aves > Piciformes > Ramphastidae > Ramphastos > Ramphastos sulfuratus. The sequence goes on from WBNM01042903.1 coordinate 170, forward strand.
CATACAAGACATTATGACTAACACCACTGGAGAATATCCAGGGCCAAGGGCTATGCCATGTGAAGATGTCTGTTCTATGTGTTAATTAGCCTCAAGCTAACTGTTCTATCATTTACGTTTTTGCTATGGAGAAAACCAGGGACTGCCTGATGCATTACCTTCAGTCTTCCTCTATTACAAATGTTATAGATGTTGGATATAGAAGTTTCAGCTTCCACTTCATCTGCTAATACTCTCTTAAAACATGCCATAAGTTCCTAAAACAAATCAAACCTTATGCTATTCCTTATACCTTCAAGACATGTAGTGGGTGCAGGTGCCCAGGTGTGGCAGCAGTATGCTGCAGGGGTAGCCTCTGCGAGGAGAGGCCAGGGCTGCACATACTGGACCCAGACAGTTCCATGAAGCTCTGACCCTCTTACTTCAGCACATGGCTGAACTTCTCAACCAAGACAATGGTGCTTTAGGGAAAGTGTGTTTAAGAAAGGGTGAAAAATGCTACCTGGCAGTGAGAAATGAGGAACAAAATATGAGAGAAACAGCCCTGTAAGCACCAAAGTCAGATAAGAAGATGGAAGAGGAGGTGCTCCATGGTGGAGCAGATAGCCACTGCAGCCCATGGAATATCCACACCAGGACAGATCTTTCTTTGAACTGCAGTCTGTGGAGAACCCACACTGAAGCAGAAGGAGAAGTGTGAGGAGGAAGTAGCAACAGGGAGAAACTGACATACACTGACTAGAACCTAGAACTCCTCTGCTGCTCAAAGTGGTGTAATTAGTGGTGTAATTTTAACATTTATCTTTTTATTTCCCATTAACCAAATTAGTAATTAAATGTTATTTTAATTATTTTCTTTTAGTACTGCCTCAGTTTGTGCAAAATGTTCTTGATGTGCATATTCCATTTTGAACTAGTCTTCTTTCCTATGAAGGCCTTAAGTGTCATAGTTTTGTTCTATTCTATAATTAATTTTTTGCTGCAAAAGAAACAGCTTTTAAAAATCCTCATGGTTGTATGAAATTATTCATATTCTCCCTTTACCTTAAGCAACTATGTTTGGCACAACTGAAGATGAATTGCTGGGTAAGGAATTGGCTGGAAAGTCACACACAGAGAGTGGTGACCAAGGGCACAATGTCCACCTGGAGACCAGTGCCAAGTGGCGTCCCTCAGGGGTCAGTGCTGGCACCAGTGCTGTTTCACATCTTTGTCAGTGCCATGGACAGAGGAATCAGTGCACCCTCAGCATGTGTGCAGATGGCACCAAGCTGTGTGGCACAGTCAACTTGCTAGAGGGCAGGGATCCATCCAGAGGGACCTGGACAGGCTGCAGAGGTGTGCCCAGGCCAACCTCATGACATTCAACAAGGCCAAGTGTAAGGTCCTGCACCTGGGTAGGCACAATCCCAAGCACAACTCCAGGCTGGGTGGGGAATGGCTGAGAGCAGCCCTGAGGAAAAGGCCCTGGGGGTCTGGGGTGATGAAAAGCTCAAGATGAGGCTGCAGTGTGAGTGCAGCCCAGACAGCAACTGTGTGCTGGGCTGCAGCAAGAGCAGTGTGGGCAGCAGGGCAAGGGAGGGGATTCTGCCCCTTTGCTCTGCTCTCCTCAGACCCCACCTGCAGTCCTGTGTGCAGTTCTGGAGCCCCCAGCACAGGAAGGACATGGAAGTGTTGGAGCCGGTCCAGAGGAGGCCACCAAGATGCTGAGAGGGCTGCAGCAGCTCTGCTGTGAGGACAGGCTGAGAGAGTTGGGGCTCTGCAGCCTGGAGAAGAGAAGGCTTCCAGGAGACCTTAGAGTAGCCTTCCAGTATCTGAAGGGGGCTACAGGAAGGCTGGGGAGGGACTATTGACAAGGTCTTGCAATGACAGGACAAGGGGCAATGGGTTTGAACTGGCAGAGGGGAGATTGAAACTGGATGTTAGGAGGAAGTTGTTTGCAGTGAGGGTGGTGAGACACTGGCACAGGTTGCCCAGGGAGGTTGTGGCTGCTCCCTCCCTGGAGGTGTTCAAGGGCAGGTTGGATGAGGCCTTGAGTGACCTGTCCTAGTGTGAGGTGTCCCTGCCTGTGGCAGGGGGTTGAAACTAGATGATCTTTGAGGTCCCCTCCAACCTTATCATTCCATCACATTGGGTGATTCTGTGCTCTACAACCTCCCTGGGCAACCTGTGCCAGTGTCTCACCAAAATAATATGTAGTTTACTTGCTCTGAAGGTACCTCAGTTTAACTGTATTTTAATAATGAACTCTTGTCAGTTGTTGGTTTCCTTGGAGTATCAATAAGATAAATAAAAATAAATAAAGCTGTTAACTAAATGAGACATTTCTTGTCAATCAAAATTTATATAACAAACTGCAGGGCTTCTTGCCTTTGTTACAAAACATTGTCAGTGTTAAGAAAAGGTCTCTGTGAGTTTTGCTACTGATAAACACTAACTAGAATTTAAGTAAGGAGATCGGTGATAGCTCCCACAGAAGGAGCCTTTCTGAATCAAAAGGAATGAATGGCAATGTCTGATTTTGGATTCTTTGACAATAATAATCATTTGGATAATGGGAGACTTATTTCAACTTTTATTTGCTGGAAAAGCTACAGCATGCATTTGCATTGGTAAAGAAATCTCATCTACCATTCTTATGTAGATTGATATATATCTTATTCTCCATGTTTTTCCGGGTTGGGGTTATTTTTGACACACTGAACAGAATACTGTTCATAATAGGGGTTGCCTTTTATAATTAGAGGTGGAATTAAATCTTCTGAGGCATAAACTACATAAAATAATAACTATTTCACAAGTTCATGAAGTTGAAAACATTTAATTGCTTTGGAGGAAAAAAATAAACAGTATATTAAAAAAAAAACCAAAAAAACCCAAACTAGGGTAATCAAGCAAGTCATGTTTTATTCCAGTAAAAGAGCCTTTTGGATTTCCAGCACAGAAGGCAATCTATGGATCATCAATCTATTCTTCGTAGAAGCAAAAGGAAAAAAACCCACTTTTGTCTAGAGACAATAGCCTTGATTCTAATGTCTTGAAGCAATAGAAGCGTGTGCAAGGCTAGTTTATATTTGTGCATTTGTTTTTACTATAGGCACCATTTTATCATCCCAGAATACTGCTTACAAATATTATTTGCGTATATCAGTTCAATAAACAGACATCTGGCTGCTAAATCAGGCTACTCTTCTGGAGGTACCAAATGAAGCTTTTAGAACTAGTAAATATACAGTTACTATGCTTACAATATCTGTAACATGCCAGGTCCTCAAAGTTCATAAGATCTGTCATTTGTGAATAATTGCTTTTGAAGTGGAGGTCAGCAACTGAAGCCAGAAAATTGATTCTGGTTATGGTTTATAAACAAGGCTCCCTTGCCACGCTAACTTGATTGTCCCTATTATTTCCTTTAGTTTATTTTTAATCTTGTACAATTAAAGTGACTACAGAGAAATTAGAGGACTAACTGGGTTTGAGGAGTTGTATTTTCTCACACAAATTCAGGATCTAAAAAAAAAAATCATAGAATCATAGAATCATGGAATGGCAAGGTGGGAAGGGACCTCAAGGATCATCTAGTTCCACCCCCCTGCCATAGGCAGGGACCCCTCCCACTAGCACAGGTCACTCAAGGCCTCGTCCAGTCTGGCCTTGAACATCTCCAGGGAGGGAGCAGCCACAACCTCCCTGGGCAACCTGTGCCAGTGTCTCACCACCCTCACTGCAAACAACTTCCTCCTAATATCCAGTCTAAATCTTCCCTCTGACAGTTCAAACCCATTGCCCCTTGTCCTGTCATTGCAAGACCTTGTCAATAGTCCCTCCCCAGCCTTTATGTAGGCCCCCTTCAGATACTGGAAGGCTACTCTAAGGTCTCCTGGAAGCCTTCTCTTCTCCAGGCTGAAGAGCCTCGGTATGTCAAGGACATTCAGAATCTTTGATGAACATCTGGGGAGTGTAACCATGTTCACAGGTATGTGGTTCAAAGAGTTCTGTAGATAAGCAAGAAATAATTACAGTGCTTTATTTCATTAGAAAATTCAGCAGTACTGCCCTCTCTGAATTTCCTCAGTTTGGTCATCTATTAGCTAGATTTTTATAAAGAAAACTATGGCTATTGAAGCCTAAGAGAATAACTTTTCACTCTTTGTTCCTTTGTTCTTTTAGACCAAACTTAAACTTGGAGAAAAAACTTCCTCCAGGAAGTAGGGATGGTCATTGCAGCAAAAGAAAACAACAGCTGTCTGGATCTTGTAATTCTTTTATCCTAGAATTTACTACTATAGGCCTTTTTCTCATTCAACTGCACTCACTCTTCCAAGACCTGTTTGGATTGGGTCAACAGTGCCAATCTCCTCAATCCATCAGAGAGGAGTGCATTTCACAGCACGTGATCCACTCAATGTCCTCTTCACTGGGAGGGTTATGATGTGTGTGTGAGTGGAATCTTTTCCTCCTTAGTGTTTGTGTCTAACTGGAGTAAACTTTATGTTTTCTTAGTAAGGTCAGCTTCCAGCTAATGTGTGAAATGTGTCCAGCAGCATCTGTTAGCCCAGTCTAATATCAAAGGCTGTTAATTTGTCCCACTGTGGCTATCTAGCTTTGTCAGACTTGTGCCATACGCACTATTCCCAGACATGAGGCTACAAAGTGGTCTGACAAAAGCCATTTGAGCAGTTAGAAAATTATTAAAGCAAGCTAAGGCCAGCTCAGGCCAAGGTAAGCACAAAAACTCTACACTGCTAGGTCAATACATAGCCTGTGGTCTTTTACTAGTAGTGGCAAAAATCACATTTACTGGACTGCAATAGAGAAAGACAGTGGAAACAACAAGGAAAATCAATAAGAGAGAGTATAGAAATGGGTCTAGTCTCTGTTCATATAACAGTGTGGCCACAACAGTGTCATCTCTCTTGGAGTTCATTAATCACTTCACAGAATCTCTGAGTCACAGAATGTTAGAGGTTGGAAGGGACCTCCACAAATCATTGAGTCCAACCACCCTGCTGAAAGCAGATGCTGCTTTTGATGAGCAACACTTTAAAAGAGGTTGAATGATTTTATAAAGATGATGTCAGAGCATTGCAGTCACTTTCACATTAACATGATGGACATGAGCTAATGCAAGCACTGTTTTGTAAAACTGATGACAAAATGGTACTCTACAATAGACATCATTTGTTTGGAATAAATTAGCAAGCTTCCTTTTCCTTTTCCTTTTCCTTTTCCTTTTCCTTTTCCTTTTCCTTTTCCTTTTCCTTTTCCTTTTCCTTTTCCTTTTCCATTTTCCTTTTCCTTTTCCTTTTGATTTTGATTTTCATTTTCATTTTTTCATTTTCATTTTTTAATTTTTCTTTTTTTACTTTTCTTGTTCTTTTTACTTTTTTTCTTTTTCTTTTTCGTTTTCTTTTTTTTTTTTCTTTTTCTTTTTCGTTTTCTTTTTTTTTTTTCTTTTTCTTTTTCGTTTTCTTTTTTTTTTTTCTTTTTCTTTTTCGTTTTCTTTTTTTTTTTTCTTTTTCTTTTTCGTTTTCTTTTTTTTTTTTCTTTTTCTTTTTCGTTTTCTTTTTTTTTTTTCTTTTTCTTTTTCGTTTTCTTTTTTTTTTTTCTTTTTCTTTTTCGTTTTCTTTTTTTTTTTTCTTTTTCTTTTTCTTTCCCTTTTCCTTTTCCTTTTTCCAAATATGACAACGTATTTGTACAACAAAGTAATTTAATCTGTAGGGTGGGAAAGGATTTTTCCCTACACAGCAGCGTTAAAAAATAATTGGAGTTTTGCAGTGACTTGTTGCAATTCAGATTACAGTTATGGAAAACTTTTTTCAAGAGGGGAACTTCCTGCAGGCCTGTTGAATTCCTGAGAATTCAGCAGTCTGCATCTACTTAGAGGAGGTCTCCCTAGCTTAAAGGAAGATTTAATGCAATACTCCAATGAATAACCTTAATCATTCAAGACAGTGGTGTTTGGTAGATCTCTGATGAAATTTGATAGGAATTTTACATTGTAGATGTATTTCTTTATAAAATGTCATTTTGTCAACATGAAATCTGTTTAAATAAAGGTAATCTTTTTGATAAAATGCTTTGGGGAAATGTTTTGACATTTTAGTCCCCACAAATTAGTATCTTTTTGTTTTAAAAGTATTTTCTTCTGAAGACTATACTGGATCATGCTAAAAAAAACATACAAGAATTATTGTACAAAGTAATGAAGAAGAATAATGAAAATCAGAACAAAAGAAGAGTTGATTTATTTTTAATGAACATTTTTATACTGCTGATTTGTGAATATTTTTTGGCAGTTTGAAGATTTAATCCCTATTGAGAATGGGAGCATCCTATAATGAGAAAACCTTTTCCTCACTGTTCCACTCACGAGTGTCTACTGGGAAATTAGAGTAAAATCTCAGATATATTTCTTGCTGAATTTTTTATTTCCCTGGGGGGTGGGGAGAAAGGGGGGATGGGGGAGTGAAATCTAGGGAAAGATGTTTTCCAACCCAATCATTACTAAAACTTTAATTGACTTTCTTATCCTAGTAAATAACCCGTGCCAAGCCATGTCATTCTGGCTGGCAGTGATGAGCTCTAGTGCTGTTGGGTCATAGACTTCATACAATGGTTTAGGTTGGAAGGGACCTCAAAGATAATCTAGTTCCAACCTATTTGCTGCAGGAATCTGTTTTCTGTCTGAACCACTGGGTTCAGGCAGCACAGCTAAAGCTTTGCTTTCTCAATCTGCTTTTGCTGCAGAAATGCTGGAAATGATGCCATGTATGTACATCAAGTATATGCTGCTTCTCAGAGAGCTGAAGTGAAGATGAATACAGGAACACAGTTTTGATTGCATACAGGCCTATGATAATTCTTTTACAAAGAGTGCAATGTGTTTTGGACTGTATGGAGGTTTTTTGTGTTTATCTCATTCTTGGGCAATAGCTCCAAGCTTTCATTGAATAAAGTTGCCAGATCTGGAATATGCTACCCAACATATTTCACGTGGTTCCAGGTGGAGAAATGCAGGTGAGGAAAAGAAGTAAACCTGAGCAGAGTGTCCCCACCTTCAAATTGTGCTCAGAGAGAGCACACCTGGACTTAAGTATATTTATAATGAGGGAGCTGCTTGCTGACACAGACACACTTCTTGGGACAAAGGTCAGCAACTACAGTGAGGTTTGTCAGACAAGGCCAGCTTGAATCTTGAACAGCAATCAACACTACATTGCTTCTAGTGAAGTTGTGCTCCATTCTAAGAAGCACAAAGAGAAAAATGCTGTCTCATCTTTTAACTTTATTAAACTAAGCGAAATGTATTTCACCCCCTTGATGAGGTATCTCATCATGCTTAGTCTCAAAATGAAAGTCTCCTATGTCTCTTCAGCAATTAATATAAGTGTCAAGTAATCATTTCCCCTTATCTGATAAAAGTCAAGTAGCTTTATTTAAATTCCAGCAATCATCCTGCTTCCTCACAACACATCCTGTCTTGCCTAATGCACAATGTCAGAGTTTTGATTCAAAGCACAGGTACTTTGAACTTCTCAGTTCCACTGGGAGTTCTCCCCTTGTCCTCTCATTTTCTGGCAGAATGAGTTTTTACTTGGTAGAAATAATTCAAATAACCTCTATTTGTCTTATTAAGGGATGAATTAATTTAACCTGCTCTACTCTTCTACCGAGCTTTGGCTCCATGAACCTTATGCCACTTTGGAAAGCAATGTGAAGAAGAGGAGGTATGTACCCAGAGATAGTGTCTGTCTCATGGTTTGAAGTATGCTTTAATATGCATATGCTCCTTTGACTTCTCTCAAAACAACAGGTCCTGTCATGGTAGGCCTAAATAGGCTTATACATGTCCTGGCTTGCCCAGAGATGTTTTTCTATTCTCCCTCCTTCTGTTTTGGGGAGAAGCAACTACAGGAAATAAGAGAAAATAACCTGGAGCCACTGAGTCTGCGGACTGTGGCCTGCCCAGACNTTCTAAAGAATTTCCTCCTTATGTCCAACCTAAATTTACCCTGCTCCAGTTTAAAAACATTGCCCCTCATCCTACAAGCCTTTCTAAGTAGTCCCTCCCCAGCCTCCTTGTAGGTCCTGATTTGGTTGGGGATTAATTGGCTGAGGCAGAAATTGTAAAACTAGAATTATTTTTATTTTACTGAAAACCTCACCCCCAGACCATATACAGAACCAGGTATGGTGCATGTACAGGTTCTAATTTGGCTGGGAAATCTTGCTTACAGGCAGGTTTAGTAATTTAAAGAAGTCAGGAAATGGAAAAGGCTAAGCTACAACACAGCTTTATCCCACTTATAAATCAGGCTGAGCAGAGAACCTAGTGAACAGATTTTACTCACTGAGGTGAGGTAGAAATTCAGTGATGATCTCTGCTGAATTTCTCCACAGCAGCCTCTGAACCTGCAAGCTACATCCACATTGTGGATCCACATGGTAAAGTCTGAGGCGAATAAAAACCCACCAAAATCAAAGTGTCAGCAGCACAGGGAAAAGCCAAAACGCTGGCATGCTGCCCACCTCAGGGTAGCAAGCATGGTGTGGTGCAAGAGAAGCCAGGTCCGGGTGCCACTGGCAGGTCTCTCTCCATGGACCTAAGGACTCGCCAGACTTGCAGGCTTGCGGAGGAATGGCACAGACTGTGCAAGAGCAGGACCACACAGAACGTGGGACAGCAGCAGCTCCGCAAAGGCAGGGGCCCAAGCTGCCTTCTTCACTCCGTTTATAGTTTTCCCTAGACAATATGTCCACTTGCCTTATACACCGGGCATGAAGAATCCAGGCAATCCAAGGCCGATGCCAGTATGGCTTTCCCATGAGCAGCACGCTCGTGGAAAGGGCTCCTTCTGCTGTTCTCCCTTTCAAGCCCCCAAGGGCAGGGGCACAGGGAGAGGAGTTTTTGTGCTGCCTTTTTCCCCCAACCAAACCTCTGGAGATGGAGAAGGGGGGAGAAGAGATTTGGAGTGCCCCACAACAGGTCCCTCTCAGATATTGAAACGTTGCCATGAGGTCTCCCTGGAGCGTTCTCTTCTCCAGGCTGAACAGCTCAAATTCTTTCTGCCTATCTTCATGAGAGAGGTGGTCAGCCTTCTGATCGTCTTTGTGGCACTCAAACTGGTGTATCACCAACAGTGCTATGTAAATAGAGGCAGCTCAGCTCTCTGCCCAGTGATGAACTACAACATAGACAATTCCAGATTGAAGTGATGCATGGCCTTGCCCACAATGCATTGCCTACTCATGCACCAGACATTAGATGCAGTTGGAGAGTAGTTATCAATCCATAAGGAATAGATCATTCAAGAGACCTCTGAAACAGGAAAAGCTGAAGGAGCAGCAATATTTTAATCACCTTTGCCAAATGTGTATTCAACAACCAAGATACATGTGTGCCCTAGCACAGGTGCTCCTTTGGCCGTGTAAAGAGCACTGCATTCCTTTAAAATGCAAAATCTCTGTAGTCGGTTATAATTGCTAGAATTACACACACAGAACAGCTGTGCAACTGTTAAAATGCCTTCACAAATATAGTTTTGCAAAATACCTTTCCAATGAAGTGCACTTAAACCTATCAATTCTAAAAATCTAATGTGTGAAAATATTCTTCTAATTTGTAGCCAAATATCTACAATATAGGAAAAAAAGTGGGGAGCGTAGGCATGTACAGAGAAAAACACACACCAGATGGACTTTAAATTCAAAGGCCCCTCTAGAATACCAAACCATTATTTTCATATTTCTTGTGCTGAATATTTCACAGACCTTAAACCTCACCTAATTCCTGGTCATACTTCAGTATGGGGAAGGGCAACTTCGAAGGTATTTAAAGGGCTTATCTATGTCTGTTAAAGGGCAACTGGGTCAAACCAGTGAATGGGAGACAGTTCCTCAGGTGGAACTTGAACTGTCTGAATATGATCTGCTGAGAATTTTTAAAAACCATTCAACTGGTAACATTTTGATCACACGTGTCTAGAGTTTCCAGAGGCTTTGGAAACATCAAAGCCAATATCCTCCAAGGATGCACAAAGATAATTTCACGCTGCTAGGATTCAAAGACCTTGGGATGAGAGGAATAATCTTGTGGGTTTATGAACTGTACCTTTCTATCGCCGACCCTAACATGATAATCTGATGACTGTCTACAAAAACAGAAGGAGACCACTAAGCAGATTTTCTTCATTCCAGTAATGTTATTAGCATTTGAAGGAATAAGCAATTCATGGAGTTCAGCATGGGAAAAAAAGTGATCACAACTAGCATTTGCTTGACACATTTAATAATCATAGAATCATAGAATCGTAGAATGGTAAGGTTGGAAGGGACCTCAAAGATCATCCAATTCCAACCCCCTGCTATAGACAGGGACACCTCCCACTAGTACAGGTCACTCAAGGCCTCGTCCAGCCTGGCCTTGAACACCTCCAGGGAAGGAGCATCCACAACCTCCCTGGGCAACCTGTGCCAGTGTCTCACCACCCTCGCTGTAAAAAACTTCCTCCTAACATCTAGTTTCAAGCTCCCCTCTTCCAGTTTAAAACCATTGCCCCTTGTCCTGTCATTGCAAGACATAATGAGGATCATGTACCTATAAAATATTTTTAGTAAAGCTGAGTTTCAAATGTAAAAGATATTAATAACTTCTATGATTGTTAAACAATTTCTTAAATAGTTTAGAAATATAAAGTCCTGGTGACTGAAGCACTTTCCTGAAGGAGATTTTTGGCCCAACTTTCATCAGTTCTCTAGAATTTTCCATTATGTGACTTGTTGAGAGAGGGAAGATTTAGACTAGATGTTAGGAGGAAGTTCTTTACAGTGAGGGGGGGGAGGCACTGGCACAGGTTGCCCAGGGAGGTTGTGGCTGCTTCCCTCCCTGGAGGTGTTCAAGGCCAGGTTGGATGAGGCCTTGAGTGACCTGTACTAGTGGGAGGTGTCCCTGCCTATGGCAGAGGGTTGGAACTAGACGATCCTTGAGGTCTCCTTCCAACCTTACCATTCTGTGATTCTATGGTTCTATGTAGGATGTGATCTGAATGACTGGTGATTGATGTGGCCTGGGAAGCAGAGTTTTAACTGTTCCATATGAAACAGCTATCTACATACCATGAACAGACAAAGTCCAGCCATTCTCCCAACCAGGAAATACTAACTAGTCTAGGTTAGCATTATAGAGGCAAATTCTTAACTTAGGACTTTTGTTTGCTTGTTTCTTTTTGTTTTGTTTTGTTGTTGGTAACTTTTAATACAAGATTCCCAAAGCTTACCTTTCTTGAAAAGATTCTAGCAAAAGTTTGAAATGATCTTTTCTTGGCACTCCAGCTTCCCCTACATATAAGAGAAAAAATTGCACCTGAAAAACAGTAATTAACGTTATTTTGCTCTCCAAACCTGGATGAGAACTAATTAAGGGAATCTACTAGGTAGTGTTTGGGTAAAATATTAAATATTGGAATTGTGACAGTTTGATCTTGGCTGGCTTCAGAAAATAGCTGAAAAACTCTCACACTGAGATAAGTAATTCGAAATTTTCTTCTTCTGGTTCTGCACTTTGATAAGCAACTTTCCTGATCAGTCAGGTTTGCATCGAGTTTTCCATTCCATGATATGTTAATACACATCATAAAACAAGGCCATATGCTACTAAAATAGCATATGAATATGTTTTGGAAACAAACAGTTTTCTTTGGGATTCCTACCTCACATTACTGTTTTTCAATGACAATCTTGTCAACTGGAGTGTGGAAAACACATATTCAGTAACCAGTTTACTTATGCCAGCAGGTCCACAAGCACCAGCATTCCTGTGCCAACAAAAGGTCCATGGCTTAACCTCCATCCTTTAGGAGGATGGTGTCAATCTGCCATCAGTTGAGTTTTGCTTTTACCAGCTTACAGTGATTCTCCACTGTAAGGCTATGACTTGGAGAGGACTGGTATCATGCAGCTCAGCCCTAAATAAGGAAAATTCCAGTCCCGAAGTAACTGATTTGATCAAGTTGCAAGCTAGTGACACTTCAAGAGATTTGAGTAAGGAGAAGATCAGAGGAAAAGCTGTAATTCAGTCTATGTTACAGAGTATGTTGTCTCGTCATAAATGTACCCTTCTTCTTACAAATACATTCTTCCACTAACATCATTAAAAGAATAACATAAAATTCAGAAATTGACTGATGTGCCATAGCATGATGTATCACAGAATCATAGAATCATAGAATGGTAAGGTGGGAAAGGACCTCAAAGATCGTCTACTTCCAACCCCCTGCCATAGGCAGGGACACCTCCCACTAGTACAGGGCCCTCAAGACCTCCTCCAACCTGGCCTTGAACCCCTCCAGGGAGGGAGCAGCCACACCCTCCCTGGGCAACCTGTGCCAGTGTCTCACCACTCTCACTGCAAACAACTTCCTCCTACCATCCAACCTAAATCTCCCCTCTGACACCTTAAACCCATTGTCCCTTGGCCTGTCATTGCAAGACCTTGTCAATAGTCCCTCCCCAGCCTTCCTGTAGCCCCCTTCACATACTGGAAGGCTACTATAAGGTCTTCTGGAAACCTTCTCTTCTCCAGGCTGCAGAGCCCCAATTCTCTCAGCCTGTCCTCATAGCAGAGCTGCTGCAGCCCTCTGAGCATCTTTGTGGCCCTCCCATAGCAGTGCTCTGGCAAGAAGGGTTGAGTAGGGTTTAGTTTAAAAATGGACCAGAATTTACGGAAGCTCCTGGACAAAGCTGTACCCAGACCAATGTGATCTAAGCAATGCCCCTTTATTGAATATGAGCATACACTTATATACTTTCTAACAGACTATGAGGGTTAGTTCAGTGTTAAGAAATTGGTCCAAATCATTAAGGCAGCAGCTCTGTGGCATTAAGCAATTGGTTCATCATTATCTGTTCAAAAGCTTCATGTGAGTCTTTGTTTTGCTTTGATCTCCTGTTGTTGTGCAGTTCTTCTGGCAGCAGCTCGCAGCTGCACTCCTTGCCCTTCAGATGAACCTTCGTGCAAGCTGTGAAACTTTTCAGCTCACAATTAGCATTTAGCACAGGTTGGATTGCTTACATGTCCGTTTAAGACAAAGTATTCCCCTACAGGCCAGACATAACATAAAGTGTTATGTCGGACATAATGCAAAGTGTCACCAATACTGATAGTCCTTGAAAGATGTGCTTGAGATACTTGTATTTGCAAGAAAACTGTGTCCTGAGTGCTTCCACTCTAAGGAAATCATCTGGTTTCAATTGCTGTGTAAATGAAAGTGTTCCCTTGTGAACTTGGCAGCAGTTAAGGCAATGCTGAGTTGACTGTGGTTTTCGGTGTAACAGCAGGTGTCCTTGACAGTAAAACAGAGATCTCTCAACCTTAGGTATACAAAGTACTCTGTCATTAGAAACTTTGAGTGTGATCTTAACAGGTGGCTGTGATTGTCTAGATTCTCCCCAAGGGAAAAACTTACTATTCTTCTGGGTTTGGTTTCTTTTTTTTTTCTTCTCCCTTGAAGAACACAACAGGACAAGGCCTTTTGTAAAAATTAGCTTACTGCAGCCAGGTTTTATCATCTGAACTTGCATCATCCAACTATAATTAATGTTCTTCAAACACTGGACCTTATCTCCTGTCTTAAATGAACCTCATTTGTGAGAAAGCAAGAGGCACAGTTTAATTTAAATTTTCTAAGATAAAAAGGGAAAAAAAAACAGCTTATAATTCTTTTTACATAGGTGATGAAGAACTTCAGCCTTAGAAATAGGGAATGTCAATATCTTGTGCCAGCATGATGCTAAATAAAGTAGATAAGGAAGGTTGATCCATTTGAGATATACTGTCCCTTGTCAGATAAACCAAGGAAAACTGAAGGGCTTGTTTGAATTTTAACTGACTAGAGATCATAACAGATGTCAAGATAATTTCCCAGAGTGAAGAAACGTGTGAAGTAAATGCAAATCCTTGACATACATTTAACTTAGCCAATATGAAGCATTAAACAAAATGAGATTGCTTCTGTATGCTGGCAAACCTGGTTGTATTGAAAGACTAAGGGTGGATTTCACCCTATTTCAATCATCTCAAGTGACCTAAATGCCTCAGCTCACCCTGCCCAGGGACTCAAGGCAATAAGCATCTCCAGGGAACAAGTTATCTATCTTGTCTGAAGTGTCTGTGCCAATATCTATTGATAAAATTCTTAAAGTGCTTCCGTGACTACACAAGGCACTCAAAACTTTACAGACAGTTAACATCTTCATGCAAGAGCTAATTGGGAAAGTAGGGATGATTTTTCTATTTTTTTTCCCGGATGCTTTAGATTTTTCGCATGTTCTCCATTAAAGGGCAAATGTAGCAAATAAAACTGAACTGTATAATAGTACTGTGTGATGCAAAAAAAATGTCTTTAGTAATTAGACCAGTGCTGTTTAACATCTTTGTCAGTGACATGGACAGAGAAATCAGTGCAGCCTCAGCAAGTGTGCAGATGGCACCAAGCTGTGTGGCACAGTTGACTTGCTAGAGGGCAGGGATCCATCCAGAGGGACCTGGACAGGCTGCAGAGCTGTGCCCAGGCCAATCTCATGACATTCAACAAGGCCAAGTGTAAGGTCCTGCACCTGGGTAGGCACAATGCCAAACACAACTCCAGGTTGGGTGGGGAATGGCTGAGAGCAGCTCTGAGGAAAAGGACCTGGGGGTGTGGAGTGATGAAAAGCTGAACATGAGCCTGCAGTGTGAGTGCAACCCAGACAGCAACTGTGTGCTGGGCTGCNGGTCATCTGAGTGTTTTGTACCAGCTTTCAGGTGAAGATGAAGACTTAATATGTACCCATCACAGTACTTTTCTGCTTATACTTTACTGTAGTCATTTTTTAACTACCCTTGACTGTCTGTGCCAGCTCAATAGTTATTTGTAATCAGAACAGACACTCTCTCAGTAGTTCACAGCAAATGAGAATTAAAAAAAAAATATGAGGAGAGAGATTTTTCTTTTATTGCTGTGGATTAGGTTCAAAGCATAAAAAGACTTTCTCCACTGACGTCTGTAAAAGTTACTTTAAATGATAAACCTCAGTGACTACTTGTTTCCTAGAAGAAACTGATTTCTTTTCTTAGAGAGTTCCCACACCTTAAACCAAAACACAGTTACATTAAACCCCAAACATCTCAGTACAAATGCAATTATATTTCAATTACCTCCTGGGGATTACACTGAAAAGAACATTTTGATCTTGCTGCCCTCGGCTCCAAAAGGAACATAATAAGAGAATCTGTGGCATTTGCTGTGCAAATGAAAAGTGGCAAAGCCTTTTTCATTCAAAACCAGTAATTCTTGCTTTTCACTGTATAAAGATTTCTTGAGCTTTTTTTTTTTTTTTTTTTTT
>WBNM01042903.1:22050-33904 GCA_013399055.1 Ramphastos sulfuratus
GAGCAGCCACAACCTCCCTGGGCAACCTGTGCCAGTGTCTCATCACCCTCACTGTAAAGAACTTCCTCCAAACATCTAGTCTAAATCTTCCCTCTGTCAGATTAAACCCATTGCCCCTTGTCCTGACATTGCAAGACCTTATAAATAGTTCCTCCCCAGCCTTCCTGTAGCCCCCTTCCGATACTAGAAGGCTGCTCTTAGGTCTCCTGGAAACCTTCTCTTCTCCAGGCTGCACAGCCCCAACTCTCTCAGTCTGTCCTCATAGCAGAGCTGCTTCAGCCCTCTGATCATCTTCAAGGCCTTCCTCTGGACCCGCTCCAACACTTCCATGTCCTTCCTGTGCTGGGGGTTCCAGTACTGCACACAGGACTCCAGGTGGGGNNNTTCGGGCAAAGGGAAACCTGTCCGAGGGGTGGTGTCTGCTGAAGGTCCTGGTCATACATACTGGGTAATGCAGGAGAATGGTGAAATCCAGTGTGTGCCACAGAGAAATCTAACCTTAGCTGAGAGAGGTTAAATTCAGAGTGTATCATACAAGCTGTTAGGAGTTTTCTGTTTTAGATATTTTGTGGCATCCGAAGAATCTATGAGAGAATCTACAGTAAGTGAGCATGAACCCAATGTCACCTGGGAGTCCCTGTTCTGATCTCATCTGTGAGAAGACAAACTGCTTCCTGTTTTCTGAGCTTTTGAATCACCTACATCTGAGATAGCTGAAACAAAACATGAACTGAACTTGTCATATTCCTTATTGTAAATATTGTTTTAGATTAGATGGATAGTTCTCAGCAAAGCTCTGAGTGAAATAGACAGGGGTGGATTGTGCTGGTTTGAGGCTAATTGGAATATTTTAATGAAAAAAAGTAGATTATAGGATAAAGAAAACACTGGTGATGTCTACTTCACTCATAGGCTTGCTGAGATGTATAAGAACAAGAACACAAACATAGATAAGACACTTACACAGAGAGACTCGCTCTCTCTAGCTGCTGGCTTGTTCTACACATCTCTGCTAAACCAACTAACCACTCTGCTTCTAACCCCCTGGCCCATCCTCCAAACTCACTTTGCACATAAGGCAAACCCTGGGGTAAGGCAGAGGAGTGGGAAGAATGTGGAAAGGTGGTTGAGAGCCCCTCCTGGGGACTCTGATTTCTGGGAGGGGGATTGTGTCTCTGTATTCCCTTTATCTTGTATATGTCTGTAACTATTCCTGTCTATTGTGTATATCTCTGCTTGTCTATTGTGCTAAGCTGTAAATAGAGCTTCAGTCCTTAACTTCCAGCTGGCTGAGTCTAGTCTGGGGGATTTTACAAAATGTGGGGGAGGGCAAGGAACTCCCAAACTATCACAATTATATATAATATATATAACATAGATATTATTATATAAAATAAGTAATCTAAGATATGTGTGTGAAAATTATTTGTTTCCATTAAAAAAAAAAATATAACCAACAAAACTCTGGCAAACAGGAGAAATTTCAAATACAAATCCCATTCATCTGATTTGCAGTTGACCTTAATGGAATTAATTTGGTTTACAAGAGTATCAGGAATAATTTCAGGCTTTTCAGAGCCAAATCACTATCACTGGCTTAGGGAGAGTGTGAATGTAAATTTAAGTCTCCTTTATCTGACAGTATTGTGTCATGTCCTAGATTTGGTATCTTATTTGCTACTAGAAGGTAGCTTTCAGCTCACACATTCAGCTTCTAAAGGTCCACGTTGAGCATCTTCCTGCTGTTAGCATGTAATCAATATAAATCATGAGCCTGGAGTTTCCCACAGGGTGGTGTTTATTGCTTTTACTATCTAAAACATTTCCAGGAGTGGCAGGCAGGAAGCTACTGGTAGCTTCAGGGCTCCCACAAGTCAGTCAGATGATAAATAAAGCCAGTGTGCAAGAACCTTTTCAATAGTGTCTCCTTTTTTAGAGTCTCAGTGGTCTGACTATCAATGAGGAATTTATTTTTATCCAGGAACCTCCTCTCAAATAAGTGATCTCATTGAGTAGTTTTACTTTGAATTTTAGCATTACAGAAGGCAGATTTCTAGTATTTCTGTTCTGATTTTTCCTCACTTTTCTCATCACTCTAATACTGATCATCTTATTTCCTGTCACCTAACAGAGCGTGGCCAACAGGGCAAGGGAGGGGATTGTGCCCCTTTACTCTGCTCTCCTCAGACCCCACCTGGAGTCCTGTGTGCAGTTCTGGAGCCCCCAGCACAGGAAGGACATGGAAGTGTTGGAGTGGGTCCAGAGGAGGCTGCGAAGATGCTGAGAGGGCTGCAGCAGCTCTGCTGTGAGGACAGGCTGAGAGAGTTGGGGCTCTGCAGCCTGGAGAAGAGAAGGCTTCCAGGAGACCTTAGAGTAGCCTCCCAATATCTGAAGGGGCCTACAGGAAGGCTGGGGAGGGAATATTGACAAGGTCTTGCCATGACAGGGTGAGGGGCAATGGGTTTGAATTGGCAGAGGGGAGATTGAAAGTGGCTGTTAGGAGGAAGTTGTTTGCAGTGAGGGTGGTGAGACACTGGCACAGGTTGCCCAGGGAGGTTGTGGAGATGTACCTTGGGGTAAGGTTTAGGGGTGGGGAGAAGGTGGAAGGGTGGTTGGGAGCCCCTCCTGGGGACTCTGATTTCTGGGAGGGGTGTTGTGTTTCTGTATTACCTTTAACTTGTATATTTCTGTAAATATTCCTGTATATAGTGTATATCTCTGCTTGTATATTGTGCTGAGCTGTAAATAGAGCTTCAGTCCTTAACTTCCAGCTGACTGAGTTCTAGTCTGGGTCATTTTACAAAGTGTGGGGAGGCAGGTAACTCCCAAACCATCACCTTAGGAGAAATGGATTTCACTTAAGAACTGAACAGCTCTCTTAAGCAGGATACTTTGCACCATGATGACTGCAAGAGGACCTTGGCAATCGCTTGTGAATTCAAGCTGGATATCCAAGTCCACAAAATCTCTGAATCACAATGAACTGTCACTTGTTTCATCTTATTTAGGGAAGATTATGGGAGACAGAATGCCACTGCAATCAGTGTCACTTCAGATATTCACATGAAGGATGGGCGTGATTACTCATGCTTCTACATTACACTGTTCTGCAAGTTGCTCTTACTTGAAATTGAGTATTATGGGTTTGCAGTATAGCTGTTTATAACAAACTAACAATATTCTTTAATCCCTAACAAAGATGAATTACTACAATACTTTGTACTGCTACTGCAGAATTTAATATGAAAAAACAATGCCTCTATGTGAGGTAGAAACCAAAGAGCATTAAATATTATGACTATATCACAACACCACACTTTTTGGAAAAACTGTGGGCTGCCATAACAGTTTTAAAGGCTGAAGCTTTATATAATGTTGAGGAGTGTACAAGATGTACAAAACCCATACCCTAAAATAATTACTAAACCATAAGTGTTTTAACTGTGGCTTAAAAAAAAAAAATCTTTATAAGGGTCATTGGCAATTGAAGCATTAAAACCTTACAATAAAATTATCAGAATGTTAAGAATTTCACTTAATAATGAGACTCTTATTAAAGCAGACTTTTCTATGAACTCTGTTCCTTTCTGTAGTTAGGTCTTATTTGCTACAAATAAATGCTACTTTTTTTTTTTTTTTTTTTTTTTTTTTTTNTTTTTTTTTTTTTTAAACTCATCAAACCATTAGGTAAGTAAGGTAAAGAAATGTTTGTGGGTGGATTGTGTTATTTTATGTTTTTCTGCAGAACCACAGTATGTTTCTGATCGACCTCGGCAGAAGTGCAGTGATATTAATGCCCAGTGAGTTACAGAAATGCAGAAGAATTTCCAAACACCAGAAAACGAAGATGAGGAGACCAGGAGAAAAGCAGGGATCCACTAAAATCAATATCAATTCATGAAGTTAGTCAGAAATCTGAAAAGTCTTCTAATTTATTGTCAGCCCATACCCAGATGCCTTAACAGCAAAAGCCATTTCTTCATTAATAAACCTAGGAAGATTGAGAAGAGAAGGCTTCCAGGGGACCGTAGAGTAGCCTTTCAGTATCTGAAGGGGGCTACAGGAAGGCTGGGGAGGGACTATTGACAAGGTCTTGCAATGATAGGACAAGGGGCAATGGGGTTGAAGTGGCAGAGGGGAGATTTAGACTGGATGTTAGGAGGAAGTTGTTTGCAGTGAGGGAAGTGAGATACTGGCACAGGTTGCCCAGGGAGGTTGTGGCTGCTCCCTCCCTGGAGGTGTTCAAGGCCAGGTTGGAGGAGGCCTTGAGTGACCTGTGCTAGTGGGAGGTGTCCCTGCCTATGGCAGGGGGTTGGAACTAGATGATCTTTGAGGTCCCTTACAACCTTACCATTGTATGATTCTATGATTGATAAAGGCTGGAAGGCATATATGGATTTTTTTCCAAATCAAATGTAATTTTCTTGAAGGAAAAAGGTCTGAATAGAACTATCTGCACATTTTCTGAACTGACCAGAGGGTGCAAAGAGGAGACTAATCCTCAGAAAATATTTCTGTAGTTTTGCTAAGCAAGGTCCTGTGTAAGTTACTATCTTATATAGAACGTTAAACAACAACTATGTGCTAGAAACAGGTGAAAAGTTAATCTAAAGCCATGGAGTTGGTTTGATTGATCACACAGGTGTGTTGGGAGCTCAGAGGCCTGATTTATGAGTAGATAAAGACTCCTTCAGAGGGTGGCTCCAATATGAAGTTGTCTGGCTTAGACAAACTCTGTATTTGCCCATACCTCCCTTTCAGTTAGGTAGGAGTCTCCTAGGCTCATCTATCTTCCAAGACTCTGTGATTCTGTTGTGATCTCTGCTCCTGCTTGTTAGCCAGGCAGTGGTGCCTTACTTAGTGTGGAAGGAGCTTATCGCTCCCACTGAAGGTGACAATGTCCCAGACTAGAAGACAGCAGTTTTTCTAAGAGCACACAAGGCAGATTTCATATGCATATTTCCGGGGCACACAAGGAATATTTCATATGATGTCACATCTCTTACCAGTTCCATTTGGTACAGAACTGAGATAACTGAAAATGGATCTAACCACTGGATTTCATTCCCCAAAATGATGTATGTCTAGAAAATGCTCTAGTGCACACTGCAACTTCAGCACCTTTGCTGCAGAACAAGGCTCTGGAGGTAGCCTCTCTCCTGCTCAAGTCATTCTTCACTTCCACACAGCTCTCAGGAACCCATTTCATGCTCTGACCTTTCTGAGTTTCCCAAAAAATATCCAGGCTGGAAAAAAAAAAAAAAAACAACTTAGTAAAAGATATTTGTTAACTATTAGAGTTTTAGCCCTTGAGGAAATATAAGACGGGGAGAGGACTGGGATGTTACTTTTTTCCCAAATAACACAGTCCTAAATTTCAAATCATTCTGAATCTCAAGGCATCCTCTCTGTGAGTCTGACATTTGGACAGACCACACTGAATCTGGTCAGTTTTCATCCTTTCTCTGTGTCACACTTTGCAGACCCTCTGTCATGCTGTCTTCTTGCTAATGAGTCAACTGCAGTCTTTCTTGATCTTTGACCCTTGAAGCACATCCTGCAACACAACTTCATCATTTATACTGATGAGCACAAAATTGGCAGTCAGTCAGTAACTGGCTTATGACAGTTTCTCATTCAAAATTTTACAGAGGTGGACCCACCTCTGGAATTGAATATGTTGTTAGAGTTATTTGTTCTAAAATTAATCACAACATCTATATGATCAGCATGCACCTGGCAGAAAGGCACTTGCATTGGACATCTTCAACAACCTTCAATAATTTATTACCTTCAAAAATCCCATTCTGCTCTTTGTTTTAATAAAACCTCCAAAGGCAGCTACACTGGTTGTGATCGTTAATGTGGAAAAAGGCCAACCATAATAATTTACTTTTTCTGAATTCATAAAACTTAATTTAGGGATTTTTGTGTTTTAGTAAGCATACCAATTAGCTAAAATTGAGAAAGAATGATAGAACAATCATTGCATCACTTCTTATTTTTCAGTATATGTTGATCTTTCTGATACTATCTCTTTTCAACAATGCCTTTATAAAATAAAATATTTTATGAGAATGGTTCTGCTACTTTATGTCAATTAAGTCCAGTGTAT
The DNA here is from genome assembly GCA_013399055.1 of Ramphastos sulfuratus. Taxonomy (NCBI): domain Eukaryota; kingdom Metazoa; phylum Chordata; class Aves; order Piciformes; family Ramphastidae; genus Ramphastos; species Ramphastos sulfuratus. The sequence goes on from WBNM01042903.1 coordinate 28,166, forward strand.
GAATGATTATTGTCATAACAAAACAGGAATGGCAGCTATTTTAAATGTGATGCACACTGCAAAGGTATAATTAACACTGCATATTGCATTTATTTACTTATCTTTACTTATCCCTTATTGAGGGACCTGGACAGGCTGCAGAGGTGTGCCCAGGCCAACCTCCTGACATTCAACAAGGCCAAGTGCAAGGTCCTGCACCTGGGTAGGCACAATGCCAAGCACAACTCCAGGCTGGGTGGGGAATGGCTGAGAGCAGCCCTGAGGAAAAGGACCTGGGGGTCTGGGGTGATGAAAAGCTGAACATGAGACTGCAGTGTGAGTGCAGCCCAGACAGCAACTGTGTGCTGGGCTGCAGCAAGAGCGGTGTGAGCAACAGGGCAAGGGAGGGGATTGTGCCCCTTTGCTCTGCTCTCCTCAGACCCCAGCTGCAGTCCTGTGTGCAGTTCTGGAGCCCCCAGCACAGGAAGGACATGGAAGTGTTGGAGTGGGTCCAGAGGAGGCCACGAAGATTCTGGGAGGGCTGCAGCAGCTCTGCTGTGAGGACAGGCTGAGAGAGTTGGGGCTCTGCAGCCTGGAGAAGAGAAGGCTTCCAGGAGACCTTAGAGTAGCCTTCCAATATCTGAAGGGGGCCTACAGGAAGGCTGGGGAGGAACTATTGAGAAGGTCTTGCAATGCCAGGACAAGAGGCAATGGGTTTGAACTGGCAGAGGAGAGATTGAAACTGAATGTTAGGAGGAAGTTGTTTGCAGTGAGGGTGGTGAGACACTGGCACAGGTTGCCCAGGGAGGTTGTGGCTGCTCCCTCCCTAGAGGTGTTCAAGGCCAGGTTGGACGAGGCCTTGAATGACCTGTTCTAGTGGGAGGTGTCCCTGCCTATGGCAGGGGGTTGGAACTAGATGATCCTTGAGGTCCCTTCCAACCTTACCATTCTACGATTCTATGATTCTATGATTCTATGATCCTCAACCCAAGCTGGGAAAACCATGCTTTCAATTTTCATTGTGCATGTAAACAGATTTCTTACACTAGTGAACAATCTGTGTAAAACTAAACCCAAATTTCCCTATCAGCATGCCATTCTAACATCACATTTCTTATGATTATAAAACCCTTATTACATATTCCTCCTACAGTCCTAAAACACCTACATACAGATGAAGAAGAAACTCCTGCTGAATTGTTTCCCACATATCCTCTGTCTGTTCCTCATGTTTATGAATGTCCATGGCTTCTAGAAAGAAATCCATAATTTCTCTTCTTGCTTTCATGCAATTTTTCATAGTGCTAGTTCAACTACACCATTCTTCAGCAAACATAGTCTGGGAAAGGGATCAAGAAGAAGATGATACACAGGGAGTCTTTGATGCTGCTCCAGAGACCCTCTTTTATATCTTTAGGATAGTTCCAAAATATGCAATCAGATAAAAGGAGAAACACTGAAATAATTTTATATTATCATAGAATCATAGAATGGTAGGGTTGGAAGGGACCTCAAAGATTATCTAGTTCCAACCCCCTGCCATAGACAGGGTCACCTCCCACTAGTACAGGTCACTCAAGGCCTCCTCCAACCTGGCCTTGAATGCCTCCTCCAACCTGGCCTTGAATACCTCCAGAGAGGGAGCAGCCACAACCTCCCTGGGCAACCTGTGCCAGTGTCTCACCACCCTCACTGCAAACAACTTCCTCCTAACATCCACTTTCAATCTCTCCTTCGCCAGTTTAAACCCAAAGAGGGGAGATTTAAGTAGTACTCAACTGTATTCCTCTTCAATATTTTCTTGTGCTGTATCATCCTATGTTTGCTTAGTTTATCCCTGAAAAACAGCTGTATTTCATTTGGCAAAATATTGCAATGTTAAGTTTGCCAGCAGAACTTCGAATTCAGTGTAGTTTCGAAAATTTCAGGATGAAGTACAGCTTCTACTCACTCGCTCTCAACTGTGCACCTGCATGGACCTAGGCAGTTGTAGAAGCAATTTAGGGAGGTTCAGGCCAGCTGTGTTTTTGGTAGTGGACAGCCGGGTGTGACAGTTTGTGCTGGTTTGAGGCTAATTGAAATATTTTAATGGAGAAAATTATACTATAGGCTGTGAAAAGGAAACAATGGTGATGTCTACTTCACTCATAGGCTTGCTGAGATCTTTAAGAAAGGACTACAAAACAAAGATAAGCCACTCGGGCACAATGTCTCGGGCTGTCTAGGAGCTTCTGGTTTCTTCTCNTTCACCTGAAGACTGTGAGGAAGGGAGGCCTGATAGATATAGATTATGTCTTTTATGAGTTTTAATCAGAAAAAAAATCCTTTAGATATCCTTCCCACCTGCCTAAAATCATGTGATGGTTTGGGAGTTACCCACCCCCACCCCCCACAATGAAATCCCCCAGACTAGACTCAGTGACTCTGTCAGCTGGAAGTTAAGGACTGAAGCTCTATTTACAGCTCAGCACAATGTACAAGCAGAGATAGACACAATAGACAGGAATAGTTACAGACATAGACAAGTTAAAGGCAATACAGAAACACAATTCCCCTCCCAGAAATCAGAGTCCCCAGGAGGGGTTCCCAACCACCCTTCCACCTTCTTCCCACTCCTCTGCCTTATCCAGGGTCTGCCTTACGTGCAAGGTGAGTTTGGAGGATGGGCAAAGGGGGTTAGAAGCAGAGTGGTTAGTTAGGTTACTGAGCAGAGAGCAGAAGACTCACTGGCTCCCAGAGAGACTCTGTGAAATCTATATTTGTGTTGTTGTTCTTATACATCTCAGCAAGCCTGTGAGTGCAGCAGACATCACCAGTGTTTGCTTTCCACAGCCTATAATATAATCCTTTTCATTAAAATATTCCAATTAATCTCAAACCAGCACAAATCATTATTACATTAACTTCTCCTTGTGACCAACATAATCCTTTGGATATCTTTCCAACCTGCCCAAAATCATCATTATACTAACTTCTCCTTATGACCAACTTAATCCTTTAGATATCCTTCCCACCTGCCTAAAATCATCATTATACTAACTTCTCCTTATGACCAACACGAATAAACAAACACAAACCCTGTCACTGTACCATCGCAGCTCAGAATTAATGCTCCCACGACAGCACCATGAAAATCACTGGCTCCTACACTTGCTGACTCAGACATTTGCACTTCCTGCAGCGCAATCTATTGATCCAATGTCCCAGATGTCCACATATAGACCATTCAGGTGAAATGAAGTGCCACAACACGTCAGAAGGAACACACGCGGTCGACCAACCGAGAATCAAAATAACCTGTTAACCAAGGGGAAGACATTTCTCACCACATGTCCTCTCTGATACTAATCTTCCTGTTCTCATGTTTGCAATGCTGGTGCCCTGTCTGATTGGCTGGGTTTCAAGTTTCTGTCCTGCCAGTGGTCTGTTTTGCCTCCAGGAGTGATAGAAGGAAGTCTGCTCTGGGAGGGCCTGACTTCACTTGCTTCCAGGCTCTGCTCCTCCTGTGGCAGTGGTGTTGCAGACTGCCCCCCGAGGACACCTGGCTCCCCCCTGCTTTTGCTTTCGGCTTTGGCGGCGCACTCAGGTCCTGCTACCCTCTCTGCCTTGTGATTGTGCCGAGGACACAATCTGGAATTATAATTTCTTCGATTATTGCCTCATTGCATCATCTCAGGCTGATCAGTGAGTAAATTTAGTTATCAAATCAATTGGAGTCTCTGCTTTTCCCGCCAATAGCCCTGTTCAAGGGCAAGAAGAATCCATCCTGTGACTGGCAGCAGCAGTTGCTGCTCCTCACCCTCCCATCTGAGTTATGTGTAGGATATGAGCAGCTATATTTCTGTGTCCCTTCCACAAATTGCTCCATAAAATTCCTGTTGTACTTTTTGTGTAAATAATTCCCAGCTGGGTATTGGAACTTTTGGTAAATTGTAAATAGTTCACTGTTTTGGGCTGTGTGTTTGTTTGGTGTGGGAATTTGAGTTAATAAAGTTGGAGATTTTCCCATTTCTGCATATTAAATTTGAATATTCATAACATCTCATCACCAAGGGAGACATCTCTCCCATTTACAGAATGCCTTGAAAAGAAGGTCTTCAGAAGTAAAGTCACTAACTCTACTCAATATTATAAACCATGAATTTGATAGAAATGCAATCTATTTCTCACATCCCACACTACAATTTTTAACAAGAGATAAATTACTATCTTATCATTCCCCCATAGGCTAAAACCACTTTATCACATCCTTCTATTTTTTTTCATTTTGTTCAGAATAATAGCTTGTGTTTAGTTTAAGATTTTTTTTTAATCTATTTCATATTTAAAGAAGGCTTTAAATAGTCTTCAGACATAGTGTGTGAAGGTCTGTCTGTTTTTCCAGCTCTAAAAGTCAGTACCTCTCCCTACAAATTCACACAAGAAATCGTGGACCCAAAAATGTGATATTCCATGTAACTATGATTTGCAGACATGCAACTGTTCCATTGCATTTTACCTTTGCATGTTAAAACTATTGTGAGAATAAATATGTTTTAACAATGGATTTTTTTTTTTTTTCCAGAAACTCCTGCCCTAAGTTACTATTTCAGCTGGTGGCTATAAAAAAATCCATGACAGCATGACAGGAAGAGTCCAGAGGAGGGCCATGAAAGTGATCACCTCTGCTATGAAGACAGGCTGAGGGAGCTGGTGTTGTTCAGCCTGGAGAAGAGGAGGCTCTGGGGAGACTGAATAGCAGCCTTTTGATTTTTTTTTTTTTCCTCCCACGTGGGCTTGCAATTACACAGTGCTTGGCTACCTTTGGTTTTCAAAAGATCAGATTTTAGCCAGCACTACAACCTGCTTCAGTACATGGCTGCATGTATTCTTAGAAGAATTCTCTATTTCAGTGAAAATTTCCATTTGTGCTAAATTGTGTGCAGTGAGCAAGACGCTTTTATGCCAGGGTCTTGGGAGAGCACAGAGCAAACTATTTCCCAACTACGTGTTCTGAAGTGTCGGTAACATCAGGACATCAAACAGGACATTGTGAAAGAGGATGCACAGATTTATCAGAAATTTACTTTTTTTAGCTTTAGTGATCTGGCCCAGCTGAGACCCAGCAGGCCTGACAGTTGAATCTCATGTGCCAGTGAGACTGTTTATATTTTCACAACTTCATTAGCGATGTTGATACCAATGCTAATTAATCAATAATTTTACAAAGAAAATATTATAAACCTCAGTAATAAACTATACAGAACAACCAGACAGCAACTGAGTCATGGGCTTTATCAACAGCAGTGTGGCCAGCAGGGCAAGGGAGAGGATTCTGCCCTTTTGCTCTGCTCTTCTCAGACCCTACCTGGAGTTCTGTGTGCAGTTCTGGAGCCCTCAGCACAGGAAGGACAAGGAACTTTTGGAGGAGGCCATAAAGATGCTCAGAGGGCTGCAGCAGCTCTGCTGTGAGGACAGGCTGCAAGAGTTTGGGCTCTGCAGCCTGGAGAAGAGAAGGCTTCCAGCAGACCTTAGAGTAGCCTTCCAGTATCTGAAGGGGGCTACAGGAAGGCTGGGAGGGACTATTGACAAGGTCTTGCAATACCAGGACAAGGGGCAATGGGTTTGAAGTGGCAGAGGGGACATTGAAAGTGGATGTTAGGAGGAAGTTGTTTGCAGTGAGGGTGGTGAGACACTGGCACAGGTTGCCCAGGGAGGTTGTGGCTGCTCCCTCCCTGGAGGTGTTCAAGGCCAGGTTGGATGAGGCCTTGAGTGACCTGT
>WBNM01042906.1:0-30897 GCA_013399055.1 Ramphastos sulfuratus
GATACAATAAGGCAGTAACAAACGGTAAGCAAGCATGCATACAGCAGCAGATCACAGATACGATGGCAGAGCAAATTGTGTCACCTGCTCATCTCCTTTTATCAATACAGCCTGAGACTAATGAGCCTTTGGACACAGAATGGCAGTTAGCCAAGCTTGACCATATGAGGTGAAGCCATAGGCTTGCTTTAGCCTTTTTAGGGCAGCACACAGGGCTTGCACAAGGCAGACACAAGCTGAGCCTGTGTACCTTGTTTATCACAGGATGCAAATGGCCAAGGTCCTCAGACCCAGTGGCTCCATGTTCTTTGTCCTCTTTCCCCCGGTTGCTTCTCCCCAAAACAGAAGGAGGGAGAGCAGAAAAACATGTCTGGGCAAGCCAGGACATGTATAAGCCTATTTTGGCCTGCTTAGGCCTACCACAACAGTGAAAAACAATTGTGGTTTTTTTAGGATGAAGATATATGAACAAGTTCCTCTGGACAGTCTTGGCTGTGCATTTGTTAGGTAGTGTATAAGCGGTCTGTGATGTGTTTATGGACATGCTTTTACCTGACATTCTATGCAAGCTCCTTGACCCAGCAATGCAAGTGGAGAAAAGTGATTCTCATTTTTAATGTCAGAAGCATCTGTCTTGGAGAAGGTAGAAACCATTGCAGACAATTATTGTAAACCATTCACTATGCAGCAAGTTCACACCCCACAGACCAGGTTTTGCTCATGATCTCCTGAATTATGACCTCCTCATTCCTACTGTAGGACAAATTAATAACCTAGAGGAAAAAGCATAGTCCTGTCAGGCTGTACACCTAGCAGGGCAGTAGCAATGGGAAGCCCCTTTGGATGCAGAGCCTGTGCTGAACAGGCAGGTGGCGAGATTATTCAGGTGGGAAGAGAAGATAAGAAAGGGAATTGATGTGGAGAACAGTCTTGCTTCACGTGTCGGACTGTAGCCCCTGTGCATCACCTGCCACTATCCTGTTAGCTTGCAGGTGTTTGTCATGCACTCTAGTACCTGATAAAGGCTCTTGATGCTGTGAGTTCTTGGGCAGCCCTAAAAAATTCACAAAGTTGTACCTTGTCTCTTCCAGTAATGCTGTGTATGCAGGACTGGAAGCTTTCCTGACACACCCACAGACTGTTTCAATGTTATGTATCTTCCATGGACAGAGAAGTGACCAGAAACTGAGCTGGGGCAACGAGAATAAAATACTCTGTTAGAAATGAATGAAGGAACAGCTAACTGAAATATTAGAATGAAAATAGATGTGATATTATTAGTCAGGGACAGCTTAACTATCCCTCTGAGGAAAAGTCCACTTAAACCTGCTTTATAACAATTAAATATTGATACAAAAGCTGTTTGCTTTTGACCTGAGCCAGAGATCTCAGAGCTGGTTCCCTGTTACCTTCTCAAATTGAAGGCTATTTCTCATTGATTCCTGAAGTTCTCTTGCTAGGTCACAGTGTCCAAAGCACTGTCCAGGATTGGGGCTCCATTTGCTTTGCAGCAATTTGGAACAGAGAGTAGGATGATGGCCCTAACTCCAGAAGCTCTTAAGTTCAAGCTAAATCCTAGTGCGTGGCAGCATTCTGCTGCCCATGCAGGATCTTTAGCAGTTACAAGAGGGACTCTGTGCAGAGACAGCAGTTTTCTCCTCCACGATTGAAAAATAAGAGCAAACTTGATCAGAGGTTAATAGCAAAACAAAAACCAGAGTGGCAAAGGAAAACTAAAGTCACAGCAATAAGAATAGATGGTTGTAGAGATGAGGAGTGCACAGAAACTAAGTCCTGGACAGATAACCCATATGAGTGGAGTGGTTGCCTTAACCCCACAGAGCCAGTTGATAGCAAAGTCAAAAACAGGGACCAGATTTTTAACTCTTTTCAACTGACACCTTAAATACTGAGTATCACCAAACACTTGCTAGAGCATTAGCAGTGTGATGTGGCAACTGCATCTTCAGCAGTGTGTGTGCATGTGTGGATTGTCGTTTGTCCTCACACATTTATTCCCTTACAACTCACCAGAGCTTCTGACTGACAGCAGAGGTTGGTACGTTGGATACCGATCAGCAAGCATCTAAATTTGTTTTGCTAGAACCTAATGACAATGGCAGGCGTCAGTGCTGGCACCAGTGCTGTTTAACATCTTTGTCAGTGACACGGACAGAGGAATCAGTGCACTCTCTGCAAGTTTGCAGATTGCACCAAGCTGTGTGGCACAGTCGACTCAGTAGAGGGCAGGGATCCATACAGAGGGACAGTGGTAGAGGGCAGGGATCAATCCAGAGGGACCTGGATAGGCTGCAGAGGTGTGCCCAGGCCAACCTCCTGAAATTCGAAAAAGGCCAAGNTGAACAAGGTCTTGAATGACCTGTACTAGTGGGAGGTGTCCCTGCCTATGGCAGGGGGTTGGAACTAGATGATCTTTGAGGTTCCTTCCAACCTTACCATTCTATGATTCTATGATTCTATGACAAGCCTAAATGATCCTTCAGACACAGCACTTCTCTCTGTGTTTTTTTTTTCTTTCCTTTCATTTCTCTTATTTCCTTTAGCAAAGACCATGATGAAACAGTGAAGAATTCCACACAAGGCAATGAAGATTCAATATACATTGCTTGGAGAGGATAATTTCCCTATAAATTGATTTCAAAACCAGATCTGGGCATTTAGAGGAAAAACACATCACTTAAATTATCTCTCAACCCTCCAAACACACGCTCCTAAGCCCTTTTTTGTCCATGCTAGAAAGACAGTCCTACTCTGGCACAATTTAAAAGGTTTTGAGAATGATGCTGATTTAAAACAAAGTATTCCCCAAGCAGACTGTGTGCTTGAGCAGAAACAGCCGCAGAGTCCTGCAGGGACTTCGCAATGTAAAATTGATTTAGCAGGGAAGTGTGTAGATTGAACAGTGATGGATGCCATAGAAAACTCTGTGATATAGAAGATAGATGGTCATTTGAAAAAGATCAAGGAAAAACACACTGAAAACCAGAAGAGCCTCCAGCTTCTTGCAAATTATGTTCAGTATCAGGCACAGCAAGGATGCAGACAAAAAGTACATGGATAAAGCCATGCTTTGCAGTTTTATTTTTCTTCAGAAGGGCTGTCCTCGTGTGTAAAAATCTACTGCTGTAATAGATTTCACTGTCATGGATTTCATTAGGCGTTAACGGAGCTATAAAATATCTCTTCTTACACAAGTTAGGGACATGCATGTGGTGTGTTCACACACTAAAATATTGATATTGCTAGTGCCAGATACAGGGAAAATAAGCAGCTAGTGTTTCCCTGGATTCTCCTGGACACGGCTCCTCAGCAATGATCCCTCATCCTTTTTCTGCCTGCACTGGAGAGCAGCCCTGAGGAGAGGGACTTGGGGGTGCTGGTGGACCAGAAGCTCAACAGGAGCCAGCAGTGTGCACTTGCAGCCCAGAAAGCAAACCAGAACCTGGGCTGCATCAGGAGAAGTGTGGCCAGTACGGCCAGGCAGATGATTCTGCCCCTCTGCTCCACTCTGGTCAGACCCCACCTGGAGTACTGCATCCAGTTCTGGAGCCCCTGGGACAAGAAGGACGTGGAGATGCTGGAGCATGTCCAGAGAAGGGCCACAGGGATGCTCAGAGGGCTGGAGCACCTCTGCTATGAGGACAGACTGAAAGAGTTGGGGCTGTTCAGTCTGAAGAAGAGAAGGTTCCCAGGTGTCCTTATGGTGGCCTTCCAGTAGAAGAAGGGGGCCTGGAAAAAAGGTGGGGAGGGACTTTTTAGGCTCTCAGGGAGTGACAGGACTTGGAAAAATGAAGCAAAGCTGGAGGTGTGGAGATTCAGCCGGGCCATGAGGAGGAAGTTGTTCAACATGAGAGTGGTGAGAGCCTGGCATAGGTTGCCCAGGGAGGGGGTTGAGGCCCCATCCCTGGAGGTGTTTAAGGCCAGGCTAGATGAGGCTGTGGGCAGCCTGATCTAGGGTAGGGTGTCCCTGGGCATGGCAGGGGGGTTGGAACTGGATGCTCCTTGTGGTCCCTTCCAACCCTGACTGATTCTATGATTCTAAGTGCTGTAGGCAAGGCACTGCACAGATAGTCATCCTGAGACCCTGGCTGATGATGGCCAGCATGGGAAAAGAGGGAGCTGAGGTAGCCCTGCCCTGAGTGGTGACAGGCACTCATTATATGCATCTCCATTTTATTTTTGTGAGAGAATTGGGTTTTAAGCTGTGTAGACTGAAGATGAAGGTTATCCATCTGCCTTACTTTTAGCAAGCGCTTTGGGTCCTTTTATGTTGTGCAGGCAAAAGACGGAGTGATGGAAGTATCTCTTAAACATTGCCTATCTTCTCAGAGAAACACATCCCAAGAAAAAACACTGCTAAATAACAGCCACACACTGCTGATAAATTCTTATCAGGTAAATAAAAATCTCATCACACTGCAAACACCAGAGAATGTACTGTTTGTAAAGACACAAAGACAATTGTAAAGAAAATATGTACGTCTGTGCTTACAAATTCAAGTTAAACTAGAAGAGCTCCTTTCTAGGCTAATTTACAGTTCTCCATCTTGCAAAGGCTGCTAATGCTTTCAACATCTCATTAGCATTTCCTGGATTCTCTTTAAATTATACAGGCACTGCTACCAAAAAAAACTGCTGAAGGAGATTCCAGAGAACCCCAACACACACAAAAAAGATGCTTAATATCTACCATTTTAGTGTTAGTCAGAGCCTACACAGATCAAAGATAAATTCTAGGACAGTATGATTATAAGCCTGCACAAGTGATGAATAAGAACCAAATGAAAGGGCAGGACTCTGAGCATCTGCATTTCTGTAGACTAACTACACTTACAAAGGAAAACACATTGGGAGACACTAATGAGCTGCACACTATAACAGTGCTGGGACAGGCAACCGGCACTGGAATGGTAAAATTATAGCAACACAAATTATCAGTTTTCTTCCTCAGAGTTTGCACTGCTTTCCATCTGCTTCTCCATGAAAGAAAAAAAAATATTTGTAATATTTAAATGAAGAAGCCTCAAACATAGACCAGCAAAAAAACCCAAAAGCTCTGCCCATGAAATTTTTCTACAAGTGCAAAAATGTTAACAGGGAACTTTGAAATGTGATACATTTTCTGCAAAGCCTTCAGAAGATACTCTGTGAGCAAACACAGGCTTCTCTCAGAACCAGTGAGCAAAACTAGAGCTGATTTTGAAAGAGTTGCAAAATATTTCCATGCAGGTTTTATTTGCATTTTCCAGCCATGGGAGGGGTGGCAAATAATGTTAGCTTAAAAGAGCTTGTGCAAGAAGATGGAATGCTCTTTAAAAGGAAACCATAAAGTGAGCTTTCAGCCTTAGAGCAATGTATCTTCAGGAGCTGAGCTCAATGAGCATGCTACTTGCCTCATTTGCTGATTGCCAGTTTAGTTTTCTGGGTTTTCTTGGTCTGAATAACTTCCCCTAGAGAAGAGGAGAGAAAAAAAAATAGGGAGTTGGGGGGGGGGAAGAAAAAGAAGTAGGTCTCAGACTCATTTATCTACCCTATAACTCCTAAACAATCTACTGACTTCAGTCCCTTCATTTGGATTCACAAATGCAGACAATCTGTTTAATGCCAATATATTCCTTTCTCTGCTCATAATCCAGAAACGTTTGCTGACATTTTTCATTTCCAAGAAGTGCAGAGTCTTACAGGTTGTGAGCAAAGATCATTTTGCCAGCTCATAAGGATTCCCTCCTTGAGAGAATACAGCAGTTCTTTCCTGTTGCACATCCAAGAAATGGAAATCTTAATTAGACACAGGGTTAATAGCAGCTAGTTAGGTAAAACAGAATAAAAGCACTTAAAGGGTATAAAATCTCATGCTTCAGGACATTAGTCAGGCAGTAATGAATGGGTTAGCACAAAAACACCCCTGGGGAGTAGACAGTTTTTTTCATTTCCCCCTTCATTTATTGCCTTTGAAAGTTAACTCATCTGAACAGGTGTAAATGAGTCCAGTGGGTCTAATGAGACAAATGAAAGAGAGGATGAGAGTTACAGTGAGGATCACTAGTTTGGAAATGACTCTTCATGAAAAGAATACCTGAATAATGCATTAGTGTGGCTGAGAGCCACCTCTGCTACTTTTCCCCCTGCTCCTTGCCCCACGTTTTGTCACCGATTACCAAGGTGAAGCAATTAGGCGTGTCGAGTCTCAACCACCCATAACCTATTGCTAGCTTCCCAGCAGGGATGAGCCTATTATGTACACACAAATACAGCAGCTTTCCCGTTGATACAGATAGTGCATTTCTAGGATCAGTTTAGCTCTCTCTCACAATCAGCAAATGAGATGTGATGTGTATTCATACTATACCAGTTTGATTTGGTGATTTTTTTTTTCTTCATCCCAGTATGCGTTCTCTCTGTGGGAAAATATGATGTGTTGTATGAATTGTGGTGTCACCTATGGTTTATCTTCACTCCAGTGATGGTTGTTTCTATGCAGAGATCATTCTTGCTGCAAAATCCCAATGACGAGACACAGGTTGTAAGCTCAGTACAATTAAATTAACTCAGCCCTACAATCCTCACCTGCTACTTATTTGCAGCCACATCTCCCAGCATCCAGCCTCCACTAGTACTTTACAGCAAGGTAGCTGTAAATCCTGCAGAAACTCCCCTCTCTGCACTGAAGACAAAGCCTGTGTGCACAAACCTAGCTGCCAATAAATTCAATGCAAGTTGTACATAAGCCAGATTCTCAGCTGGTGTCAATTGGCACAGCTCCACACACGTCGATGACAAGCAATATAATGTCTGTCTGTGCTGCTGGTGGGCTCTGTGCTAATTTGCAGCAAGGGAGGACATATCACACTGGACAGATCTGGCTGGACTGCAGCAGAGCACAGTGAATTAACTGTTTGCATGGTTTGGTGACCACCCCACTTTCACCAAGGATCACAGTGGTTGGGGCTTTGACCTAGACTTGGTTCCCAGCTCTGCTGGAGAGGATCAAAACCTCTCTCTGATTGCACTCATTGTGCCATTATACAGGATGATGTGGTGAGCTGCTGTCAGCTTTTCTTGGGATGTGCTCCAGCATGCACATCTCAGTGTTGTATTTACAGAGGCAGAGGAAACAAGGGTGTGGACAGCCCTGGTGGAGAGACATTGCAAGTAGGACTATAAACATTTTATGGGCTCACAACAATTATTTATCAGTTAATACAAACAGCAGGCAGCCAAGGCTAACAGGCTACTAGGCTCAGCATGAGCGTGCTCACTGCCTGTGATAGAGGCAGCCTGTGAGTATCTGCTGTCCAGGAAGCCATCAGTCAAATGGGGAAGCATCAGCCTCCTTCTTGGAAAGGACTGAACCTTGACCTTGCTGAGTTGCTCTCATTTTAGTTCTTGGAGTATTATACTGTCACATGCCAGTAATTTTTTCCTAAGTACTTAATGTACAGCTCAACAGTTTTCCTTCTGTGTTTTCACTTTTCTTCCTTTGCATGGCTTTGGCTTATGTTCCCTTAGAGCTCAACAGCAAATACTTTTTTTCAGTAAAGCTGAGCTGGAATCAGAGAGCTCAGCTTCACAAACCCAGGCCTTGGGACACAGACAGCTAAAACCCAGGGCTGCATGCTCCACTGACACCTCCAGCACTGCAAGCCGCACTCTTTTATTCACATCAGTGGTAGTGCTTGGGCAGCTGATCAGAAAGCCTAGAGACATGAGTCAGACAGAAACTTTTTGGGGTTTTCTTCTATATGGATTTAGTTTTCAGCCAGTCCATATTCCTGGCAACACAAGTGTTAGCAGTAGCACTAAGGAGGGAAAAGGAGCAGACATACAAGGATAAGATGAAACGAAAGCAATCCTGTAGCTTTCATCATCAAGGTGATCTGCACCTGACTACCGATTGGGTAACTACAGTTTGAGAACAATCCACCCAAAAAACCTAGTAAAAAATTAATTATGGAAGCATCCATAGGAGATCATAGAATCATAGAATGGTAAGGTTGGAAGGGACCTCAAAGATCATCTAGCCATAGGCAGGGATACCTCCCACTAGTACAGGTCACTCAAGGCCTCCTCCAACCTGGCCTTCAACACCTCCAGGGAGGTTGTGGAGCACAGAATCACCCAATCCTCGATCACATTGGGTGATTCTGTGCTCCACAACCTCCCTGGGCAACCTGTGCCAGTGTCTCACCACCATCACTGGAAAGAACTTCCTCCTAACATCCAGTTTCAATTTCCCCTCTGCCAGTTTAAACCCATTGCCCCTTGTCCTGGCATTGCAAGACCTTGTCAATAGTCCCTCCCCACCCTTCCTGTACCCCCCTTAAGATACTGGAAGGCTACTCTAAGGTCTCCTGGAAGCCTTCTCTTCTCTAGGCTGCATAGCCCCAACTCCCTCAGCCTATCCTCATAGCAGAGCTGCTGCAGCCCTCTGAGCATCTTCAGGGCCCTAATAATGAAACAGACTGTGTTGGATGAAGCAAAATGTGTTACTCCAGTGGTGGAGAAAAGCATGAAGAGTCAGCTATTAGCACCCAGTTGCTGGGCCATGATTTCTTACACCACAATGATTCAATCATTCTTGATTGTATGCCAGACAGGCACAGATAATCAGCGCTGGGAGCACAGATGACAAACGGTAACTTTCCGAGTTTCCACGGCTTGATTGCATTTCATCATGTGCAACTTCAGCTCCATTCTCAGGAATTACTCAGTCGTTTGTGCCCACATTGCCTGGAGAGGCTCGTGTGGGCTTCTCAAAAGCATTTTGGGATATTAGAAACTTAAATGCTATTGAACACGGTGAAATTTTTGCATATGATATAATGCTCCTAATGTATACCTGCCAAATTGCTTCCTCTTGCAGCTTGTCACGTCGTGTTTGAAGATGCATGACAAGATGTTTTACAACCTTAAGGTGTTTCTGTTTATGAATTATTTTACACTGAAAGAATTAGCAATGAGTGTAACCTCCAATCAGATTATTTTTGTGTGCAGCAACTTGCCAAGTTTCTATTCCTGGGCTCTTTGGGGGAAAAAAACTTTCAATTTTTGCACTCTTTTGGGATACAAAAGCCTTTCAGTCTAAAACTGCATTGAAAATAACATTATGGAAATTATTTCCATTATATACTTTTCCTTTCTTTTTTTTTTTTTCCCTCCTACCATTTTGTGGCAAAATCCCTCCACAAAGTAGGAAGCACAAACAGAAGTCTGTATCATCCATTTCTATTGGTAACACAGCGCTCTACTTCTTGATCTCGGTGGCAAGATGAGTTCTTGATTCCTGGTCAATATTCTATACAGCTATAAACAGCTTTTTTGGTGTTCATGTTGGCCTTTGCCTTAAACTGGATTTCACCTGACTAAATATCTTTAGTGTGGACTTGCAACCATAGAATCATAGAATCATAGAATCAGTCAGGGACCAAAAGGATCATTCAGTTCCAACCCCCCTGCCATGGGCAGGGACACCCTACCCTAGATCAGGCTGCCCACAGCCTCATCCAGCCTGGCCTTAAACTCCTCCAGGGATGGGGCCTCAACCACCTCCCTGGGCAACCCCTGCCAGGCTCTCACCACTCTCATGCTGAACAACTTCCTCACGGCCAGGCTGAATCTCCACACCTCCATTTCCCGCAGTCCTGTCACTACCTGAGAGCCTAAAAAGTCCCTCCCCACCTTTTTTCCAGGCTCCCTTCAGATCCTGGAAGGCCACCATAAGGTCACCTGGGAGCCTTCTCTTCTCCAGACTGAACAGCCCCACCTCTTTCAGTCTGTCCTCATAGCAGAGCTGCTAGAGCCCTCTGAGCATCCTTCTCTGGACACACTCCAGCATCTCCACATCTCTCTTGTCCCAGGGGCTCCAGAACTGGATGCAGTGCTCCAGAACTGGATGCAGTACTCCAGGTGGGGTCTGACCAGAGCGGAGCAGAGCGGGAGAATCACCTCCCTCACCCTGCTGGACAGGCTTCTCCTGATGCAGCCCAGGCTCTGGTTGGCTTTCTGGGCTGCAAGTGCACACTGCTGGCTCCTGTTGAGCTTCTGGTCCACCAGCACCCCCAAGTCCCTCTTCTCATTGCTGCTCTCCAGCCACTTACCGCCCACCCTGTATTGGTGCTTGGGATTGCCTCAACACAGCTGCAGGACCTTGCACTTGGTCTTGTTGAACCTCATGAGGTTGGCTTGTGCCCATCTCTCCAGCCTGGAGACTTCAACACACAAGATTGATTGCTCCCTTCCCATTGTGGTTTTTGGAAAGATATAGGCATTGAAAGAGAATGGGCTATTTTAGCCTACATTACACATCTAAATGGGATGTCTAAAATGAAACATCTAATTTATGCCCTTAAATGCCTAATACTTTCTACTGTCTAAAGGGAGATGATGGTGACTAGCTGAGACACAGATTTATTCAGAGCAGGCATCCAAAACTGATGTGAAGAGATCCAATGCTTTTGCAAGTTTTCCCCAGGATCTTGTTGATGAGAGGAAATAGAAACAACATCATTTGTCACTGCTGCCAGGTACCTACCATTCCAAGTTTCATCCCACCTGCATTTAGCAAACAAACATTGCCATTCACCATGAAAATAAGGAATCAAACATATGTGCAGTGCCACCATCCCAACTGCACCCAGCTAAAAAAAAAAACACCCTGTCACCATAAATGATCAGCTGAAATGGATTGGCACTACAGTCTTAAATTAAGGTTACCAAATATTTTATTTTGAGGAATGGGGGAGGGATTTCTAACCTCAATCACATCATAATATTGAACGAGCTGCATTTCAATCTCATTGGCCAATAAAACATTGATTGCACAGCTGATGCCCCAGTGCAGAGACTACAGCCCTTGGAAAAAGCCTTGTGCACCTCTCACACCACAAAGAAAATGTACTGTGCAGAGAAACATTATGCAATGTGTTTCACAAAGCCAACATAGCATGGAGTGTGTTATTTCCTAATATTCATTTTTATGGTAGCTCTAAGAGGTCTGTAAGTCATCTGTTTAGCCTGTAGAAATACCTCCTGAGCGTTACAAAGCCAGGAAAAATTGTGGTTTAGAATACATGAACATTTTAGAGGCTAGCTAAATTTCAGTCCTGATGGAGCTTGTGGCAAGACCCACAGGTCCAAATCCTGTCTTCTTTGACACAGTGTTTCCTTGCGAGCTTGGTTTAGTAACCCTTGCTGAGGCATGTTTCATAGTGCTTCTGATGAACTCATGTATTGCCATTACGGACATTTCTGAGAGTAACTGCATGTTCTTTACAGTTTTCATATTTGGTTCATGTTTGGAGAGATTGACAATTTTTTTTTTTTGGGGGGGTGAAGGAGGGTTTATAGAAAACCTAACACACATTGGAATCCACAGAAACTGTGCTCCTAAGTGTTCCTCTGATAATCCTCTCTCTGTTATTTAGCTGGCCATGCCCAAGCTTTCTTTTTCTTCCAAGGGGCTGCGTTTCAAAACACATACAAAGATATTTCTCCCCAAGGCCTTAAGCTGCTTTTGCACAGAAACTTAATGAACTTTCTTTTTGGCCAAGGCCTTCAAAATACATCCTACCTTCCTTCCCTTCATTGACTTTTGAGTGCTGCTTAATCACTCACAAGAAAAAGGGAGCAGAGCTAAACAGAATGAAAGAACCAGAAGAGGAAATGTGGGATCAGGTTCTCTAGTTCTTTTCATGCTTTACTCCAGAAATCATCAGTGGGAGATTGTCTGATTGGTTCCAATCTCATTTAATAGCCAGATAAAGACGTTCCTGAAAGAAGCCAGTAACATTCAGTGACTCTGAGCACAAAAGGGCATTCAGAGATTTTGTTTCTTAGTCCAAGGAAAGTGTTCAGAATCCTTTTCGATACGATCATTCTTTAGCTTTAATTTCTCATTAGAGAGGTTTTCAGTAAGTCTAAAGTCAGGTTTCTATTCAGTCACATCTTGTGAATACAAGTTATTGTGCTGTTAAAGTGTCTGCTAATTTAAGAGAACATGTAGTATAGATGCATGTGTTCTCTTAATCCACTTTAGATAAGTGAGTATGTCCTTTTTGGAGCATTGTGGGATGTGCTTTACTGTACTGTTTCTTGGATGGGGCAGCCAACAGCTTGCCTGTCCATTGAATAAACAGGTGCCAAGCAGTTCTCCAGCATTATAAGCATGTTTTTGACTTTGTGATAAACTGCACAAAATTCATATATCACTGAAGCAAGGGGCAAAGGAAAGGAGAAATTCCATTTCAGGAATTCTAATCTGATGTAACTGTGTTTCGATTTATATGCATAGTAATAGCATTAAGCAGTACCCACTGCTTTTACACAAGCTTTGTTGTTATTATCATGTTGTTGCTTTGTGGACTGAGAAGAAATGAGCTATAGAAGGATTAGTTTCCCAAATCCAGCTCTGGGACTTGGCTGCAGGATGTACAAGTTGAGTCTATGTTGGACTTGGCTGCAGGATGTACAAGATGAGTCTATGTTTGTGTCGTGAGGTTCAACTTCAACCTTAAAATAGAGATTATAAACAGAGATTATAAAACATGAACTTTCCAAATGAATATTCTTGAATATTAGATCACTCCCTGTACCAAATATTTTCAGTGACTCTCCAGTTGAGAGGAAATAAGAAAAAAACAATGGTCTCTATCACATCGTTTAGAAATTGTCCTTGAAACTCTAGGGGCTCAGCTGAGCCACAGCTGACAGCTTTCCTTTCAAAAGATCCACTGCCACTGCCACCACATAAGTGGCCATGAGGCACTCAATAAAGTGAAAGACTAGAAAACAGCAGGGCCCCCCAACACACACCAGGAACTGATACTTGTGCTTGAAAAGGAGAAGGAGACAGGGGAGCGAGATGCCTGACAATTGTTCAGATAGGATGGGAAATACCGCTGGTAGCACATAAATCCTTACACTTTTTGTTATGTACAGCTTCTGTGCTCAGCTGCAGACTATTCACAATTTTTATCATTTATTCCTGAACAAGTGTCCTACTGCTTATCACATAGCATGAAGTGAGATCCTTCACAGGGATGGTAGATGTTCAGACTAATCAGTAGCTAAGCACCCTAAAACACCCAGATAGACTTAATGTTTGTAAAAGGAAACCTAAGGTTCTCCACAGCGTGAAAAACACAGAATTGCCCCAGTGCACTAGCTTAAAGCTGACTCTTCTAAAATCCCCAAACAAAATCCTGCTAGAGGGCAGGGATCCATCCAGAGGAACCTGGACAGGCTGCAGAGCTGTGCCCAGCCAACTTCCTGAAATTCGACAAGGCCAAGTGTAAAGTCCTGCACCTGGGTAGGCACAATCCCAAGCACAACTCCAAGCTGGGTGGGGAACGGCTGAGAGAAGCCCTGAGGAACAGGACCTGGGGGTCTGGGGTGATGAAAAGCTCAACATGAGCCTGCAGTGTGAGTGCAGCCCAGACAGCAACTGTGTGCTGGGCTGCAGCAAGAGCAGTGTGGNATCAAAACACTGTACCTATAGTAATAAATGCAAATGCGCTCAGGAACATTCCTGTGCTCTGAATCTAGGCCATCTTTGCTACTAAACCATTACACTGTTCCCCAGTATGCATATGGGTTTCTCAAACCATCTCTTTCACTGAAATTACAGGTGCTAGACTGGGTTCTAAACTGCCCAGGGACCATTTCCAACAGAGAGCTGGCATTTAGTTACCCTCTCTTGATGGCTAACTAGAGTACACGTAAGCTACTCCAGAGCCTCTACACCCAATAGCTTTCCCCAGCATGTTTATCTTGGCAAGATATCCACAGACCAAGCACCTAAATTACTGTCCTAAGTGAATATCTAGGCAGTTAAATGAAAGCAGCTTCATTCTCCCAGGTTGTGCAATACCCCAAACACCTACTAAGGTCACTGGCAATGACAGGTTTCTAGTGTTCCTGAAAATTAATCTTGCTTTATTTGTGTAGAATTTTAGAAGTCTGGTGTTATAGTTGGACATTTTACCCAAGCTCTGTGTGACAGTCTTTAATATTGGATGGATTATGCCTATAATCCTTATGGAAAATGCAAACACCCACTTGCAAACAAAACACCAGGTTGATGTGTTTGCACTAGCAGAACTTGAATGTGGCTGGGAATTTAGCCCCATGTGGCATGGGAAGTTTATTATTTGAGTCTTAGCTGCAAAAGGTAGCACCTATAAAACCTCGTCCAGTGAGATAATAAATTCAGAAACAAAATAGAGCAAAGCCTTTGCAATTCATGGGCTGCATCTGTTTCTTGAAATAAGAAGCAGGTTGTGGCCATTCTTTGTCACATCAGGTGGTATCTAAAATGCAAAAAGGATTTTTGGATTCCAGTCCATGGTTGCTAATAATTCATTTGAAATTTCTCTGTTAATGCCTCATTTCCAAGTTGAATGTGGTTTCTACAGGAACTGCACATGGTATTGCAGTACAGCCATTTGCTACTGATATTCTTCAGTCTCCAAAATATCCTGTGATTAACCAAATTGAAAGCCATGCACATTTTTAATATGATATCTCATTTCTCTTTGATTATTTACTATAAATGATCTGGTGATTCCTTAGCATGATTGGATTATAATGTCTTTGTCACATAAAAGCACAGCATGCCTTATAGAATTGGCAATTGGAACTAGATGATCTATGAGGTCCCTTCCAACCTTATCATTCTATGATTCTATGACAATGCTTTCTAAATAATCACTTAATTTGAGTTTTTTCACTTTAAAAGGTAAGTTGCATGCTTGCTACCTAGATATTAAAGCCTATTTTCCCCATAAGCATATCTTTCTGAATTATCCTTATTAATCACTGTTATGAATGATGCAAAATCAATAATGGATATTAATTTTGATATCCAGGCAGAGGTTGTTAATAACCATGACAATTGTTTATTAACATTAAATCTTGCCAGAAAACTTAGTTACAGGGTTCCAAATGCAAGGTTTGGAAATGTATACACACAGGGAACAGGCAAAACTGGAACACTGTAAGCAAAGGCAAACATGATACTGGAAGAGAAGGTTCCTGCGGTCACTACACCGCTGGCAGTTCCTTATCCTGCTTAGCCACTGGATGGACTCAGGAAGCTCCTTTCTGCTTATGGTAGAAGGCAATTAGTGATTACAAGAGGCTTTAAGGATTTACTCACAAAATAGTATCAGACAGTACCCAAAGCAGGTGGAGGGGTTGCTGTTGGTGGTCTCAAAGCCATTAGAGGCTTTGGAATTTTCCCAGGCTCTTTTCTCAGGCAGCTGGAGTCTGGCACAGTCTCTGATCTGGTTCCTCTTGACTCCCCATTCAGCAGCAGCCTTGCAGAGGGGCAGGCAGGATGCAATGCCATGTGCAGGCTTGGCACAACGTCAGACTGGCTGTGCAGGCCGAGTGCCTGCAGGCATTTAGAGCCTGTGGCTGGTAGTGGAGTTTCCAAGCAGTTCAGGATGCAATGAGGCAGTAGCAACACCATGAATACAACAGCAAAGAGCACCTTGTGCTAGCTGCTCATCCCTTTTTATCAACGGAGCATGAGACTAATGGGCCTTTGGACATAGAATAACCAATCAGGATGGCACTTTGCCAAGCCTGACCATATTAGGTGAAGCCATAGGCTTGCTTTACTCAAATTTGGGCAGAGCACAGGCCTTGCACAAGGCAAGTTGTGTACCTTGTTTATCACAGGATGCAAACAAGTGTGGGCAAGCTACAGTCCTCAGACTCAGTGGCTCCAAGTTCTTTGTCCTCTTTCCCACAGTTGCTTCTCCCCATAGCAGAGGGAGGGAGGGAGAACAGAAAAATGTGTCTGGGCAAGCCAGGACATGTATAAGCTTATTTTGGCCTGCTTAGGCCTACCACAACCGACTACCCCCTGGCCAGATGGGCTACTTAGATCGAGGGCAGTTGGTTATCCCTCTGGGGACAAAGTATCTTGTGTGGATTACCTTGGGTACAAGCATGTTGCCCTTATTGGCAGCGAACTCCTTTGATATGGCTCATCACAATCACTGTTGTCACAGCAAAGTGACTGGAGGTAAAACAGTGAATCAGCAGTGATTGAAAGGAATGGTGAAAGAGATGGAGCCATAGCAGGGACACACTGCTTTTAATCCATAATGAAGAGTGATGCTTATAGGGAAACACAACTATCTTGGTGGCCCTCATCTCTCCTTCAATCAATATTTCATCTGCATCTCAAAAAGCAAGCTTGACTCTGTCTCTCTGCACAGGAGGGGTGTTTATTACTGAGGTTGGCAGCTGGCTCTAAGTGGTGCCATTCTCTTGTCTTTCACAGAACTACACTGTTTTCCGAAGACTTAAGCTCTCAATACACATACCAAGAGTATCAAAGGGCAAGGTAAAAAGGTATGTGAAACAGCTGTCTGAATACAGCAGGGTGATCATCTCTTATGACTGGCTGCTTCTGCTGTGTTTGATGAAGCACAGGATGCAGTCTGCTCTCTCGGCTGGCAGGACACACTGCTGACTCATCCTGAGCCTGCTGTCGACCACCACTCCCAGATCCCTTTCCACAAGGCTGTTCTCTCATCACTGCTCTCTCAATCTGTACTTGCAGCCAGCAGTAGGTGCTTGCTTTGGCACTTTGTTTCCCTCCATCTCCATATTGCTGTTCTTCAGCCCCGTGTTAGTGCGAGGGTATACCACAGGGCTTGTGTTTTATAAATACTCAATTCAACACTGCTGTACTCAGGTCTAACACTGGTATAACTCCACTGAATTCCAGCTACCCCCTTAATTTTAGGACTGCCTGAAAGGGTTGAAACCATGATTATGTCATGTTTTACCACTTGTAAAACAGGGATAATGTTACCTGTCTGCTTTGTTCTGCATCGCAGAGCCTCTCTAGGCAAAGTATTACATAAATGTTCTGCATTTATTCTTTCAAATAGTAAATCAAGGGCAAGACAAGTACAGCAAGCTGGAACAGGTCTTAAATCTGCAGGCAGGAGCAGAGTTATATTGCAGAAAATGTTTCAAAAATAATATAAAAATGTGAGACATCCTCTGCAGTGAGCAAGAGTAATTGCAGGAGTATGGGGGTGAGATGGGAACCACGGGAATTATCACTCACACCAAATTAACTGCAACAGTATTTTGCAAGCACACAGGACAGGAATATGAGAGATCAGTCAGAATGACTGGAGAAGTCATCCAGCAGAGCCAGATTCTTTCTGGCTACTGTTAGAAATTGAGGCCTTTATGATTTTGCTTCGCATGGACTGAATGAATGTTACTGACAGGACCTTGTTTATATTGGCATAATTCACTTCCCTACAAAAAATTCCTGTGCCAGCTAAATCCGTAGGAAAATGAACATTAAATAAAGAATTAGGTAATTGCATATAGCTTCAGACAGCCATCACATCAGTGATATATGGCAATATAGAGGTGCAAAACTTCCTAGATGTCAATTAGTTTGACAAGCTGGATGGGTGGGCAAAACCTTTTCTTTACATCTCCTTCCTTTTCCCCCATCTTCCTCTTTTCATCTCCATCCTTTTCCTCTCCATCTCCCTCTTTCCATCACTACCTCCCCTTTTCTACCATATCTGCCCCTTTCCCACCTGACATCCCATTTTCCCCTTTCTTCTTCCAAACGCAAAGCACCTGGGTTCTGTTGGAGTCTCCTCCCACCCCAAGTGTGGCCACTTTGCCCTCCCTGCTCACTCCTCTATTTAATCCACCCCAGGAAAGGCAGAATCTCCAAGCTGTGCCCAACTGGGCAGAGGGATCCTCCTCCCATCATCACTGGTGAGTCCCCATGGTGCATCACTGGGTGAATGGTGGAGGGGATCAAAGGCCGGGGGGCCTGGTGGCCCCCCGGTTTGGTAGGGATAGGCTCATGAAAAGATAAATTTCAGGTGGCACTGTTAATGTGAGGAAATGTTGTTTAACTCTATGCTGTTCAAAGAGGTTTTCAAGGAAAATTAAATAAGTAAGGGAGTGGGGAAGTTAGGGGAAGCTGAAAAATATCAAGAAACAATCAATTAGAAAGTGTAGCATGGGCTGGTAGCTCTCACTTAGGTTAGGCAGGAATAGGATGGTCACTCTATCACCTGTGTGTGCTGGCCAGGCAGGATTAGTCAGGAATAGGATGGTCACTCTAACATCACCCGTAGGTGTTAGCCAGGCACGGCCTACTTACTTAGGCTGAGCTCCTCTATGTTTAGTTACTAGAAGCAAGGTTCAATTCCTGTTCAAGCCCTTCCACAAAAACTTCCTCTTTGAACAAGGAAAAGAGGTGGCTGACTTGAGAAAGTTTGCAGGTGGTAGCAGGTTGGCTGTTTTCTTACCCACTGAACGTGCTCTGGGACAACTCTACCAAAGGCATGGGAACCAGGTGAAGAAGAAGCAAATGTAGAGTTGGCCTGAACAGAAGCACAAAAGCAATGCAAGTTGCCAAAGGCAAGAGCTAGCCTGGCTGAGCTGCAGGAGCTGGAGTGTCTCTGCCCAACACCTAGCAAAGAGGCACTTGCTGCAGAGTTAGATCAAGCCTGAACAAGGCCAAAATAAACTCACTTCCCTTGGCACCAGCACTCCCATTTTCCCAGTATTTCCATATTTGTTAAAAGGATTCAAAACGTTATTTGAGACAACTGATGAGGAGAGCAGGCACTGGTCCTAGTAAATCCCAGAGCACTGCTAGGTTCTATGACAGTCTATGATTGCTGCTGAGGTGATGAAAATTCAAGCAGCTGATCCTCATGAGTGCTACTGCCAACATGCAGAACCCATGACCTTTGTCCCATGTAGGTGTCCAGTGCAGACATCTGCCTGTGGCCTCAAGCTGCAGCATGGGAGGGTTAGGTTGGAGATGAGGAACAACTTCCCTGCTGAAAGAGTGGTCAGGGACTGGAACAGGTCGCTCAGGGAGGTGGAGTCACCATTCCCAAAGGTGTTCAGAGTGCATGTTAAAGTAGAAAGGAACCCAGAGTGTGCTCAGCTGTTGAAAGAAATGTTCAGTATTTCATAGAACCAAATCTCAGAGTCTGTAACATGAGAACATTGTGCCTGGTACTGGTGTTTGAAGCTCAAGAGCTTGAAGAAAATGACCCTATTTCTAGATAATATGAACAAGATGAGACCCTTACATAATAATGATCTCATTCCTTATACAGACTTCAGCTATATCTCAGATAGGGAAAGAAAATACCTTCTCTTCTTGCTCTTGGAGTCTAGAACATGCCCAACATTAGTTCAGGCTTTATACTTAGGGAGGAGTTTCTATTTCCTGTGAAAATGCTTGAAGGCAACAGTACATCTAATACTTTCCAAAAGCTTAGTGCTATTTGCAGCTACCAACAGTATCTTCTGCAACTGAGATCCTAAATCTCAGGCTTCTGAAAACCGGAGGTTCAACAAGAGCAACCGTAAGGTCCTGCAGCTCGGTGGACGCAATCCCAAGCACAAACACAGGCTGNATGCAGATACACTTTTTACCCAAACAACTTTAAATCTGATCCTGAGTGAAGTGATAGTAAGAAGCACGTGCCAGTAGTTCAACTGTACCAAATTTAATAGCTGTAAGTGTCCTGAAGGTAATATGGAGCAATCAGGAGAGCTGTGATTGTGATGTGAAGTGCTTCGGGCCCCCTTCGTGTGTGTGGAGAAAGGAAGAGCTGTAAATGCACCTCAGCAAAGGCTGTGGTGCCTCATTTCAGTAGTGTGCTGAATAGGTTGTGCTAGAAGTTTAGCATAACTTCTCTGTTTTTCTCTTGAGGATTATAATCTGCTAAATGAGAGATGAGTGACAACTCTGGGTTTTATCCTGGCAAAACAAGAGTGGTGTAGTGTGGCATCATGTGTAAAGAGTGAGAGGATTACAAAAGGAAATGGAAGAACCATAAATATGAGCAGATGTGTTGATTTTTTTCAGAGGATGGAAAGTATTTTACAGTAGGCGTTTCCTGCTCTTGTCATTTCAAGGACAATGAGCACAGGTGTCCGGTAAAGGTACAGCATATCACTTGGAGATGGCACAATTATGGATGTTCATCACCTGCCTTTGCTTTTAGAGGTTGGAGACAGATTAAGACATTGTGGGCATCCTCTTGAGTTGTGTCCTTCTGCAGTGCTATCTAATTAATGAGTTCTGGCACTGTTTCCAAGGGGCTGTTTTACTTCCTTCAGTAGTTTAGCTTTTACCTTGTCTGCCTGCTTTCGATGGAGGAAAAAGCCTGGAAAGGAGAAGGCTCAGGGCAGACATCATTGCTGTCTGCAACTACTAGAAGGGAGGTTGTAGCCAGTTGGGGTTGGGCTCTTCTCCCAGGCAATCAGCAACAGAAGGAGGGGACACAGTCTCAAGTTGTGCCAGGGGAGGTCTAGGCTGGATGTTAGGAGGAAGTTCTTGCCAGAGAGAGTGATTGACATTGGAATGGGCTGCCCAGGGAGGTGGTGGAGTAGCTGTCCCTGGAGGTGTTAAGGAAAAGCCTGTATGGGGCACTTAGTGCCATGGTCTGGTTGCTTGGCTAGGGCTGGGTGATAGGTTGGACAGGATGAGCTTGGAAGTCTCTTCCAACCTCTTACCTCACCTATTTCTCTCCTTTGAGCAGAGCAATTCAACCTCTTTGAGACCAGCTCAAAAGGCACGGACATAATCCCTCCAGGAGGTTGATTCTATGACTGAGGAAGGCTGCAAGGGTAGCAGCGTATTGGGATCTGTTTCAGGAAAAACCTTTCTCAGGCAAGAGGGCAATCAAGCACAAAATAGTTGCTTCGTGGTGTTTTGCACCAAACTGCAAGTTTAAATAGAAAGAAATAAAGGATGCTACTTGGCTCTGAAATGTTCCTTTGTCTGTTGT
Organism: Ramphastos sulfuratus; assembly: GCA_013399055.1. Classification (NCBI taxonomy): domain Eukaryota; kingdom Metazoa; phylum Chordata; class Aves; order Piciformes; family Ramphastidae; genus Ramphastos; species Ramphastos sulfuratus. The sequence goes on from WBNM01042906.1 coordinate 20,841, forward strand.
ATCCATTATAATCATGGTGTGGACAGCATGAATATGCTTGGGAATATTTTCAGAGAGTTCATTAGGCCTCTGGAAAAAAATCACAAGTGTAGTCTCTGTCCTGACATGTTAGCTTTTCTACTCCAGAGTGGGAACAATGAATGGTAATTACAGGTGTAAAAATCATCTCTGTAAATATGGCTCTGAGCACAATATCCACAAGTGTAAATATAGATGGTGAGAGGGAAGCTCAAAAATCTGTGAACCACTTTCTTGCAGTCTCTGCTACACAGCAGCACTAGTACATGAGAATCTGTGTAGTGGGTTGGGGGTACTTGTTCTCACACTCTCTAGCTGAGCACTGTTTGAAATACATTTCAAGCAGTTCTTTTCCGTTATTCCTTTCACAGAAAGACAAAACATAAGCTACCAAAAAAAAAAAAAAAAAGACAAACAGAAGTCATAAGATTCACAGGCACTCACAAAAGACAGAACAAGAGAATGCAAAAGCCTCTCTCACATTGACAGTTGCTGGCCATGCATGTACTTCCAAAACTAGAGCATGCAGAAAGTCAGCCTTGAGCATCTCTTGCATCAGTAATTTGTAGGTTCCCTGAGATAGTAAAGAAAGTGCCCACATCCCACCTACAAGCACATCACCTTAACTTAGGATCAATAAACTCTTCTGTGCCTCCAGATGCTTCCTCCATAAATTCTTGCTTCTCTCCTTGCAAGCATTTCTATTTGGAGCTTCTTTCATTTTGCAAGTACCTCCTCAATTTCCTGCGGAGCTCAGATGAGTTCATTCCCTGCTCCTGCTATCCACTTCAAGACTACCCAAGGTTCACAGAGATGCAGATCATAACAATATTAACAGCTTAATAGAATTATTTAATTTTCCTTTTTGTTTAGCATGATGGGACTGCATTAAGAAAGAGGGAAGAAAAATCCAGTGTGTTTTCAGATAAGCACATGCTTATTTTAAGCCACTGTACATAGAAAAGCAATTAGCTCCCTTATATGGTAAAATTAATCTTCAGTTCTTAAAGATATAGCCCATTGTTATCCACAAGCTAATCTGTAGAAATGCACATGTTACAAATGCAATTCTTCACTTAAAACATTGGTTAAAAATGTGATTTAAAACACATTAATATTAGCAGAGGACTTTCCTCTGACTTCTAAAGGAGTCTACATCAGACCATTACAGATAAAACATTTCTGGCTCTCTGGAAGGAATAGAAGCAAGACATGAAAATTAAATCACTTAACTGTGGATTGTGAACAGAATTAAAACACATCCAGCATGTGAAGATGAACCACACCTTTTCCTCTAATGCACAGAGGAGCACAAACAAGAAAAGCAATGCTCCAACTTCCTAATAAATTACCTATTCAAGCACTAGTGTGTGCTTAAGTGACAGACATTAAGATATTTTCAAATAGGCCACTCCATCCTGTCATTGGGCACCTTGTTGCCACAGCTGTCTTCTGCTTAATTCTAGTCACACCTCTCCTTTTGCTAACACTCTTGTTGTAAAGTCACCTTGTGGGGGTCTCAAAATGATTCAGTTTTTCACTTTACAAGTAGCAGGATCTGCTACACATGGGATTACAGAAGAACTCCAGCAGAAATGTGTTCAGTGGCAGTGGATAAAGCAGGGGGTATTTGTAAGGCAGTTTTCATGCAGGTAAGAAACAGCAGGCAAAAATAACTGCTGGAGAATTAAATATAACAACCACCAATCTGTGGTTTTTCAACACATTATCAATTCAGCTTGGTGATAAGAGTGACAATATTAGGAGGAATGAAAGCTAGTACCTTTGCATCTGTTTTTTATTCAGATTGAAAGCACAAAGATGAAAAATGCCATACCCCAACCATCAGATCTTTCTCCATTCTGAGAAAGACATCACAGATCTGGAGGTAGTGAGTTGCTCAAAAACACTGCAGTTTGTCAGCCAGTACAGTAGCCACTTTCTCTTGACAGTAGGTGCTGGGAAGCTTTCACAGCAGTTGTGTTGTGTGCTAGCCAACACAATGTTAGCAAATGTTCTTTCCCTCAAATTGAGACAATAAGCAAATTAAAAGCTTTTGCTGATCTGCTCTTTCAACGATGACAAAAATCATGTTTAATATGACTGAGAAGGGAGGAGAAGAATGTGCAGGTTGGTCTGGAACATTCTTTTTTTCTTCTGCACTGTACTTTCCTCTGAAAAGTTCTTCTAAGACAAGTTGAAAGTTTTGAACAATCGTAGCACTCCTGGAGCTGTGACTTCAATGAAAACAGCAACAATGATGCGACCACACCACCCCTTGCCCAAACAACAGCCCCAACCAACAAGCAACAGCCCCAACCACGAAAACCGACAAGCAACAACCCAAACCACCCCAAACAACAAGTGACAACCCCAACAGCCACAACCATCCCAACCAACAACAAAACCTAATCAAAAAGCTTTAGATGAAAAGATCAGAATAGAAAGAAATCCTGCCCATTACAATTAGGCTGAAAAGATGAGGGCTACAAGTGGCGGCTAAGTAATTAAGAAGATCTGTACATTGATATTCAGTTCATAGGTATTGAATAAATCTCTTCATTCTCTATTAGAAAAAATTACTCCCGTTCAACACCCAGCAGACTGAAAGGAGGCACACAGACCTTCGCATCTTTCAGGGAAAGTAATGCATTCTTGCCATGAGATAGGAAATAGTTATCACGTCTATGTTGCTCTGAATATCTTCACCTCTGCCAGTGACACTGCAATTACCTTACTGTCATCTTTAATGAGAAATGGCTCGTGGTGATGAGCCTGGTCCTGAATAAATGACTAGACAAAGTAGCTGGGGATGTAGAAGACTCTCCCTTCACCTGAAGGCCATCAAGTTTAAACAGATTTATGGAAACGAACAAACACAGTTATTGTCCTGTCTTTGATGGAGGTCAGACTAAATTAATATTACTGGTGGTTTGCTGAGAATCATGACCACATCAACACTTGATGGGTGGGATATGATCAGAAATGGTAACTCCCAAGGGGCAGGAAGCCATATCTGCTTGTTACAGAGCTGGACTATAACCCTAGGTGGCCTTTTTCCTGTTCATTTCACCCATCTTGACCAATAAATATGAAAGCTTGAGCAGTAAAACGACGGGAGGAAAACTTGATGACTGATGAGCTGGATTTTTTCTCATTCCTGACCTTGCTGGGCCAGTCCACCATCTTAGAGGATCATCAATCAACAAATCTCTTTCATTTTATCTTTGCCTGGAAAACAAAAATATTCACACTTAGTATTAATGTCGCACACGTGGAATTTATAAAGACTTAATAAAAGACTTAATAAATACCCACTTTAATAAATGATTTACCAATTGTTATACAATCCCCTTGGCCAACAGACTGCCTATATTCAGGGCTCCTCAGCTCTCACTGCCACTTTTCCTTTTGTGCTCTGCTGTTAGTTCTACACAGTGCTTACTATTAACCATCAATTTAACATTTAAAAATATTGCTTCATAGATAATACGGCTGAGAAAACTGAAAATGTTTTAAGTCTGATATCAGTGAACAAAGGTGTTACTTTTTTCCTCACTCCCCTTGCTTAAGAGTAACAATAGAAACCACTGTAACTGCTGGCAAACACACATTAGTCTCTTGGCTTTATTTCTGAAATTTCTCTATTAGAGCTTCTTTAATTAGATGCATAAATCTTGTAAATGATGTCAATGTTCATAATTAAATGAGACAATTGCAAAATCAACTGCAGAACAAAATGTAGATAAATGTGGAAATGAACAATACAGGATTGCTTTAATATAAATCTGCATGACTAACACTGCCATAGTGATGTAGCAGAGAACCTATAACATCGGCTTCATACATATGAAAATTCAATTAAATTATCAGCCATGAATTACTGTAGCACAAATATCAGCAATGAAAACTTTGACCTAATTATTTTGAGATTTTTTTTTTTTAAGCAGAAAAAAGGTCATATTTCAGTATGGTGAAGCTGGTAGATTTGTTTTGTGGTGCTTAAACAGTTTAATCCTGTAAAGTCTTTGGAAAAAAAAAAATCTATCTTTTACCAATGGCAAAAATACAAAAAGAGAGGTAAGATGGATTTAAAATGTATTATTGGTCAAAACAAAATCAAATCATATAAGAATAAAAGGCAGTACCTCAAGTGTAAGCTGTCATAGCAATTGAAGCTCTGTTAATTAGAATATTTTACATGAACCCAAATATTTAATACAAACTCAGAGTCCATATCCAATCACAAGGTGCATCTTACTGGGTTTTTTTTAGAAGAAATACCTATTTTCATGAAATGAGATGCATGCTTCTGTCACTCCAGTAGTTTGGGGGAAGGGAGTCTAGAAAAAAATGGCTGGAGAAGAATTTCAAATGCTTTCAACATCCATGAAATTAAAGCATACAGGACTGACAGCAACATTGACTTTGCTTGCAGGTATGTGTAAATACATATTTACATGGTTCTATACACATACATGAATATATGTACATATGTTTGCAGCATGTATAAATACATATTTATATGTGTATATACACATACATGAATAGAATACTGTGTGCAGTTCTGGAGGCCCCAGCACAGGAAGGACGTGCAACTGTTGGAGCGCATCCAGAGGAGGCCACAAAGATGCTCAGAGGGCTGCAGCAGCTCTGCTATAAGGACAGGTTATGAGAATTGGGGCTCTGCAGCCTGGAGAAGAGAAGGCTTCCAGTATCTGAAGGGGGCTACAGGAAGGCCAGGGAGGCACTATGACAAGGTCTTGCAATGACAGGGCAAGAGGCAATGGGTTTAAACTGGCAGAGGGGAGGTTGAAACTGGATGTTAGGAGGAAGTTGTTNAAAGCCTTTGGCCAGATGCTCAAGTCTGCCACCATAAAGTCTCAGCCGAAGAACTGACTCCTTCATGAGTAAGATCTTACAGTGCTTTGTGACTCAGTGCTTCAGAAATTCATTGCTCTTGATGTCAGATTTACTGCTATGAGAAACATGCAGACACAACTAGCCAGTTGCCCCACCTACACATTCTCCATCCTGGCAGCACCACATAATGGCATTCTCTGCTGTTCCGTATAGACTGCCAAATCCCTCGCCAGTGCTTAACAAAGGATAATACTAACAGGACATATTTAAAGCACTAACTTGGGGTTATCAAATGGCAAAGTGCTAGATGGGAGGGTCACTTCAGGGATTTATTCCTGTAGGCCCTAAGCAGAGACCTTCAGTTTGCACTAAAACAGCATCTCAGCATGTCCTCGGCCCATATATGGGCACACAGAAGAGTATATTAATGACTTAGGGGTAAGGATAATAATGGACAGCAGGTAGTACCCAATCCTGAACCTGGAAGCTGTAGAGCTTAGAGGGCATGGGTATACAATAGCTGCTCATGGGTATACAGTAGCTGCTCAACCAAGTTACTCTTTGCATTTGAAGAAGGCAGATCACTGCTCTGTCCTTTCCCCAAGTTTCCTTGGAAGGAGGTTTTGGGAAAACTTGAGGAAAGGACACAACAGTGAGCTGTCTTCTCATGATTTCTGATGCAAGTCAGGATGTCATTGACCTTCTTGCCATATTAGGTGTTTTCCTGTGTGACCTTCTCTAGGTGAACCTGCTTTAGTAGATGGATTGGACTTGATGATCTCCAGGGGTCCCCTCCAAACCCCACTATTCTGTGACTCTGTGTGAGGTCACCTCACCCAAACTTACAAATGTCACTGAATTTCTATTCACCCAGACTTACACATACAGACATCTAAGGAGAACTGAGCATTCAACCCTGAGGATCTTTAGTTCTATCTTTAGCTCTAAAGGAGATGAAGCTTTAAGAAGGGTGATCTGGATATCTGGAACAAATTTGCCAAAGGAAACCCATAGGCTGCTCCAAAACTTGCACTCTCCAAGGATTATAGAGAAGAGCACTTGCTCTGTGTGGGATGGTATTGGCAATCATTCATGGCTCAAAACTAGCTGGGCACAAGCCAATTCTGGTTCAGGTGCTATCTTATCAACTGTGATTGCATGTCTTCTGTATTAGAAGTGGATGGAGCCCAGATAGTTCAAAGAACAGGTGAGGAAGACACAGATACAACTGCCTGCACCCTTCCAGACAGATATGCCCTCAGACCTGAACAATCTTGGATCAAGTTGGTGTCCAATATTTGCTCCCTACACATGCTTAACCTATTGCGTGCTGCAGTAGCTCACAGGTTTCACAGCATGTCTAGAGCCTGTTGTACTGGATGAAGAAAGTACTAGAGCAGGAGAGAAGCTATGGTGCTGCAAGCAGCAGAGATCATATTCTCCTTACTTTTAGCACAAAACATGCAGTCGTGGCACTTCAGGACTTGATTTAGCGGCCATGGTAGCGTTGGGTTGGTTGCTGAACTTGATAATCTTAGAGGCCTTTTCCAACTTTTATGATTCTATTATTCTGTGATTTTTCTTTCTGAAACTTGGTTCTGGGCTTCCTCTTTGCTGTACAGTCCACTGCAGCCCACATTGCCTCATGATCTAGAGCACCAGGTATTGGTGCGATGCTCAGCCACTGAGAACACACATGTGCTGCTATTTCTTTACCACGTGAAACCTTAAATAACATTATTTAACTAAGAAAGAAAGAAAAAAGAAAAAAGAAAAAAGGCAAGCAGACCATCGTTCTGCTCTGCCCTGAGGCTGAGACAGGAGTGAGTGAGCTGCCTCTGACACATGTCACATAAAGCACCACCTGCAGACAGTGATGTTCTGCAGTGCTCAGGACACCTGCATAATGCACCTGCATAAACTAAACTGAGTTTTGCCTTACCCACACACCTATAGAGACATAGTCCTGAGCAGCTTCAGAGGAAGCACATATCCTAATGGGCAACGCTTCCACAGCATATTAGCAATGTTTGGTTTAAATATCTAATGCAAAGCAAAACAAGACCAAACCTGTTTCATTTATTTACTTCCAGCCAGAAGGCAGATATAGAGCAATTAGCTACATAAAGACTACTTTATTGAGACATGGGTCCTGTCATTGGAGATGGCTAATATGATGTCTTCATTTCCACTATTAACAGACATCTACAAGGAGTAGAGACTGTACAGTGAGTAGTTTACAGTGATAATTTGCATCAGCTACTGAGTGATGACTGCTGCTGAGAACTGCTCCCTATGCTTCGGTGGATGGCTTCACTTCCACTAGTAACGGACATCTACAAGGAGTAGAGTCTGTACAGTGAGTAGAGTTTACAGTGGTAATTTGCATCAGCTACTGAGTGATGACTGCTGCTGAGAGTTGTTCCCTATGCTTCAGTCTGTTGCCATCTAAGCTGTACTGAGGGCACCCAAAGTTCGGTGTGACAAACCCAGGTCTCCTGCACTTCACAACACCTTGCAACAGCCTGTAGGGGTTGCTTGGTTTTGTTATGCTTTACCCAAGTACAGCTGATTTCAGTTATAACAGTAGATTTAATGTGTTAGGGTTTAGAAAACTTCCTTTCTGCCATATAGGTGAACCTGGAATCACTATTGATTTTTCATAGTTCTCACTTGCTTGCCTTTCCTTGTACCTGAAATGACAAGTGATGCTAATTGTTTACATGAGTAGCAATATGCTCCTGTCACTCTTCCATCATTGCATCTCAAAGCCCTCTGCTGAGTCCTGAATCCACTTTTTGAATTTTTAATTCCCTGACAACAGGAAATCCCTAAAGCTTTTACCATGCCCAGAAGCAACTGCCCTCAGATCTCACCCATGTCTTGGTGAGCTGCTTCTGACTGAGAGAATACCTCTGCTTGCAGCACCTGCAGCTGAGCCAGTCACCCTCCTCCTGGCAGGGGATTAAAAGGGTGCTGCTCAGTGCATCCTCATCACACTGTTTCCCCCTGCAGCTCTGGGTTTCAGTGTGGCATATACTTAAATGTGCCTTCGCAAAAGATTTCTTCAATGGAATTAGAGAAAAGGACAACATTAAATAACCTTGCATTCAATGTTCTTTACTCATTAGTAGGTTAACGAGACCAGACAGGAGAACTGTGATATTTCTGTTCCAGGCAGAGTTCAAATTCACACTTATTATGATCCAAAATTATGTTTTTAATTAATGTGTTCCCTTTCCCAATAAATATTAAAAAAAAAACCCTAACAGCAAAGCACTGGATGTGCTGAGATTCTGAGCTAGTCAGAGCCCTTTGTGTTTTGAGCTTACTAGAGTCTGGCTTCTCAATTTGATCACACTGCTGTAAATCACAGTCTGGTCAATAATGTCACACAGGAGCAGTGCAGTTAAAAAAAAAAAAAAAGAAAGAAAATACTGGAACCAATACAGTTTCACAACCCAAAACTCCATGTGCCTAAACATCCTGAATCTCATTGGGTTTTGCAAATATTTTTATGTGTTTGAGTCTTATGTGTACAATTTTTAATAATTGAATCAGTCCATATTTATGAGAAGAGTGTTAAAGCAACCATGGTGTACAGATTAAGAATCAGCCTCCAGTCAGGTAGCAGAAATAGTAAGATACATAGATGCCAAGACACTGTGTTGTTAATAGACTGTAGGGAGATATCTCAGGATGAGTTTGATGTTTTTCAGCTTTTTTTTTTTTTCAATTATTCATTCTTTTTTAATATTGTTGATTTAGGAGAGAGACATTCATGTAGCCAAGTCTGAAGTTATATCCCTCTGACTCATTAATATTTGCTGCACTCAGGACCTACCTGTCTCAGGACCTACCTACCTATCTGTTGACTGGCAGATGTCAGTGAAGGAAGCACCTCACTCCTTGAATCATCTTTAAGCAGCAACCAGCATGGTGACTGTGCATCTGAACAGGTTTCATAATTCGCATCCTATTTTCACACAGTAGCTTCAGATTTTTCAGTCTTACTGAAAGGTCAGGAACACTTTTGTTCTGGGAGACAAAAAGATATCAGCAGGTTCAAGAACAGACATTGAGTTCAATAATCAAGGAATACAAAGTTACACGGGGCTTGGAAGCTACTGGTTCCACCAATCTCTCCAAAGGCACTTAAAATTGTTCCTTTCAGGACTCTTCTTCATTTAGTGTTCCGCTTCAGGATCTGACTCTCTTGCTGCCAAGTGTGTTGAAATATCACAAAGGATACCTGCTCTGCAGCTTTATAAATATACATATGCAGTTTTATTTTGGCATTCAGTAGAACTCTGCTGATGGACGCACTGAAAAAGAGGGGAGAAATAAGCCTTACCTTTTAGAGTTTGTCATCCCAAAATGAAATAAGAGACAAGAAGCAGACCCAGTTAGGGAAGCACAGAGACCATGAGCTCTGTTTTTTTTTCACTCATTTTCATTTTGACTAGCAGACTGAAACTGAACAATGAAATAGTTAAATATTCTGGATTAAACATTTATCTTGGAGCATTTGTCTTCTCACACATAAATTAAATTTTCTTGTTTAATCTCTGCTTTTCTTCTAATTATCTCTCTCCACACACACTAATGGCTCACAGCTAGCATCTCTCTCCAAGCAAGATGATTAGGAAGTGTCTGTAGCAGGGCTTTATTTTTTTTTTCTTTATTTTTTTTCCTCCTGGAGATGAGAATGCTACCCACTTGCTATGAAGAATCAGTTATAGCAATGGATATATAAGGCAAAACCAGATCAACAATTTAGGCACTTCTCTTGAAACAGGACACAATTTACATTTTTTTACATCACATTATTACAGATTCTTTGAAATGAAAAGTCCTGGGTTTTTTTTTCCCCACCTCAACACATACGATCACTCTTCCAGCTTAAACATTGATCTTTTGTGTGTACGTGTGGGTAAAGTTTTAAAGCTGAATATTTGGTGAGGATTTATTTGTCATGGTTGGCCTAAGCAGGCCAAAATAGGCTTATACATGTCCTGGCTTGCCCACACACGTTTTTCTGCTCTCCCTCCTTTTATTTTGGGGGAGAAGCAACCACAGGAAAGAGGACAAGGAACCTGGAGCCATTGAGTCTGAGGACTGTGTCTTGGCCAGACCTGTTTTGAACTCTGTGGTAAACAAGGTACACAGCTTGCCT
>WBNM01042906.1:30957-47289 GCA_013399055.1 Ramphastos sulfuratus
TACCTCTTACAGTGTTCCAGTTTTGCCTGTTCCCTGTGTGTATGAATTTCCAAACCCCGCGTTTTGAACCTTGTAACTAAGTTTTCTATTGAGATTTAATGTTAATAAATAATTTTCATAGTTATTAACAATCTCTACCTGGATATCAAAATTAATATCCATTATTAATTGTGCATCATTTGTAACTTATTACAAAGAAGTACAGCTTCCTTTACTATGCATTTTAAAGGCATGTCTATGAATCTGGATAAAGAAGTAAGAAAATTTAGGTCAAAGGATGTAAAAAGATACAAATAGCACTTTTCTAGAATCTACACAGCTAAGGGAAATGAGCCACAAGTCTGGAGCCTAAAACTCCTTTGTTTCAGTTTCATGAAAGGTAACTAGGACGAGGAGCAAAAAGTGGTGTTCACAAAGAAACTCTAGGATCCATCCTCATGGCTTATTTCAAAGTCCAGTTTAGGGCTGGAGGTTATCCTTACATCCCTAATGAAAGACATCCTCTAGTTCTAAATTGCACTTTGAAAAACCTTTGTGGAGCACTTCCTTTTAAATATAACAACACATAACAGTCTATAAAAATAGTAATGGAAGCTGTTTGTATCACTGCCTCTCCTGAGTTTGTTCTCAGCCTGAGCACACAACATAAAAACTGGAATGCACTGGGAAAAAAATGTGCCTATGTCACTGTGAAATTTAACACAGATGTCTTTTTTTCCCTCATTTCAAAAATGTATTTTTCAATTTACTCTCCTTCATGTACATCACATCACAAACAAGTACTCCTTACTCCCATTTGTCTTCCATTCCTGCTGCTCATCAGAGCATTTGGCTATCATTTGGCTCAAAGCACCTCCAGCCTTGCCAATTAATTGATGAAGAACCATTATGAGACAAATACATCATCTGCATTTTAACTGCTCGAATGGAAGGTTATTGGAGTAATAACTGGCAACAGCAAAACCATTAATAAAATATGGGCTGGGAATAGCAAATTACAAATTCCTGCACCTAGTTCCCAAAATAAGTGCGCTCTTGAAGGTAGTTTTAGCACTCGCGATGTCATAGATGAATGATGCTGATTAAAAAGGAGTAAGGAAAAGATTATCACTTTAGTATAAAAACCACTGGCATCATTATCACTCTCATCTAAATAAAAACTGTTAAATTTTTCAGTGGTTTCATGGCCTTGATGCGAAATTGCAGGTGTCACTGCATGCTGGTAGATGAGCACAAGATAAGACAAAAAATGGAGATGAAGTAGGTTAGACCAAGAACGAAAGCTCATGGAGCATCAGAAGAGGTGGCAGACCTGTGGCTTTAAAAACAGACTCTTCATGTGCTTCCTTTTCTGAATGAAATGTTTGTATTGCTTCTGCCAGTTGTTAGATGTCCCTTACAGCACAGACACCATCACTACAAAGGACCCAATAGCTACTTAATGACTAAAGATGTAAATTATTCAGAGTGCTTAATGTTGTTATCACAACCCAAAAATATGAATAAGCTTCCTAGAGAGGGAATGAATAGGCCACAGGGCTCAGAAGTACTCTCTCTCTGTCACATATTTGCAGGAAGCCCGGAGCTGACCCTCTTTCCTTCTCTAGACTTTTTTCTTTTTTTCCCCTCTCCCACTCTCTCTGTCTTCTTGTCAGCTTAAAATTTAAACTTTTTGCAGCAACTTGGTTCTCATTGCCTGGCGTGTGCAGTCCCTCACACAATGAGGAACCAATGTAATGCAAATCGCAATATTAAATATTCATACAAAAGCTTCCTAGTGTGACTGCATGAAATCAGAACAATCAGGGAGCAGGCATAAGCTGAATGCCTAGGTAAGATGAAGCACAGAGATTTCTGTTACAATTGCAGCCTCATTAGAGGAAGTGTGCTGACATAAGCTGTGTTTTCATTGTCGTGAGCCCAATTTCATAACCATGTATTAGAGTTATGAGTTCTCCTTGCAAGCCATAATGTTTTCACTTTTGGTTGTGCAATCACATATTGTTAGCTTAAGACATTTTAAAATTTATAAATGGCTCTGTAATATGTGGACTTTTCAGCTATATAAAATTGTTCCTTAAAAAATAATCTGAGGCATTGGTCACTGGAGCCAATGTCACCTAACAGCAAATAAATTCATAGAATCATAGAATGGTAAGGTTGGAAGGGACCTCAAAGATCATCTAGTTCCAACCCCCTGCCATAGGCAGGGACACCTCTCACTAGTACAGGTCACTCAAGGTCTCCTTCAACCTGGCCTTGAACACCTCCAGGGAGGGAGCAGCCACAACCTCCCTGGCCAACCTGTGCCAGTGTCTCACCACCAGTGAGCCACTGAGCTCTGAGCCAGTGAGCTGTAAAGAACTTCCTCCTACCATCCAGTTCAAATCTCCCCTCTGCCAGTTTAAACCCATTGCCCTTTGTCCTGTCATTGCAAGACCTCGTCAATAGTCCCTCCCTGTAGGCCCCCTTCAGATACTGGAAGGCTACTCTAAGGTCTCCTCAAAGCCTTCTCTTCTCCAGACTGCAGAGCCCCAACTCTCTCAGCCTGTCCTCATAGCAGAGCTGCTGCAGCCCTCTGAGCATCTTCATGGCCTAGTCTGGACCTGCTCCAACAGTTCCATGTCCTTCCTGTGCTGGGGGTTTCAGAACTGCACACCGTACTCCAGGTGGGGTCTGAGGAGAGCAGAGCAAAGGGGCAGAATCCCCTCCCTTGCCCTGCTGGCCATGCTGCTCTTGATGCACCCCAGCACTCGGTTGCTATCTGTGCTGCATACATACACTGCAGGCTCATGTTGAGCTTTTCATCACCCCAGACCTCCAGGTCCTTTTCCTTAGGGCTTCTCTCAGCCATTCTCCACCCAGCCTGGAGTTGTGCTTGGAAATTTTGACTAAATTAGAAGTTAACTACATAACTTCAAGCAATTCCTTCAACTAACAATTAGTCATATATTTTCCTTCCTTATAATAAAAACAACACTAAAATGTTATGCAGCATTCCTGTTCCTGTCTGATGCTTTGCTTCAGAAATTGATAAAGGACGTGTCCAGCAATTAATTATTTGCAGCAGTTTGCAGGATTGTGCACTGAGAATTTTAGCTGGAATGTTTGGATTGATGCAGCCTGTTTTGGAAAAGTTGCTTTACTCTATAATCCAGATAAGGTGGCAAAAACTCACATATGAATGGCTCGGTGGCATGAAAATACACTGAATAAAATGAAATCTACATTCAGTAAAAGAGTTTTTTGGGTTTTTGGGTTTGTTTTTTTTTGGCCCTTGATTGAATGATTGAGCCTGTCTCTGGCTGTATTGGCTATTTAGTCTGTTAGCTGTTCAAGGCAGCTTTTATCTCCTGTTCATCATGAAGCAAGCTTTTCTTCTAAATTATAGCTGTGAAAGCTCATTCTTGCTCAATACTTCCTTACTGAAACTGGTTATTTCAGGGGAAGAAAACATGGCTGATGTCCATCATAATGAATTTCTATGCAGTAGAGTTTATATAAATATATTTTTAGCACAGCGGACATGAATTGAAATCTCAGGAATTTGACTTGGGGTTAATGTTTTGCACTTTAAGGCTTTAGACCACAAGACTGGTATTAAATAGTTCTCTCTCTCAGCCTGGCAGCCAGTCACAACTGCAGTCCCCCAGGGACTGATACTGGGGCAAACAATGTTTAATATCTTTATAAGTGATCTGGATGTTGAGACCAAGAGCGCCTTGATGAACTTTGCAGACAACACTAAATTGAATAGGGAGGTTGACACTCCAGAAGGGAGAGCCACCCTCCAGGAAGACCTGGACAGGCTGAATGAATGGGCTGGTTCAGCAGGGACAAATGTAGAGTCTTGCGCCTGGGAATACATAACCCAGGAGTGCACCTTACACTGAGACTTGGCTGTAGAGCAGCTCTGTGGAAAAGGACCTGGGGGCCTCAGTGGAAAATAAGCTCAGCATNGCACCCTGTTGTTATGGAGGGGTAATAAATTAATGTGAGATATGATTGTCAAAGGTTATATTGAAAGACAAGCGGGCAGCAGACTTAACCCAAAACCCACCATTTACAGATGATCATAATTTTAAGAGATCACAGCAAGCTGTTATATCTTTACTATTCTTTCTTCTGGCACCTAACGTGAAAACAAATCCACACATATCACATTGCCTCCAGAACCTCATAGGTGCGGATGCAGGACAAGATCCAAAGCACATCAGGGCCAACAGTCTTGTGTTTTTACCAGAAAGATAGATAGAAATAAAAAACAAGCCCACTCATTCCTGTCAGAATGATTTATTGAATTTTGAAGTATTCTTCTTCCACTATGCAATTAAAAATAAAGCAACACTAAGAGGCAGCCTCAAAGTTTGCCTTCAGGAGAGCTCGTGAGACCTTCATTTTCTCTCACTCCAGCCAGGAGCAACTGAAAAGAGGGCTGGTGTGGGCTTGCACTCTTGTGGCTCCCACAAAGCTGCCACTGCACCAGACTGTTCACAGTGAAGGCAGTGAATGCCAGTTTGGTGGCACTTGAAGCACTATCAAAATGTGTTGAAGGACTCTCCCTATTTTGTTTCTTTAAAGGACTTCTATTTAATTGCTTGATGAAGATGCTTCTTACTGGTAGCTAGCAACTAACAATAATAACAATAATAACATTATCATCACTCTTGTCACCATTACTATTATTTGTTAGAATCATGACTGTAGTCTCTAGTTATCTGCTTGTGTTACAGTAATATCTGGCTGGGCTGATCTTTGACCAAAGCCCTATGATACCAAAGGTGTCACACCAGCTCCAGACCACAGCTGTTTCATGCCAAGATCCAATTTCCATATTCTGCCTTTTTTACTCCAAGCTATAAATGCACAGATACATCTTTGTGAGAGATCCTGTGGCTGATGATCAGAGAGGAGAGCTCTTTCATTACTTCCACATTCGAAAAAGAGGGAAGGGCTGAACAGGTCAAGTGTGCTTTTATGGGAATACTTAATAGATGAAATATGGCACTGTTCAAACAGGGAAGAAACAAGAGGTTAGATGTGGGAGCTAAGCATGTTCCAGCTTTACTGTTGGGCTGCATATTGACACAGTACTCTGAAGCGTGTCTCATTTCACTGCTGTACACAGAAAGAAAATCTGGAGGTACAGCGTGGCCAGGAAAATCCTGATCTGCATCCAGGTAAATCAGCAATCTTGACATAGCCAGAAATACAGGCTGGCTGATGCCCTGATTCTCTGGGCTTGGCCATGGAATCATAGAATGGTAATGTTGGAAGGAACCTCAAAGCTCACCTAATTCCAACCCCCTGCCATAGGCAGGGACATCTCCCACTAGTACAGCCCACTCAAGGCCTCCTCCAACCTGGCCTTGAATGCCTCCAGGGAGGTTGTGGAGCACAGAATCCCCCAATGTGATCTTTGATCTTCGATCACATTGGGTAATTCTGTCCTCCACAACCTCCCTGGGCAACCTGTGCCAGTGTCTCACCACCCTCACTGTAAAGAACTTCCTCCTAACTTCTGGTTTAAATCTCCCCTCTTCCAGTTTAAACCCATTGCCCCCATTTCCTGTCTCACCACCCTCACCGTAAAGATCCACATACTGTCAGTGTAAAGTGCTAGGATATTTCTGCATTGATATCTTTAGGACTTTGAACTAAGTGTATGTAATATATAAGATGTGATGGTGTGGGACTTACCTGCCCCCCCCCCCCCATGAAAATCACCCAGACTAGACTCAGCCAGCTGGAAGTTAAGGACTGAAGCTCTATTTACAGCTTAGCACAAATCACAAGCAGATATATACATAATAGACATGAATATTTACAGAAATATACAAGTTAAAGGTAATACAGAAACACAATCCTCCTCCCAGAAATCAGAGTCCCCAGGAGGGGCTCCCAACCACCCTTCCACCTTCTTTTTACACTTCTATCTTACCCCAGGCTCTGTCTTAAGTGCAAGGTGAGTTTGGAGGATGGGCAAGGGGGGTTAGAACCAGAGTGATTAGTTGGGTTACACAGCAGAAAGCAGCAGACACATACCTTCCAGAGAGAGACTCTCTGCCTCATCTATATTTGTGTCCTTGTTTTTATACATCTCAGCAAGTCTATGAGTGCAGCAGACATCACCATTGTTTGCTTTTCACAGCCTATAATCTATTTTTTTAAAATTAAAATATTCCAATTAGCCTCAAACCAGCGGAAAAATAATGTACAGCATTTGGGGATTGTTTGGGTTTGATTTTGGTTTGGTGATTTTCTTTATTTACACTGTCAGCAACTGTTGCTGCTGCTGCTGTTCTCTGACTCAGTAGCAACAGGGGTATATTCCTTTAATAGGAGAGCTTGTGTCTTTTTCCCTGAGAACTGTGTGTTCTGAGTGAGTGTATTCATGAACCGTGGAAACATCATTAGCATTCACTCTGAGCGAAAGAACAGCTTTTGCTGCATCCACATTCATTGGATGTCTCACTCCATCCCATATGTCACCCATCACACCGAGCGCTCGTTCCCCTGGACCATTCTTTGCTCCCAGTGAACAGAGACCGTGTTCTGGGAACTACAACGATGCATCTTGAGAAAGCAAACAGGTTTTAGCTGCAGGAGAAACACAACACAAATGTTTTGAGTGATGAAATGGAGATAGGGAATTTTCGACTAGTTTCAGAGGAGTTCCTGTAAAACTGACACTGGCCAACGAGGACTTAATAGCAGCATTTAATGAATCACATGGAAAAGTCTTGGTGGTTTAAGTCGGTCTTGTAAATTCTGGTGTTTGTTTTTTAACCCATGCTGTCTAACTTTACATTTGGAGTGTGAATTTACCAGATGAAATATCAGAGGGAAAGAAATATACCAATGCCCTAAGCTTCTTTAATTTTTTTTTTTCCACATAGTATCATAGAATCATAGAAAGGTAAGGTTGGAAGGGACCTCAAAGATCATCTTGTTCCAACTCCCTGCCATAGGCAGGGACACCTCCCACTAGTACAGGTCACTCAAAACCTCGTCCAACCTGGCCTTGTACACCTCCAAGAAGGTTGTGGAGCACAGAATCACCCAATGTGATCTTCAATCAGAATAGCTGCAGCAGCTCTGCTGTAAGGACAGGCTGAGAGAGTTGGGGCTCTGCAGTCCTTCTAGTAGCCTTCCAGTATCTGAAGGGGGCCTACAGGAAGGCTGGGGAGGGACTATTGACAAGGTCTTGCAATGACAGGACAAGGGGCAATGGGTTTAAACTGGCAGAGGGGAGATTGAAACTGGATGTTAGGAGGAAGTTCTTTACAGTGAGGGTGATGAGACACTGGCACAGGTTGGCCAGGGAGGTTGTGGCTGCCCCTCCCTGGAAGGGGTTCAAGGCCAGGCTGGAGGAGGCCTTGAGTGATCTGTACTAATGGGAGGTGTCCCTGCCTATGGCAGGGGGTTAGAACCAGATGATCTTAGAGGTCCCTTCCAACCTTACTATTCTATGGTTCAATGATTCTATGATACTCAACCAAAACCTGGATTCTCAAGTTTTCTTTGTTTGTCCTCACGAAACAATACATTTTTAGCTCATCTCCCTTTGAACTGGAAAGTCTGCTAGTTAATGATCTTTAAAATGCTTCCAGCTTTATAGCAATCTTAAATTAAATGTGTCTGTAGGCAGAGTGAAACAGAGGAGCAACCTGCAAGGTGCTCAAATACATCACTGCTTCTGACTGCAGTGTTACCCAAGTGTTTCTACAATGCCTAATTGCATTCCACTTAGCCATAGTCACCATGAAGAAAAATACTAAAACCAGACACATAAAATAAAGCCTCTTGCAAATAATCCTTGCATAACTCAAGATGGGCCAAGTCTTTGAGAAATTAAATATTAGCTTCCTGGTGATTTTGACTGATGTTTCAACAGAAGTCTTCACATCTTTCACTCGAATTCTTTCTGATAGCTTTCCAAACGTGGCTTAATCATTGCCTGAATGTCCTGAAAACTAAAAGAAATAGACAAGAAATTATGTCCCTCTGGTGCCTAGATGAAATGAACTGTAAGCTTTTTGTCTGAGTATCTATAGTAAGTGTAGTTCTTAAGCATTCTTCTCACAAATTAATAATAAATCTGCCACGGGTTATAATTTTAATTGGGAAGGGAGTACCTCATAAAATAACCAAACCTCAATCTGTACTGGCCTATCTATTATTGTGAGGTAAACCAGCTGCAGTAGTGGAAGAGGTCAGATAAAAAGATCTGAAAGCACGAGGAGTGCAACCTGAAAAGCACCTTCAGAGTTTTTGGACAGTAGCCAAACTGAAGCCAAGAATATCCACTTGTAATTAATTTCAGTAAAAGAATCTGAACTGCTCAGCAGCACTGCCCATTTCCCACTCTTTCACGTTCTGCTCCTATGGCAAATTGTCTGTGGCTGGAGTCAGTAACCAGCTTCATGTGGGCTTTCCAGCACAGAAGGCAGAGCATCCAAAGCAATCTGACTCCTGGATACCAGCTGCTCCTGCTCCAAACTCGACTTTGCTAAAAGAAAATCTCCTCCTGTGCCCCACTCATCTGCTGGACCACAGCATCTATAACTTCCTTCCTTTTGCCTGAAGGGTGCCAGGGTGTACTCTGTGCAACACTTGTGATGAGTTCGTGGGTCGTGGTGGTGGTGGTTGCTGTCATTGCTAATATTGTTAGTAATATTGCTGCTGTTGTTGTTATTAATATTATTAATAATACTGTTGTTATTAATATTAGTAATATTGTTAATATTAGTAGTAATACTGTGGTTGTTATTAATATTATTATTAGTATTATTGTTGTTAATATTATTAGTAATATTGTTAGGAGTAATATTATTATTATTATTTTATCTTTTTGATAGATAGCTGACAGCCAGTGTTGCTTATTGTCAGTAAACAGCAGCTCTCACAGCCAGTGTTGGCTCACCAGTCAGCTCTTTCTCAAGCATGGAGATCAGTCACCTGAACAAAAGTATCTGTCACTTGTGGGATTTTTTCCAGTTACAAATGAAAAAAAATAGTTATTTCTGGTGTTTCCATAGCTCCTGAATGCCCCAGACAGCTCCAAGGCCACTTCAGCTAGCTACACTTTTAGAAGCATGTTTTAGTCACTGAGTTATCAATCAAAAGGCAGAAACAAAGCCATGAGGGAAACAGGGGCAGAGAGCTGGATGGAGAGATCACTTACAGAGGGAGGAAGAGAGCTTGATCTTCCCAGCCTGAGCCTGGCGTCTCACTCTCTGCATTATGTGCTTCAGCACCTAAAAGAAATACCAGCAGCTTAAGGAAAAGATTGTGAGCACCAGGCATAGGAAGACAACTGTGGAGATGAATGAAACAGGCAAAAATGCAAGTGGGCAGGGGGTCTGTTGGAGATTCTGACAGAGGTGGACAGTAAGCAGATGTTACACTCCAGGCAAGCACACAGAGGAGATGGATGGTTATGTTGGCCTTGAGATTTGCTGCCTACTTGCTATCTCCCAAGCTCTTTAGTAGATTTGGCTTGTGTATTTCTGTCAGGTTTTTTTGGATGAGGTTTCTGTCTGTTCTGTAACTCCATTTAGTACCACTTTACTCAATATGTCTTTTGTATCTAGAATGATAATATAAAATGTTACAAACATACCTAAAAGATGACAAACCCAGTGTTCAGACATTCCTCCTGATGCAAAGAAACTGCTTTCACTTCCATCTATTTGAGCAAAAGCCTTTCCAAACTGCAGGTTATCCACCTTTATATACAGAAACAACTCATCTGGTTGTTTAGTTTAGAGGGGAAAAATACAAAGTTGATAGAAATTGGTGGTGAGACACTGGCACAGGTTGCCCAGGGAGGTTGTGGCTGCTTCCTCCCTGGAGGTGCTCAAGGCCAGGTTGGAGGAAGCCTTGAGTGACCTGTACTAGTGGGAGGTGTCCCTGCCTATGGCAGGGAGTTGGAACTAGATGATCTTTGCGGTCCCTTCCAACCTTACCATTCTATGATTCTATAAAATGACAGTAAAGCCCCTGAAGACAACTGTGGAGAGTGAGAGAGAAGCTGACATCACCCATATCAAGGCCAGGAAACCAAGGCTGTGCACAAGTACCTAGCTGCAGCTCACAGCTTTATGTTGTGTTCTGCTTTACATGAAAATGTTTGTACAGAAACTTCCATCCGCACAGGCTTCAGGACATTTCCTGAACCTCAGTTCCTGAAAAACATTACTTGTTCTCCTAACGGGCCCACCAATTTCTAAGGAGGAATTTTGAATCCTCTGTGTATAAAAACTTCATTTTATTCCCACTCAACCCTCATGTTAATCCTACTCAACCTTCATTTTATTCCCACTCTTGATTGCTGTCAGTAGATTGTGTATTTCTTTCATGGGTAGACCATCTAATGTCTTATACTGCACTGATTTGGAGCTACTTATCATACTGATGTTTGCAATTTCAAATAAAGTTATCTTTAACCTTTCCTTTGACAGTCTGGCTTTTTCTCTGGTAAACTCTATGAATATTTATTATCCTGGCTCGGATCTGCAGTAAGCTGTGACAAATGCTTAAATCATGATGAGATCACAAGAGCTCATCTACTTGGTGCAAAGCCAACACTGCCCAACTTCCTTGGCATGGCATAGACCTTAGCCTAATTTCTTGCCACGATGAATGATCTGATGCATGTACACATGTATGTGTGTAGAGCCAACAGCTGATCATTTTCTTCCCCCAAAAGCTTTGGATAGAAACTCAACAAATTGCAGACCTGACCTTTTTTTTTTTTTTTTTTTTTTTTTTGAGACATTCATGAGTCAGTAGCAGGCCACAGGTCAGATGAAATCACAGACACCAGGACAGGTTGGAGGCTGCCTTGCTGGAAAGCAGCTTGGTGGAGATAGACCTTGGAGTCCTGGTGGGCAGCAAGTTTTGCATGGGCCAGCAATGTGCCCTTGTGGCCAAGAGAGCCAATGGCATCCTGTGGTGCATCAGGAAAAAGTATGTCCAGCAGGTCTAAGGAGGTTCTTCTCTCCCTCTACTCTGCCCTGCTGAGACCACACCTAGAATACGGTGTCCAGTTTTGGGCTCCCCAGTTCAAGAGAGACAGGGATCTGCTGAAGAGAGTCCAATAGAGAGCCATGAGGATGACTGGGGAACTTGAGCATCTCCCCTGTGAAGAAAGACTGAGAAACCTGAGGCTGTTTAGTCTGGAGAAGACCTGAGAGGAGATCTCATCAATGTCTATAAATATCTGAAGGGTGGGTTTCAAGTGGGTGGGGCCAATCTCTTTTTGGTGGTCCACAGCAATAAGACAAGGAGCAACAGGAACACACTGGAACAAAAAAGGTTTCACCTCAACATAAGGAGAAACTTCTTTACAATGAAGGTGACAGAGCACTGGAACAGGCTGCTCAGAGAGTTTGTGGAGTCCCCTTTCTCTGGAGACTTTCCAAACCCACCTGGATGCACTCCTATGTGAACTACCCTAGGGGATCCTGCTTTGGCAGGGAGGTTGGACTCGATGATTTCTGGTGGTGCCTTCCAACCTCTAATATTCTGTGATTCTTGGTGGGTCAGAGACCAATCACAGCTATAGGTGAGGCATTTAATGCTTGTAATGGTTGCATAGCACTTACTTGTGTGGAGTATTGGTAGAGTGCAAACTCCAGCTACACAATAATAGAAGCATGTAAGTATGTAAGTATTCTCAATATGTACAACTTGGAAGCTTATAATAAAACGAGACCATTCAGCAAGTTAAGCAGCAAGGTAAATATTCCAGCTCACCATATTCTCACAGCCATCTCTCAGAGATTACAGATAGCAAACCTTTACTTCCAGTACTGTGGTTATATCCTGCTTTCCTTCCTTCCACTGTGGAGCATCAACAGGCAGACTCATATTTTCTGCTCCCTCCTAAAGAAAGATGCCATTGTCCTGGCAGTCAATACAGCACAACCACCTACAGAAGGGTGTAGAGGGCAGACTGACTCTGGGGCTTACATCACAGTTGTTTAAGCCAAAATAATCCACAGACATCATTGTTCCCAACATTCCTCATTGTGGTCAAAATCCAAAATGGTCTCTATCCAAGTATTTTCAATGCTTCAACTCCTTTGCCTTTCTCCACTGAAGTTGCTTTCACAAAACTTTAGAATCTCCAAAACTGTTTCATGTTGAAGGCAGCAGAAAAAAGTTGCCAACATATCAACAGATTACCTTAGCTCTGATCCAGCCTCCTCCTTAATCTGAAATATCATAGAATCATGGAGTGTGCTGGTTTGAGGCTAATTGGAATATTTTAACAGAGAAAATGATATTATAGGCTGAGAAAGGAAAACAATGGTGATGTCTACTTCACTCATAGGCTTGCTGAGATGAATAAGACTAGAACACAAAACATAGATAGGGCACTCTCCCAGAGAGTCTTGGGCTGTCTAGCTTCCTGCTTTCTTCTCTCTGCCGAGTAACCTCACTAACCACTTTCCATCTAACCCCCCTGGCTGATCCTCCAAACCCATCTTGTGCGTAAGCTAAACCCTGGGGTAAGGTATAGGGGTGGGGAGAAGGTGGAAGGGTGGTTGGGAGCCCCTCCTGGGGACTCCGATTTCTGGGAGGGGGATTGTGTTTCTGTATTACCTTTAACTTGTATATTTCTGTAAATATTCCTGTCTATTGTGTATATATCTGCTTGTATATTGTGCTAAGCTGTAAATAGAGCTTCATTCCTTAACTTCCAGCTAGCTGAGTCTAGTCTGGGTTATTTTACAAAGTTGGGGCGGGGGGAACTCCCAAACCATCACATGGAGTAGCAGAATCATTTTCCTCTAAGATCGTCAAGTCATCTACCTAACACCACCATTAAACCACCTCTCCAAGTGCCATCTCTACACCTCTTTTGAACACTCAAACCAGTCACCATCTATAAAAAACTACACTGAACAATAAACTCAGCTGAAGGATTGTGAAACGTCAAATCGTATGATTTAATTATTTGTGTATAAGTATTTATAACTGCACAGGAATTAATATTCTGGACTGAATTGGCAGTTGACATCAAAGGAAGAGTTCAGAGGCTGCAACTAATCCAACTGCTGCTTTTTTCTTAAGATAAAAGATGGCTAGTACTGAAAGTATTGTCTTAGTGACCAGCTTTGCTTTTATGTATTAGTTTCTCCATGAATATGAAGGAAATTTTATTTCCCTGGAGATTTTCTCTCTCCCTGTTTTTAAGGAGAATTACAGTAAGAATGCTTATTACTGGAGAATAACTGCATGCTGAGGATATATTTTGTCATTTTGTTGACATTGAGTAGTATTCCCTTCTCCAATCATTCTTAGCGAAACCATTGGGATCACTCCTGAAGGAAAAAGATAGTGGTGAAAGAAGAATATAAAGCTTAGGCTTGTTAAAATGGAAAGAAAACATGAATATAATTTTTATGACTTCCTGTTGTTTGAGCTTTATTATTATTATTATACTCCTAATATAACGTTTGCAGAAGGTTCTTTGGTTTTAAGACATCTGTGGAGACCATCAAAATGACAAATGGTAACAAAAGGTAAGGAAGGGAGTTATTAAAATATAATATTGGAATCCATATCGATTAGCAGGCTAATCAGAGCAGAGCATACATGGATCATTACATATTTCAATTCAAATTCCAAGGTTGAGATGCTTAATTTTTTTTTAATAGGCTCAAAGCAATAACATATCTTTAATCAAGGAAGCTCAATATTACACATTATGGTGTAACAGCATTTGGCTTTAAAAACTCACTTCCAAATAAATTAACAGAATGCAGGCACATTAAAGTAAGTTTAGGGAGTCATCCTTTAGAGACTCTTATTTCCTAGCTAAGCAACAAAAGGCCTTTGGAAATGAACAGAGAGACTTCATGAAGAGCTGCATCCTGTCTTTCACTGAAATAAAATTGGGATACTGATATGGAATATTGGGGATTTGGCTTCCTCTCCAAGGCAATGACAATTTGTGTTTTGCATAGAAGATCAGAGAGCATTTTACATAAGGTTAGATGGATTCTTGCAGCCTTGGCAAACACTGCTTGTTACATTTTTATGAACAGAATGTATTAATATTATGGGAAAATATTGTTACATAATTACTACTGGTCACAGAAACAATGGATAAGACTTCCAAAAATGTCTATGAGATCACAGAATTGTCAGGGTTGGAAGGGACCTCAAGGATCATCGAGTTCTTTGATTTATAACAACATGCAAAAAGTTAGGATTTATTTTCCAGTCAAACTCCAGAACCTTCTTCATTTTTAATGAAGATGACACTAACTCTCCATGCCTTCTGAGGAAAAACAGATAGCTACAATTTACAAAAAAAGTCCCCAAACCCTCAATATAACCCAAATTTAGAGCATCACACTGTCATCTCACTCATCTGCTTTATTTCTCACCTGTTAAATTATACTTGCTGGGAACACATCCAAGGAACAACTGCTGGCATTGTCGCTGTGTGTAAGAAACAATATCACAGATACTACTTAGGGAACACAGGTGGATTGTGAGGGTTTTTTTTCAACCTGGAATGGAAAAATCTTAGAAGCTGTTAAAAGAGAAGACAAATTAACTGGGAACTTAATGCACTACTTTGTTCTTTGGAAATGCCTATGCCTAATAGAATCATATAATCATAGAATGGTAAGGTTGGAAGGGACATCAAAGATCATCCAGTTCCAACCCCCTGCCATAGGCAGGGACACCTCCCACTAGTACAGGTCACTCAAGGCCTCTTCCAACCTGCCCTTGAACACCTTCAGGGAGGTTGTGCAGCACAGAATCACACAATGAGATCTTCGATCTCATTGTGTGATTCTGTGCTCCACAACCTCCCTGGACAACCTGTGCCAGTGTCTCACCACCCTCACTGCAAAGAACTTCTTCCTAATAACTGCAAAGAATTGTTAGGGGTGTTCAATATTTTACTCAAGACACTATCAAATACATTATATTTCCCCAGCACTCCCAACCACAAAGTGAATGTTCTGAGCACATGCCAAGGAGATGTGGCAGGCAAAAAAGAGGAATGCTAAACATTTGCCAATACAGAATTCATTTTCTGAACGTGGTGCAAACAACTCAATTAACTAAAAAATTTCTAAATATTACATGTCTGGAATTGGGCCAAAAAGATCCTGATTTTGCCTGTGATTCAACCTCCTTCTGTTTCTGTAGTGACACAGAAGACCACAAGGGAGGTGAAATGTCTTGCCTGCTCTGCCCAGGCTGAAGGAGCTGTTACGGCAAGGGAGCAGGTGGCACCTGCCTTGCAGAGAGCAAGGTCTCACAATGCACCACGAGTGTCCTGCAGCACCACAGCTGATCTCACTGGGCCGAAGCAAGACACAAATATTGTGACAAAACTTCCACTGTTTCTGAGCTTTACCCATTTACAGAACTCAAGGGGAATAGAGTTTTTATGTTTATTTATCCTAATGCTTATTATTATTAAATATTTCCAAATAGTTTTTCAGTTACAAACTGTCACAAAACAGAAAGACTTTAAAACAAAGTTACTTTTTTTCCTCTTCAGAGAAGTATCCTCGCTGTAGCATTATCTGGTAAATGCTTGGCATTCAATTTTCACTTTCAGAGTTATCACACACAGAATCACAGAAATATTCAGGTTGGAAAAAACCCTCAGGATCACCAAGTCCAACCTATAACTCTACTCTGCAAGGTTTGTCCTAAGCCATATCCCCAAGCACCACAACCAAATGATTTTTAAACACATCCGGGGCAGTGACTCAGCCATCTCCCTGGGCAGCCCTTTCCAATGCCTGACCACTCTAACCGTGGAAGAAATTTTCTTAGTGTCCAGTCTAAACCTACCAAGTGGCAGTTTGAGAACATTCCCTCTTGTTCTATCACTATTATGGGTGAGAATAGACCAGCACCAACCTCTCCACAACGTCCTTTCATGTAGCGACAAGGTCTCCATTGATGAGGTCCAAACATAACCCCAAGGTTGGATTACACTGGGGTTGTGTGCTTGAAGCTTAGATTTTTCACCTCTCTACATGCACTGACCGTGTCACCTTTAGGACTGAAGACCATGAAATCCAGAGAATGTTCCAAATTAACCCAGGTTTTCACACTGCATTGATTTTTTTATGCTGGATGTGTGAGTGCATTATTGCTGGACATCATGATAACATATAAATCAGTCCTGCATGTCTAAACCTTGTTGTGGTAGTCCTAAGCAGGCCAAAATAGCCTTATACGCGTCCTGGTTTGCCCAGACACGGTTTTCTTTTCTCCCTCCTTCTGCTATGAGAAGAAGCAACCATGGGAAACAAGACAAAGGACCTGGAGCCACTG
>WBNM01042906.1:47543-58225 GCA_013399055.1 Ramphastos sulfuratus
TATATCATTACTAGTTATTTCTAGATCCTGTTATAACCTGTATAAAGTTTTCATGAGTGATGTGAAGAACTGATAATTATTAAAATTAATGATTGTGGTGGCAAGAGTTCTGAATATTGAATATTAATAAACAATGTTAAATTTTGAAAAATATCATCTCACATTAATTAATTTCCCCTCCACTACACTGTTTCAGGGCAGTCAGACACTCAGATGCTCTACAAAAATTGTTTGTCAAAGATAACTCCAGAAGGTTGTAAATAAGCTTCAGATATAATATAAATGCATTGCTGTTACAAATACCTAGTCTTTGGTGAATTCTGAACTCACTTAAAGTTGCTGTGAATTTTGTCTTTCATCTGTCTGGGACCAGTATTTCAACTATTTTTTCTGTTTTAATGCAGGACCTTTGAGAATTTCAGGACATCATCTGGTGACAAAGTAAATAAAGAAATAAATATATATACAATGCTAAAGGCACAGATCCCCACTTCAAAAGAATCATGCAAGCAACAGCACTGCATCCTCCATTTCACGCTGAGTGGCTATGGAGGTGAACATCAGCTCCCAGATCAAAAAGTCCCCTTCCTGCAATATCCACAGCTGGGATGGATGAGGAGGGACTAAGCCCTCTCCTGCTTCCTCCCTGCAGTTTCACAGCATCACAGAATGGTGAAGATGGGAAGGCATCTCTGCAGAGCATCTAGTCCATCCCTCTGATCCAAGCAGAGTCAGTGAAAGCAGGCTCATCAGAGTTGTGTCCAGCTGGGTTTTTCGTATCCTGAATGGTGGACACAACCTCTCTGGGCAATCTGTGCCAGTTTTTAACCACATGTACAGTGGAAAAGTTTTTCTTCTCATGTTCAGACAGAATTTCCTGTATTTCAGTTGATGTCCATCATCTCTTGTCCTCTCACTGGGCACCACTGACAAAAGCTCATCTTCGTCACTTAATCTCCTCCATCAAATACTTACAGAGATTGATAAAATTTTCTACTATTTCTTTTTTCCACACTGAGCAGTCCCAGCTCTATCAGCTTCTCCCTGTGTGAACTTGATTCAGAAAAGCCGTTAAGCAGGTGCTTATCAGAGCTTTCTGCTGAAAGGTCATCATATTTCACAAGGCATGCAGAGATGCTGAAATTCCATCCAGCTCTAGAATGAAGTTCCAATATTTTAAAATTATCTGCAAAGGAGAAATCTGTGGAGTCACTATCTAATCTCTGAAGTTACCCCATCTGGAGTACTGGGTACAGTTCTGGAGCCCCCAGCACAGGAAGGACATGGAACTGTTGGAGCGGGTCCAGAGGCGGCCACGAAGATGCTCAGAGGGCTGCAGAAGCTCTGCTATGAGGACAGGCTGAGAGAGTTGGGATTCTGCAGCCTGGAGAAGAGAAGGCTTCCAGGAGACCTTAGAGTAGCCTTGCAGTATCTGAAGGGGGCCTACAGGAAGGCTGAGGAGGGACTATTGACAAGGTCTTGCAATGACAGGACAAGGGGCAATGGGTTTAAAGTGGCAGAGGGGAGATTGAAACTGGATGTTAGGAAGAAGTTCTTTACAGTGAGGGTGATGAGACACTGGCACAGGTTGCCCAGGGAGGTTGTGCAACACAGAACTGCTGTCTGTGCTCCACAACCTCCCTGGAGGTGTTCAAGGGCAGGCTGGAGGAGGCCTTGAGTGACCTGTACTAGTAGGAGGTGTCCCTGCCTACGGCATGGGGTTGGAACTAGATGATCTTTGAGGTCCCTTCCAACCTTACCATTCTATGATTCTATGATTCTACTCAACAGCAGAACAAGGAAGTCCTTAAATCCCCAGCTGTGGAGCGGTGGAGTCTGCAGCAGCCCATCTGCTGTTCACAGAGGACTTCAGTCAGACACCCTCTGGTTGTAGTTCTGAAGCGGTCCAACTTCCATTTCATCAATTTGAGACAGTAGAGTTCTGTCGCATGGCTTGTTTATTTCAAATGCAATCATTTACTTGAAAGTCACAAAAGTAGTAGATTTCCCCAAAGATAATTATTTAAATTAAAACATTTCCTACAGAACAGAACTTTAAATTAGAAAATAAAATCGCACACAGGCATAAAGTTGACATTTCAGTTTAATTAGGAAGTCTACTATACAAATGCTTGTTGTTAATATCTACAGAAGTCAGGCTCCAAACTGATGGTAATAATGAAATTAAAATTGGGTGCACAGATGAGACACTGAGTTAAAATTTGCACTGCTCTTCACTAATTCTGATAGGCAAAATTCATCCCATTACAGAAGATCAATTAATGGTTCATATATCACCAGGCACCACCTGAGGCTTTGCTCCTATAGTGGTCAGAGTCCTCATATTAAAATTTAGAAATGTGAAATCTTGAATCAGTATTGCTGAGATGTTAGAACTCTGCACTACTGCTTTACATTTCTGCACAGCAAAATTATATTCTCGCTCTCATAAATTATTCTGTGACCTATATATGACAAGCTTCTAAAAAATCCAAATAGCTACCATAAATGGAAATTAGGAAGTGCTAAACTCCTGTAGAGGGGTAGATTTCCTTCACTTAGAACAATTTAATTTACACTTTTTTTTTTTTAATTTCATCCAGGAACTCCTCATGTCATATTAAAAAGCCGAATACGACCTGTGTGGATGTGTCCAGCAAAATGATTCTATATCGCAACAAAAGGAATTAGGTTTCCTTGGAATGAATTCAATTTTAAAAGCAAACTGCATCAGAAATAGCACAGTGGCATTCATCCAGTTTTCCCTTTGGCGGTTCCTGAACCAAGATATTTAAAGGATTGGGGTAAAAGTCAAGAGCCCACAGACTCACAGGTTCATAGATTACGTTAGATTGGAATAGACTTTTAAAGGTCATCTTGGCCAACTCCTCTGCCATCAGCAGAAGCACCTTCAACTAGATCAGGCTGCCCATGGCTATGTTGAGTTTGATCTTGAATGTCCCCAGGTATGGGGCTCCAACCACATCCCTGGGAAGCTTGTTCCAGTATTTTACCACAGAATCATAGAATCATAGAATCATAGAATTACAGAATCATAGAATCATAGAATTAGCCAGGTTGGAAGAGACCTCCAAGCTCATCCAGCCCAGCCTATCACCCAGCCCTAGACAATCAACCAGACCATGGCACTAAGTGCCCCATCCAGGCTTTTCTTAAACACCTCCAGGGATGGCAACTCCACCACCACCCTGGGCAGCCCATTCCAATGCCAATCACTCTCTCTGGCAAGAATTTCCTTCTAACATCTAGCCTAGACCTCCTCTGGCACAATTTGAGACTGTGTCCCCTTGTTCTGTTGCTGGGTGCCTGGCAGAAGAGCCCAACCCCACCTGGCCACAACCTCCTTTCAGGTAGTTGTAGACAGCAATGAGGTCTGCACTGAGCCTCCTCTTCTGCAGGCTGCACACCCCCAGCTCCCTCAGCCTCTCCTCACAGTTCTGTGCTCCAGGCCCCTCACCAGCCTTGGTGCCCTTCTCTGGACACCTTCCAGCACCTCAACATCTTTCTTCAATTGAGGGGCACTCAACCACTCTCACTGTAAAGAACTCCTTTACATTTAACCTAAATCAACCCTGTTCCAGCTTAAAACCATGCCTCTCAGCCTCCTGCTACAAGCCCTTCTGAACAGTCATTCCCCAACCTTCCTATAGGCCACTTCAGATGTTGAAATGCAGCTATAAGGTCTCCCTGAGCAATTTCAATTCTTTCAGCCTGTTTTCATAAGAGAGGTGCTCCAGCCCTCTGTACATCTTTATGGCCCATCAGGTCCCCAGAGAATACTGTTGTCAGGCATGTACTCGGAGCTCAAATTTAACCTTTAACCACATAAACTATATCTTCATACAGCCTCTGAGGAGAAACTAGCACCTCTCAAATGGTGATTCAGCCCCTTCCCCTTGAACACCAAACTCAAAATGCTGTTTTGTGCTTGGGTTTCCCTGCATCGAGAGAAGTGTGGCTGGCAGGACAGCAGGTCTAATCTCACCCATCATAACCCTGGCCACAGAGCTGTGTCTCCACTCAAGGAAACACTGTATGCCTGGCTAACAAGTGATCAAAACCACACCAGGGAGAACACCAGGGATTAGGTCATGATTCCCTTTTCCAATCTTGCCCAGACCAGCATTCATGGTGCTTTGTTTCTACTTTGCCATCCACAGCTGAATGCTGGACAAGACTCCAAACCAAACAGCAGCACCTCCACCACCACAGACAGCTATGTGAAAGGGGAATTCTCCAAGAGCATTTGATTGGCTTGCTCATAGATTTAAAAAACAAACAAAACTATTTCAATTTAAACAGAGTGCAGAGATGTTCTCTGGAATAGAGTACAGACCTATTTTATGAAAATGCCTTTTCACTATTCATTTCTGGTGGCTCTCTGTGAAGCACTGACTTTCTGAACTGGCCAGCGCTCATGCCCAGTTTGATTATTATATTTAATTATTTGAAAACTGTTCAAGTGTCATGGTAGGCCTAAGCAGGCCAAAATAGGCTTATACAGGAACCTTCTCTTCCAGTTCAATTGAGTTCAATTAATGTTATATATTATTGGTAGTTGTTTCTAGATCCTGTGTTATTATCTGTATAAAGTTTCCATGATCATGCAAAGAACCAGATTATTATTAAAAATTAGTGGTCGGGGTGGTGTGAGTTCTGAATATTGAATATTGATAAACAATATGAATTTTCTAAAATAGCACCTCACACTATTTAATTGCCCCTCCATTACATCAAGTGCCTACAATGGTTTCATATGAAACGCACTCTACATCAAGTATCTTCAGACACTATTCAGGATTGAATGGCCTTGCATTCAGAACTGAAATAAAAGGAAATTAGAATATTAAATGCAGACTTTTAAGGGGAAAAAAAAAAGTCCAGTTTGCATAAATGCCTGTATTCTGAAAAGAAATGAAGCAGCAGAACTACCCCAGGTGCCCCTTCAGAACTATTTCTGGTGAGAGGTGTATTCATTTAAATAATAACTGATTCATGATAGCTTTTCTTGTCTGGCTTCTAGTGTGATTTACCTTGTAAAAGGCAAGTATTAATATATGGCTAATTTTTCTAGATGCATGTAAATTCTTGGAAGCACTTGCAGTTCCCTATCACCATACAACATTCTGCATTTTCTTTAAGGTATTTTGAGTAATGCAGTCTCACGGTGTGACACTTGTCGGTGTAGGGAACCACTTTGTGTTAACTGGACATGTGAGCAATCCAACCTGTGCTAACTGCTAATTGTAAACTGAAAACTTTCACAGTCTACATGAAAGTTTATCCAGAGGGCAAGGACACCAGCTGCAAAATGCCTCCGGAGAAATGAACAACAACGGTCAACGGCAGAAGATCAAACCAAAACAAGGACTTTTGAGAAGCCTTTTGAACAGATAATGATGCACCAACTGCTTAGTGCCCTCACGGTTCGCATCGTAATGATTTGCACCAATTAGACAATGCCACGGTAGTTTGCATCTTAACGATGTTAGCCAACCGCTTAATGCCTTAGCTCCCGCTTTAATGCTTTAGACCAATTGCCTTACAATAAACTAACCCGCACAGTCTGTTAGAAAGGTATATAAATGCATGTTCAGCTTCAATAAATTGGCATTGCTTGGATCGCATTGTTCTGTGTATGGCTCTGTCCAGACGCCTCACTGCCGACGTCCCAACATGTTGGTAGTAATCTGCATTTTATCAAGGAAGGTATGGAAGTCTGTCACCAGGACTTGTCTTGAATGCACACCCTAACTCTTGTTCTTTGCAGTAGGTCTCTCACCATTTTCTCACCAGGTCTCTCAGCCACATCAACAGGCTGAGAGACGAAACAAAGCCTAAGTCACAGACCATATGGCAATGTGTTGGATGTATTTGAATCACCACCTTGTTAACCACTAAGTGATCCATCCTTTTGACCTACGAAAAACTCCCATTAATTAGGAAAAGCAAGAGAAGGCATCTCACAGTAAAACTGCGGAGTTTTGCCACCTACATCATTTTTATGCCAAACGACCGCAGGCTCATATACTTCAGAGAGCTACTCATATGAGACTTCAGCAGATGAACCGATGAAGAATTTTCCAGTGATTGGGTTGCTATCCAAAAATACCATTAAGGGGAGTAATCACAGCACCCCATTTTGGGCCAACTTATCTATGTAATTTCCACTGCAGCTTTGCCTAAATTGCAGAGAAAAGCAAGTTTCCCAGATCCTTGACTCACTTATCCCAAGAACTAAAAGACGTTCACCAGGAAGCCAACTAAATTCTTAAGTGTTTAGAGTTAAAAGATTTCAATGTTGTCTTTGTCTACATCTTAATGTTTCACCTTGATTTCAGTGAGACTTCACTTTCAAATATCCCAGAACCTTTTGCCCTCCAAAGACATTTTGTTTCCATATTTAACTTTTGTGTTATATATTAGGCAAGTGAAGAAAGTTAGGGAAAATGGAATGCTTTACATTTTGCTATTAAAAAAAAAATCCTTTTGGCTTTGCTTGAAGCTTGGGATTGTTTTCTCAAAAAAAAAAAAAAAGTGGGGGGGGATTATGGATATTGTCTTAACAAACACATTGCTTTCATTCCATTTTGGAATGGAGAAAAATATATCATCAAATAGTTACTCAGAAAACAGAAAATCTTGATCATACGCAGCTTCACTCAGCAGTCATTCACCTCCAGACCAGAAATAAATGCTTCAATCTATGCCAAGTTACTGAAACTGTGCAATTGGAACTGGTTGAAATGCAATAGCCTGGGATGGATGCAGCGGAGGTCAAGTTAGATGAGGAACTGGATGGTTCTGGCCTGAACTCCAGGATATTTTTCAGTCTGTTTAGGGAGTGACATATTGCAGTTTCCATAGCCTGTATAAAGCAATTTGTCAAGTCTCAGGAACATGAGTAAAGCCAAGCCTCTAACAGGATTTTTAATATGATCATCCATTGTTCTAGGCTAAAATAGGGAAAAGGAAAGAAAAAGAGTCAAGACATATTTTCAGCTCTGTAGCAGAGCTAGTTATTGGATTTATGTCTTGCCTTCAACTACTGATGCAGATCTTTCACCAAGTATCTGAAGTATAAATCATTGTTTGACTCGGTCGCCAAAGTCATTTCAGGAATACCTCTCTACTTTATTCTAAGCTTTCAGCCTTTGGAATTTTCACTCTCAGGCAGCATTTTAGCCTCCAGTATTACCATCGCAAGCTGCCAGAGGGCCAAACCATCTGCCTGAAGCCCAAACCAGCTGCCTTCTTGCTAAACAGCTTCTTGATGTACCTGAGAGTGAGCTGCAAGCAAGAATATTTATTTTGGCAGCCTTCAGCCTGGCCCTCATGATTTTGTTTCCTAAGGGCTCTTCGGAGCCTTTTCAACTGCATGACTGCAGATTCATGCATTCCTCCAACGTCTCTGTTGGCACACACTGCCATGAGCTCAACGTACGGTACATGTACATCCATCCAGGCACATGGGAGAAGTCATTTTGGACATTGGACCATGTGAACAAAGACTGCTTGCACATCCTTTCACAGGGCTTGGCTCCTGTTCATTCTGTGACATAAAAGACCAGAGTTTTGGCTATGTGACTGATACCTATCTGGCCACTTTGTAATGGAATGTGTAAGGATTTGGTCAAGATGGTTAATTTTGACATTTACATTATTTTTGTATGCTTGCTGTGCATTTATGTGATTAAAAACCACAACCTCCTTGAACTCTAGGCATGTGTCATGAGCAGCCCCATCATACACTGAGTTTGAATGGTACTAATGAAGTTTATAAACAGCACTCCCTTGCCAGAACAATTGATAACTTCATCTTGTAGAACACACTGACTGACAAAGCCATGCACAGACTCAGTGAGGAGTTGCCAGCAGTCCATATAGTCAGGTTTAACATCTACAAAAGGCCTGGAAACCAAGAAAAAGAATTGTAAGCTGTGGAATCCCCGTGCCACACTCCATCCAAGTTTACAGGTCAATGATTTTCTTCCTCAATGAAACTCAGCAGATGCTCCTGCTGCTTTTCTTGCCCAAAATAGCTGGGTGTTTGACGAGCCTAAGGGACTCTTGGGATTAGCAGCTGTACATCAGGGGCTG
Source organism: Ramphastos sulfuratus (assembly GCA_013399055.1). Lineage (NCBI taxonomy): Eukaryota > Metazoa > Chordata > Aves > Piciformes > Ramphastidae > Ramphastos > Ramphastos sulfuratus. The sequence goes on from WBNM01042906.1 coordinate 55,665, forward strand.
CTGATCTGTACCAGCATTGGGCAAAGGCAGGACTATCCAGCAGCAAGCGAGATGATTAATCACAGTACCTTAAATTTGGCCATTTGAAAGGTTGGATCCCATATAATGAGATGCACTAATCCTGCTTCTGATCTTGTCATTGCAAGCACTTTATTCAGTGGTTTTATACTCACCTGAAATTTTGAGGCACTCCATAATTGACCTGTACTAGTGGGAGGTGAGTTGGAACTAGATGATCTTTGAGGTCCCTTCCAACCTTACCATTCTGTGATTCTATGATGTGGCTACAGCCCATTTTTGAGCTCTCCTTTTTCATCTTTAATTGCCATTGAAAGAAGAATATTTTGGGTCCTACTCTGCTTCTTTTTGGCATCTTCAGATGGATATTCTCCTAATTCCTAAATCTTAGTAACCTTGGAAATTAGGAGAACATAAAGGATTTTCTATGCCAACAACATCAGGGATTATCAGAAGATGGGTACCATCATCAAATATTTTTTGTATATTTAATTTTTAAACTAACTTTAGGAGAACTCATAGAATTCCTTAGCTTTTTTTAAAAGAATGCCAAATTCCCCTCTGTCTGTATAATAGTTCACTGAATCTGCACCTACTAGAAACAAAACTGATAACTGCTTCATTTGGAAACAAGGCTTTTGTCCACAAGCACACAGATGTGATTTATTTCCCTCTCAGTCCTCAATAGTTTAGACTCTCACATCTGAGCTAGATTTGGTAGTTGTCCACTGTAGTCATTGCTCTCATGACCAGCTTCTGACACCTGATTTAACAGATACTCACTCTGTGCTGAAGTCATGCAGTCATGTGCTGAAGAAGGCTGGGATGGATGGATGGATGGATGGATGGATGGATCCATCATCACACATCAGGAGTCCTTTGGAAATGGAAGAGAAATTGCCTCTGCCAAGGCATATTTCATCTCATCTATTTTAGACACCCATCTGAGAAATGGATGAATCACATTCTGGAGGTTCCTGCTCATCTCCTTTTATTAGGCAGGGATTCAAGATTGACTGAACAAAGAAATTGTTACTCCACCTTACCTCTCCCACAAATATATGGCACAACTCAATCTACATGCTGCATCTCTGTAAAGAGAAGGGAGTCTTTTTATAGGCACACTGCTCTCTTGACCTCCACCTCAAAGGCTGAAAAATGAAAGACGATGTCCTACCTTCTGTTTATGATCATGAAAAAAACAAGCAGTTTGTGCCCTAGCTATGATGTGCACTGAGTGATGTGCAATATTTTCCTTCCTTTACTGGGTGTGACAACATTTTAGGAATAAATCTAGAAACTGTGTAAATTCTAATACCTCTGTATGTGAGTTTGGTACCTTTATATAGACAAGTTAACTCAGTTTGCATCAGCCGGTTTATTTCTTGGCATTTTCTCAGTTTCAAGGTAGAAAGGAAGTTGTTTGTGAAATCATCTACTCTTACACAACTTTGCATGGATTAATTCCTAATTCCTTTTCTGTTTGCAGCCAGTAATTCTTTTTAAGTTGACAGAGTCTGGGCTTTTTGTTTACTCTTTGTTTTCAAGTGGTGATGAGCGAGTGGAAATTGTCACAGCTCTGTCATTAACAAAGTTAAATATCAATCAAGGCAGAATTTAAAGAGGAAAACATCCCTCAAACTTCTGCTTTGCATCAGAACTAATTATTTCAGCTTAGATCCTGGCACAACTCACCATTATAATGGAAGAGAGGTTTCAGTGAGAAACCTGCACCTTTATAAAGAACCTTGATTTTAAGTTATCTCCCACTGAAACATCAGAAGATCAATACTGCACAGTGCCCCAGTGTACTGGATTACTGTGAGCATCCTGCTGGCTACAATTCAGCTTGCCATTTAATTGTATTCTTATTTAAAATTCTGCTACACCTGTAGAAGAGTAAGAGAAACCTGATAGGCATTTTGTAAGGTTATGAACAATGAAAAATCTAGACAAATGTCAGAGTAAAGATAGTAGGGCCATAAATCATCACTTGATGGTATCAAGTGAAATAACCTGTTCTCTCTCTCCCCTGCTTCCCCAGGGCAGGCAACCCTGAATATGTTAAATGTTGAATTTATCAGTGGTCCAACATCCCCACTGACACTTAGATATGAGACCATTTCAGCAGCGATGGAGAATTATTTTTTTTTTCATTCTACAATTCTTTTGATTTTTTTTTTCCAAGGGGATGAATTCTCTCAAGCAAGAGATAAAAATAGGGCAGAGAGGTAGTGAAACTTAAAAAACAGCCTCATGAGTGATTACCTCGTATCTGCCTTCAAAAAGTTGTGAAAGAGCTGTCCATACAGCAAGAGCAAGCAATTCCTTTTCCACTGTCTTTTTGATAATCAGGAATGTTAATAGTATCTCTGCAATGTCGTCTTGCCAAGTTATGGAAACTCAGGGACCTGATGCATTCTCTCCGTACCTAGATACCTGCAAAACAACAAAGAAAGGAAACCATCCCAGCCTGCAACCAAAAAGTGAATCATTAACAAATGCTTCTTAATCAAAACAATATTTTCCCAGCCCCCCCACAC
>WBNM01042906.1:58292-157087 GCA_013399055.1 Ramphastos sulfuratus
TAGCAACATCATAAAAAATGTAACATCCAAAGGGGAAAAAAAAAAAAATCTATTTTTGCTTGAAAATTGGAGTCAGATTTTCAGAGGGAGAGAGCTAAATTGCGTCTGCCAAGTAGTGAATCCTTGCAGGCACACACAGCCATAGCCAAACAGCACATACACGTGAAGCCCTGTCAAGCTGCGCTGAGAAACCACCAGGCTCCTCCTTACTCCTCCCTTTATTCTTCCCCCCAAGGCAGAAATACAACTTTGGGGCCTCTGTCCCACTATGTGACTTCCAGAATCAGGTTTCTCTGTGCACAGCAAGGGATCAACAGGATGTTGGCCACTAACCCCTGCTCCTAATGAACACTCTGACCAGAAACTGGCACACAGAGGACTCCCAAAAGAGGTCTCCAACCACAAAGGAGCCCTTTTGGAAAGGTACCCTATTATTGAGTGCACTCTCAGCAAGGTTGCAGATGGCACCAAGCTGTGTGGCACAGTCAACATGGTAGAGGGTAGGGATCCATCCAGAGGGAGTTAGACAGGCTGGAGAGGTGGGCCCAGACCAACCTCATGAAATTCAACAAGGCCAAGTGTAAGGTCCTGCACCTGGGTAGGCACGATCCCAAGCACAACACCAGGCTGGGTGATGAATGGCTGAGAGAAGCCCTGAGGAAAAGGAACTGGGAGTCTGGGGTGATGAAAAGCTCAACATGAGCCTGTAGTGAGTGCAGCCNTGCAAAGCACTTACTGCTTTTGCTATCTCAGCAGTTATGCAGTTAAATGATCTGACCTTCACAAGAAAGATCCTGCAATCTGGGGACTCACACTGTGGATCTTTGGGTGCAGCTTTGGATGATATTCCTGTTTGCAGCTTCTATGGAGAAGGGACAGAACTGCTCCCTCTTGGTGAAATGTAACTACCCACGCGTAAGTGATTGCCTCTCTGCACATCTCACCAATGGAGCCCTGCACATGTTTGAGGTGAGATGCGTGACTCAGAGAAATCCCTTGGGGAGCAGTGGGCATCCTGGCAGCAGATGTGGCATGCTTTGAAACAGCATGGTGTGCACATACTTTTCCTCTCTGTGGGATTAGCTAGCTGCAAAGCCAGGCTGGGTAGCTGGAGGTGTTGGCAATACTCCCCTCCTCCTGTTTGGAGATCATGGCAACTCCCAGGGCTGAAGCCCTCGGCAACACTTGCATAGAAGGGGCTGCCCCACAAATTGAGCCAGGACCAGCCCCTCTGCTACATGAAACTTTTTTTTCAAGACTTTCATTTTTATAGAGTTTGAAAAGCATCCAAAGAACTTAAAACCACAGATGGGATGAAGTGAACTTGGATTTAAATTTGGATTTCACACTGCACATATGCATACACATACATATACACAGCACAGCAGCTTCTCTGATCTGAGATTAGGGTTTGAACTGCTCTGGAGACAAAGATTAGCTATGACACCGCATCCCTAAATCACCCAATCCCCTGTGAATTACAGATACTGAGGGGGAAAGGGAGAAGGAAATCTCTCTTTCTCTCTCTCAAAAAAAAAAAAAAAGTTTTAATCAAGCCACAACACATACTACTTCTTCCCCATCTGTCTCCTCATTACCTGTGACAAATAGAAAGTAACACCTCCTTTCAGCTCCAGGTTTCCTTGCTGATTTTCTGTGTGGCTGCCTTTCATGTATGAGCAGACAAGGACCAAACTGTTATTTCTCATCACAGCTCTCAGCAGCTCTGAGAGGCTCATGGCTTCCTTCTCTCCCCCAAAAGGGAAATGTCTAAAAGCTTAGGGACTCCTTAAAATTTTCAGAAGCTTAAGCTTCTCCTTTACTCCTTGACACTTACATATCTGCAGAGAGGACTGGTAAATCACATTAAATCTCTAATTTGCACTTATGCTACATATCCTCTGAGCTTATCTGGGACTTTGAAGGGGACTTTCAAACTGGAAGAAGAGTTTCTTCTTTTTGATTTATTTATATTAGCTGCCAGGTTGCATCAGCTGAAAGTGCCATTTGTCTGATCCTCAGATAGGACTGCATGGACTTTTAGGCATCTGGGTCTCCTAGAAGCGAGGAAGGATGCTCTTGCACCTGACCTCATAGGCCAGACAATTGTCTAAATTGTCTTCTCCAGAGTTCTGGGTGATTTGGGGAAAGAAAAGCTGTGCTGTCCTCAGCCTTATATCTTGTCTGTGGCACAACAAAGTGGTTCAGTGCAACATGGCTTTAATTCAGAACAGCTGACCTAGAGTGCACTTGTCTTATACAGGTATAAATGATGGCGTGAAATAAATGGGATTTAAAGCAGGACAAGTCTTGTGTCTTTGTTTAATAAATTGTGAAGTTTTGTGTGATTTGAGGTTGGGTTTTTTTTTATCTATTTTTAAAGTAAATTTGAAATCACCAGTGTAGGGGAAGGTAAGAAATGAGACAACTATTCTTCATTGTCATAGTAGGGTTAAATAGGCCAAAATAGGCTTATCCATGTCCTGGCTTGCCCAGACATGGTTTTCTGCTCTCCCTCCTTCTGTTTTGGGGAGAGGCAACCATGGGAAAGAGGACAAACAATCTAGAGCCACTGAGTCTGAGGACTGTGGCTTGCCTGGACTTGTTTTGAACCCTGCAGTAAACAAGGTCCATAGCTTGCCTTGTGCAAGGGCTGTGCTCTGCCCAAATTCTGGTAAGGCAAGCCTATGGCTTCACCTAATGTGGTCAAGTTTGGCTAACTGCCATTCTGATTGGCTATTTTGTGTCCAAAGGTCCATTAGTCTCAGGCTGCATGGGTAAAAGGAGATGAGCAGGTGACACAGTGTGCTCTGCCATTGTATTGGTGCTTTGCCATTATATCCAGGTGCTTTGCCATTGTATCTGCTCTCTGTCATCGTATTCGTGTTGCCTTATATCCTGAGCTGCCTGGAAACTGCCTGCCAAGAGTTTCCCAGGAGCAGGCTCTAAATGCCTGCAGGCACTCAGCCTGCACAGCCAGCATGACATTGTGCTGAGAATGCACATCACAAGACATCCTGCCTGCACCTGAAAGCCTCCTGCCAAGACAGGAATCTCTGGAGATACACAGATCATCCAGAGAGATCAGGACCAGGTCAGAGATTGTCTGCCTCCTTTCCCCAGCAGCCCGGGAAGAACCAGAAGTCCCAGCGGATGACAAGAATTCCCTGAAAGCGTTTAGGTGCTGTCCCGTAATATTTTGTGAGTAAATATTTAAAGCCTCTTGTAACTCACCATTGCCTTCTGCCAGAAGCAGAAAGGAGCTCCCTGAGTCCATCTAGTGGGCAAGCGGAGTATTGACCGCAAGCGGTACACTGACCGCAGGAACCTTCTCTTCCAGTTCAATCGAGTTCAATTAATGTTACATATTATCACTATATAAAGTTTCCATGACTGATACACAGAAGCAATTATTATTAAAATTAGTGATCAGGGTGCCGACAGTTCTGAATGTGGAATGTCAATAAACAATATTAATTTTTGAAAATATCATCTCGCATTAATTAATTACCCTTCCATTACATTCATACATAAAATAATTGGCACTGAAGATTCCTGAATACTTTATATAAGAATACAAGCTCCATCCTGATGCTGAGACATATTTGTTCTTAATTACTTGCGTTCTATATTTAAAATATCCTTCTCTGATAGTTTTGAACATTGTTGTCAAATATTTAAGAGGTGCCCCTTCAGAGACAGCTGCAGTGCAATCGTGAATGAAGAGACCACATGTGCAATTTAAACACCCCTGTTTGCATGCAGAGGTCTCTTCAGATGAAGAATACATGATGCCATAACAGAGTTTTTCATTTATTGTCTGTCTGGTCATTAATACTCTCTTCTCCAGCTCTGTTATTCATAAAACGTGCATTTTGTCCCTGGAAACCTTGTGTTGTTTGGAATATGAGTTTTCTTTATCCTCAGGGAAAAAAATCCCAACAAAACCAAAACCAAACCAAACCAACAACAACAACCAAAAAAAAATCCAACCCTGCAACTTTCTAACAGCAAAATAAATGGATACCTTGGATCTTTAACCTCTTTCAGCAGCAAGGTTTAATAACTACATGCAAACGGCATTGATTGAACAAGATAAGGCTGTTCATGTAGGAAAAAACACCTCCGACTCAAAGAAACATTACAGAAAGGTGAGTGTTCATTTGCTACAACTTCCTTTTGCAAAGGGTACAAACGTAAGATGCATGTCAAGTTCATTATGATTGTACACAAGGGCTTAAACTGCAGTAATTGGTTCTCATTGGGATGGATCTTGGGACTACCATTCTCAAAATCAGACTAAGAAATCTTCTAATCTCTGCAAATGCCACAGAGATATAGCAAGGAATGACATTAGGAAAAAAAATTATTACTTTTCCAAGTGGAAAATAGTTTCTCACCTCATCTAAGCACAGAAACTTCTTAACTATGCCACTCCTCCACTTAAAAACAAACAAAAGAGTTCAAAAGCCATTGGAGCCTTTTAGCTTTGAGTATGTACTCAGAAATGAGGTTAGTATCTAATTACTACCACAGGAGAACTTGCTTGTTCTGGGTGCACAAAGCACTAAACACACAGAAAGGAGCCACAAATGGAGCTTCTCTCTTCATGCCAGAAGAAAGTTTAAGTGGGAAAATATTTCATACGCCAAGTTTGATTCTGAAGCAACACACCCAGTTTGCAGCCAATCCCTAATAATAATTCATTTTTCTATCCTTAAAAGCCTGCATTTAAAAATTAAGACAGATGAGCATCTCAAACAAATGACACTCCTTTTGCATCCTTCCATGATGCAGATATCAGAAAGGTCTAGAGCAGCAAACCACCTAAAAATGGTGAATGGTGCCAAATCCAGCTGTCACCAGTGGTGTGCCCCAGGGATCAGTGCTGGGCCCGGTCCGTTCAATATTTTTATTGATGATCTGGACCAGGGGATTGACTTCGCAGATGACACCAAGTTAGCAGCAGGTGTGGATCTGTTGGAGGATAGGAAAGCTCTGCAGAGGGACCTGGGCAGGCANGCCTAAAGGTGTTGAAGAAAAGCCTGATTTGGGCATTTAGTGCCATGGTCTGGTTGATTGGCTAGGGCTGGGTGCTAGGTTGGACTGGATGAGCTTGGAAGTCTCTTCCAACCTGGGTGATTCTATGATTCTATATATTTATTTATTTATTTCTCATACCCTACATAAATTAGAGGGAGATAAAAAAAATCAAGTTCTGGTTTCTGGGTGTGTGGAAAGTGATACAAGGGAGGACAAAACCTGGAACTAAAGAATGCAAAACACAACAAAGGAATTCATGAACTGAAGGGATGTATCAGAGTAAGAGACAACACATCATTCAGTCCAAAGCCATACCAACACCGAGCTTTGCTGGAGGGGGAAAGGTGCCCAAAAAAAAGATCTCTACATTCTACTACAAACCAGAACTGAGACTTGGAGGTTACATGAATAATTGTGAGATAAAGGAAAGTTCATATTGAAATGAGCAAAAGAAAACATCGAAGCAATCCATAGAAAATCTTCTAAGTGCGATATGCAATCTATCAGCAGCGTTTCTCTTGCTGGGCTTTGGGTTGACCTTCGGCTGAATACTGTGTCCAAAAGCAGAAGCAGTCTTGTGGGCTTTGACTAGTGATGATTACATAGGTGCTCAGGTATCAGGATGAATCAAAGACCTCAGCTGTTCCTCTCATGCCACCCTCCAAACTTTTCTCCTCCTTATTTACCTAAGTAGTTTCCAGTGCTGCCTGTGAATATATTCCCCACAGAACTAAACCCCCACACAAGAAATCCTACTTAAAAGCTATCACTGTCTCTTAGTAACTTAAGTGTGTTACCCCATGTTCCCCTGCTGCTCTCAGGTTTGACACAAGTTAATAATAGCTTTGTATTGTTTACCTTTTATCTTCCCCTCAATTGTTTGGTTTTTCTAAATGAGGTCTTCTATGCATCTCCAAAGTTCCAAAGATGTTGCTGCACTTTCCCCACCCAACATGAGTACCAGCAAGTCACCAAGCTGCCCCATCACTTGGCTTGCCCTCTGATGGAGCTTCCTACAGCTCATTCACACACCAGCTCACTGTAGCAGCTCTTGGCCTGGCTCACTGCTCATGCTGCATCTGAAGGCTTTGTTCCACATAGCTTGGAATGCTCCTTCTTTGAGCAGCTGTGTCCCTGAAGATGTGTTCAATACTGTGAGTGGAGTAATGATAGTTTATAAGTAAAGCTTGATGGTATAAAACCTAGTTGATACTCTCACTGGCAACAGGACCCTGGCCATCGCCAACTGCAAGGTATCAGAAAGGTCTGGAGCAGCAAACCACCTAAAAATGGTGAATGGAGCCACATCCAGTTGGCAACTGTCACTAGTGGTGTGCCCGAGGGATCAGTGCTGGGCCCAGTCCTGTTCAATATCTTTATTGATGATCTGGACCAGGGGATTGAGTCCAGCAAGAGTAAGTTTGCAGATGATAGAAGGGTTGAAGTGAGTTTCTCCCAGCAGTAATTTTGAAATCAAGCCTAGTATTCTAAAACATTTATCCCACACAAGAATTGCATCAGAGAAGTCAACAGGACTTTGCTATATGAACAGGTTACCTCAATAGGAATAAGCATTTCCCTACTCCCAAAAATTGTAGGGATGTTTGCCTTAGGTTCCAAGGATGTAACAAGTGAACAGGTTACCAGAGGTTGGAACTAGATGATCTTTGAGGTCCCTTCCAACCTTAACATTCTATGATTCTATGATAATAACAATAAGCAAAACTGCATTTCCCTGGTCCCAAAAATTGTAGGGATGTTTGCCTTAGGTTCCAAGGATGTAACAAGTGAACAGGTTACCTCAATAGGAATAAGCAAAACTGCATTTCCCTACTTCCAAAAATTGTAGGGATGTTTGCCTTAGGTATCAAGGATGTAACAAGTGAACTTCTTCCAAGTTCATTTGTCTCATCCACCCTGCCACAGAGGTACCATACATATTTTTAGATTGTTCAGCAATTCAGCACAATAATGCTTGGCAGCAGACCCAGTTTAAGGCATCAAGATGGTATGTAGGGGCACAAAATCAACCTGTTGGATTGGGCAGGAACATAAAAAACACCACTTAAAACACAGCAGGAGGACAGAAGCACTCGAAAGAAGCGTTCTCATCCCACTGACTGTACTTTGCACATTGATGTCCAGCTCTGGAAATCAAACTCCAGATGCACTTTTCACCAATTTGTCCACCTCCCTCAACTCCCATACTCCTTTACCAGCTAAGCTGCCCAAAAAAATCTCTGTCTCACCTCAGACTACCATTATGGTTTTTTTTTTTTGAGGGAAGAAAGGTTGTCTCACTGAGAGCAAAACGATCCTCTTGGGTATCATGGAATGGAGTCCAGCGTAGGAGCACAGCACTCAGAGGAGACAGGAGGTGTCTGAACTGCAAAAGCAATTAGACTCAGAGTGTTTCAGGACTTATTCCCAATTCTTACCCCAACATATGCACGATTTTTATGGAAAGCAGATAACACTCATAAAAATATCTGCTTCGTTAAAACTTGATTTCCTGCAAAGATTTTCCCCTGACTGCAAATTTTAAATCAGTTCCAGACACAAGCCTTTGCAAATGACAGCAGAACTGATGAGTTTACTGAAAACAAACAAACATAAACCTTTTCACTTACCTCTGAGCATTTAGATTTGCTATCTTATGGTTAAGAAATGCTACTAAATATTTTTGAATAGCCATCTTACAGAACCAGAAAATAAGTGACTATGATTTATTAAGCGATCAGGCTGATAACTCTGTTAGATTGGAAAATTGCTTTGCCTTGCTATTGGAAGGTGACTCTAATTAAAGGAAGCCTGGACTGTGTGTGACCACAGTGGTGTGATCTGAAGATTGGGGAGTGAGTTGGTCACAGTTTATACTTATGTACAAAACACACCTACGACACATCCTCAGTCACACAGACAATGATATAAGGAATGCTGCTGGCTGAAGTCTTAAAGTAGAAGAAATCAAACACAGAGGCTGTCTTTTTATTAGTAAGGATAATTACTTGTTCTTACAACATAGCTGTGGCTGTAGCAGGCTCTCTGCCACTAGTGATTCTTAAATGAAAAAATGGATTTTCTGGTCTTTGAGTGATGTCCTCCCTTTTGAACATGAATTACGCCACAGAGGGTCTGTGGTTTGTCTTGTAGATACGTCAGAATAAATTAGTACACTGGTCTCTTTTTATGCCACATTTTGCAATTGTGTGTGATATACTAAAGTATGTTTTAACTGCACAGTATATTTTAACTGCACACTGAAAAGCGTGGCCAGCAGGGAGAGGGAGGGGATTCTGCCCCTTTGCTCTGCTCTCCTCAGACCCCACCTGGAATATTGTGTACAGTTCTGGAGCCCCCAGCACAGGAAGGACATGGAACTGTTGGAGCGGGTCCAGAGGAGGCCACGAAGATGCTCAGAGGGCTGCAGCAGCTCTGCTTTAAGGACAGGCTGAGAGAGTTGGGGCTCTGCAGCCTGGAGAAGAGAAGGCTTCCGGAAGACTTTCTAGTAGCCTTCCAGTATCTGAAGAGGGCCTAAAGGAAGGCTGGGGAGGGACTATTGACAAAGCCTTGTAATGACAGGACAAGGGCCAATGGGTTTGAACTGGCAGAGGGGAGATTGAAACTGGATGTTAGGAGGAAATTCTTTGCAGTGAGGGTGGTGAGACACTGGCACAGGTTGCCCAGGGAGGTTGTGGAGCACAGAATCACCCAATGATCACATTGGGTGATTCTGTGCTCCGCAACCTCCCTGGAGGTGTTCAAGGCCAGGTTGGACAAGGCCTTGAGTGACCTGTACTAGTGGGAGGTGTCCCTGCCTATGGCAGGGGGTTGGAACTAGATGAGCTTTGAGGTCCCTTCCAACCTTACCATTATATGATTCTATGAAATGATGTCTTCCTGTATATGGCTGGAAAAAAAAACAAAAGAAAACAAACAAACAAAAAAAAAAAAAACCAAACCCAAAAAAAACCAAAAAAACAAACAGTTTTGCTGAAATCAAAGCATAGTTTCAGCTGGGTTCAGTAAGTTCACCACAATACTACCAATCTTTCCAAAAGACAAATTCCCACAAAGCTGGAAGTGGGACCCTTCTGCATGACAAGGTAATGCTCACAGAGCTCTAAAAAAAGGAAGATAAAAGGAGGGAATTCATGGCAATAAATGCATCCAAACCCCACTGCATATTTTTGTTAATACACAGAAAAAGACACATCCTACCTGTAGGAGTGGTACGAACTGAAAAAGTTTCCTTGGAGAAGGGACTTAGATATGACATAGGATGAAAGAGGAGACAGAGGAAGTGGGAAGGAGATGGAGGTTCCTCACTGGCAAATTACATCTCGCCAGGAATCATCTTGCACAAGACAGAAAGACTGTTGTTCTGGTCACTCCTAAGCCACCATTCACAGCTCACTCCTCATTATATTCTTTTCTGAAAGAAATCAAAGGAAGTTGTGCAGCTCTTCCTCTCTGGTTCTCAGCTGTGCAACAGCATGCCTCCCACAGCTGAGACTCTGTGTTCTTTTTAACATGGCCCATCTTATTTAGTGGATAACCTTAAAGATAAGGAGGTCTATGAACCCTTTGAAGAATGTCAACATTTTCACAAATCTATTTAGTACCTAATATTTTTTTCCTACAGCTTTTGATGGCCCTTATGCAGATGGTTGAGACTTTGATGAATGCCAAGATTTCATCCACGTGTGAAGACAGAAATAGCGTTTAAAAAAAAAAAAGATTTGTAATTTTAACTCGACATTGCAGATATTTAGTGGCTAAGAAAAGGAAATATTCTCTTCCCAGATCATGACATCATTTCCTTCTGCACAAGCTCACTTTGGAGCAACTATCAAAATAGATTCAGCAATAGCAATAAGTGCTTTGCACTGTTATGTAGAATCATAAAATGGTAAGGTTGGAAGGGACCTCAAGGATCATCTAGTTCCAACCCCCTGCCATAGGCAGAGACACCTCACACTAGTACAGGTCATTCAAGGTCTCCTCCAACCTGACCTTGAACACCTCCAGGGAAGGAGCAGCCACAACCTCCCTGGCCAACCTGTGCCAGTGTCTCACCACTCTCACTGCAAACAACTTCCTCCTAACATCGAGTTTCAATCTCCCCTCTGCAGTTTAAACCCATTGCCCCTTGTCCTGGCATTGCAAGACCTTGTCAATAGTCCCTCCCCAGCCTTCCTGTAGCCCCCTTCAGATACTAGAAGGCTACTCTAGTCTCCTGGAAGGTCTCCTGGAAGCCTTCTCTTCTCCAGGCTGCAGAGCCACAACTCTCTCAGCCTGTCCTTAAAGCAGAGCTGCTGCAGCCCTCTGAGCATCTTCGTGGCCTCCTCTGGACCCGCTCCAACAGTTCCATGTCCTTCCTGTGCTGGGGGCTCCAGAACTGCACACAGGACTTCAGGTGGGGTCTGAGGAGAGCAGAGCAAAGGGGCAGAATCCCCTCCTTTGCCCTGTTGGCCACACTGCTCTTGCTGCAGCCCAGGACTCGGTTGGCTGTCTGTTGCCACAAGCAACTGGAAGAGCCAGTCCTCCTCAAACACTTTCACCACCCCCCTGGATTTAGGATATCACAGGCTGATGAGAGATATTAAGTAACATGTCTGAAACCATTCCTGACATTGGTTGCTGAAGCAGGAATAGATGGCAAGTCTCCTGAGTATTTACCCATTCATTTAACCACAAAATGATCGTTTCTGTCTACAGTGTAACTTCTTCAGCCAAGATATTTCAATTACACAGCCCATGCACACAATTCACCCTTGGATTTAAAAAAAACCACATTTGATTCAAAGAAAGTCCAGCCTTTTTTCTTTCTTTCTTTTTCTTTTTTTTTTTTTTTTTTAATTGGACTTTTAAACTAACAATCTTAGACAGACTTAGCAGGGCAAGAGAAAGGTCGGCAGCTCACATCTGGGAATACTCTAACAGTATTAACTTGCCCCAGTGCCCCAGATACTAGGAGGATTTGTTCAGAGCAGCTGAAAAAAAGTGCCCATTGGGGAGAAAAAGTATGAAATCAGCTGTGATCTACATCCTATCTCAGAAGAGCCCTCACAACATTTGTGGTATCTCCAGCTTAAACGAGAAAGTGTAAACCCCTTCCAGATCAAACTAAGTGTTACAAAGCTCTTAATTGTTATTTTTATTCTATCATGTTGCTGTCATTTGAGGCCATTCAGTACACCTACAGTTAGACTCCAAACCACAATCTCACCTACGTCTCCCCTACATTGAAGCTGTAGCATCCTCAACAGCAGCAGAATTATTCCCTTAATTTTCAAGTGCTGAGGGATAACGAAGGCCTTTCACCTGCGCTGAGAAATGGGACTAAACACATTTATAGACACATGGATTTTGCATGCTGTGCTGGATCAGGGCCAACCTATTCTGCATATCCCAGAACTAAGCCATCTGGGGCATATTCTCAACACCACAAAACCCAGTAACATTATCAGAAACAGATTTTTGCCTTATGATTTTAATCTGATGGAAATCAGTGCTTATTGCCCAAGATGCAGTAGGGCTAATACAGCTGCCAAGATTACCCTACTACTGTCAGAACTGCACAACTTGTGAAGTGGCTTTTTTTTTTACCTAGTATAGTTCCCCCAAGCTTCTCAAAATGACATGAACATTTTACAAGGCATTACAGAGCAAGTCTGGGGGTTGGTTTCTTTTCCCTTTTTTTTCCCTTACAGAGACATGCATTAGAGGTTGGAGGTCAGGGACTTATCTATGAGATTTTTTTGAAACTGAAGGAAATCAAATTAATCCCTCAAGAATAAACTTGCACAGTCCAACTTGCAATGAGAAACAACAGTTTACATGATTCTGTCAATAGCCTCTGGGTACCCCAGGAAGGGAAACTAGAGCAACATTTCTATAAACAATTAGAAATTGTGAGTTTGGCTACTTTAATCTATTCTCTTGGAACTTGGCAGTTGCTCAGATAAATTGCTATTTTTTTATCCCAGAAGAAGGACTGATTGGATTACTACAATACGGTGTGGCACATTCTAGATGTGCCTGCTCACCCCAATTTTTTTTGTAACAGGAAAATATATACTTTATTCCCCCTCTTTTTGCCTCCTAAATTGTTTTACCTTAATAACTTTTGGATGAAAGGGGAGGAGGACTCTTCCATTCTACATCCTAGGAGATTTCTATGTTAAATTGCATTTAGATCTGACTTCCACTTTCTCAGCAAGAAATACAGAGCTGCTGCATTATTCTCCTTCTTACCCCCTGCTCTCAATTTTCATACTCACTGAAACGAGTTCAGCAGCCATCTGTAATTCCACTTGTAGAAAGCTGAATAGCAAAACTCCTGTGTTGTTTTGGTGGGGTTTTCTCCCTAACATTAGATAGCTCAAGGGAAATCATAGAATCAACCAGGTTGGAAGAGACCTTCCCTTCAGTTCATGAATTCCTTTGTTGTGTTTTGCGTTCTGTAGTTCCAGGTTTTGTCCTCCCTTGTATCACTTTCCACACACCCAGAAACCAGAACTTCAGGTTTTTTTCTCTCACTAATTTATGCAGGGTATGAGAAATAAATAAATACATTGAATCATAGAATCATAAAATCAGCCAGGTTGGAAGAGACCTCCAAGCTCATCCAGTCCAACTTATTATCCAGCCCTAGCCAAGCAACCAGACCACGGCACTAAGTGCCCCATCCAGGCTTTTCTTGAACACTTCCAGGCACGGCGACTCCACCACCTCCCTGGGCAGCCCATTCCAATGCCAATCACTCTCTCTGGCAAGAACTTCCTCCTAGCATCCAGCCTAGACCTCCCCTTGCACAACTTGAGACTGTGTACCCTTGTTCTGTTGCGAGTTGCCTGGCAGAAGAGCCCAACCCCACCTGGCTACGACCTCTTTTCAGGTAGCTGTAGATAGCAATGAGGTCTGCCCTGAGCCTCCTCTTCTCCAGGCTAAACAACCCAAATGACCATTAGTTTATTTAAATGTCAAGGGATGTGGCATTTCCTACCATCAATACCACCACCTTTCTGCATGCAGAACTTTGAAAATCCTTGTGTCTCCAAAGCAGAGAGAGCATAGAAGCAGCTTCTAACATTTCCCCACTCCCAGGGGAAATGTAAGCTTACACACAAGTTCAAGGAAGAACTGAAAAGGCAAAACTGTCTTCAACTCTATCCATGCTAGGAAAAAAAGCATATGCCTGAAATACGATAGCCAACATATTGTAAAGGCATCATGGAAACACAGCAGAGGAGAGATTTGTGTTTTGCTGGTCAGGATGAATGTGATGTTCTTTGACCCTAAATATACGTGGGTTTGAATTATTCAAACCCGACCTACTTCACCATTGCTGGTAGCAGAAGCATTACTGTGGCTGTTTCTAACTCAAGCACCCAAACTGCCAGGCTCTTGACCCAGCCAATGAGTGGTTCTCTGTATCTGCATATTAAGAAAATAGGATCGCACACAAGAGCCTGGAGAGCCAAGAGGTTTCACTCCTTATAGCATTTTGTGGTGTTTTCTGGACAGAAGGATTGAAAAGAAATAACAGACAATAAATAAAGTTGCATGGTTAGTACTTCAGGGCTGCCAGCTTTCTCTGTTTTATTGAAGCTTGAGATATTTACTGATTTACTTAAAGTCACAGGTGCTTGGGTCTGGTGGCTATACATCAATTTTATTCTCATTTTTAAAGAATGTTTCTATTTTTTTATGGCTGGAGAAGAAATCTTGAAGCTTGAAAAATATGAAGACAAATAAAAAAGGAAGCCAAGAAAACAGTAGGAGGTGGGAGGAAGAATTGAGTTTTCAATGATCTGACAGCCTCCTGCATGGTCTCATGCATTTGGATGGTGTCTGTGAATCCCAGATTTTAAATGTGTAGAGTGTGCAGTGCTGGGGTGAGAGAGTGATACTAAACAGTCCCAGACACATCTACTCTAAACAGATTGGATGGGTTTGAGCAAGCTGAATAATCCTCCTGCTTTCGTTTCCCTCTCTTACTGTTAGACTAGTCCTTTGCATTGATACTGGCATACTTGCCAGTATGTACCCATTTCCAGGGAGTGACCTTCAAATCAAAGGAGTGCTGCAAGAAGGAGTTTTTCCATTCTCTTACTGGCTCTAGAGAAAAAGAGCACCTTTGTCAAAGATGCTTCCTCACTGCTATAGGAAACTGCCTATTGGAGAAAGGTGCACAAGACTGTTCACTTGAAGAAGCAGAATCTCTGGTCCCTACATACCTCCTCTACAACTACCTGAAAGGAGGTTGCAGCCAAGCGGGGGTGGTCTCTTCTCCCAGGCACCCAGGGACAGAATAAGAGGACACAGCCTCAAACTGAGCCAGGGTAGGTTCAGGCTGGGCGTTAGGAAGAAGTTCTTTGTGGAGTGATTGGCTGTTGGAATGGGCTGCCTGGGGAGGGGGTGGAGTCCCCATCCCTGGAGGTGTTTAAAAGGAAGGTGGATGAGGCACTTAGTGCCGCAGTTTAGGTAATTAGAAGGTGTTAGGTGATAGGTTGGACTCAATGACCTTAAGAGGTCTTTTCCAACCTGGTTAATTCTGTGATTCTGTGATTGAATCTCCCAAGTCGAACTCACAGCTAGCAACTGAGGATGATTTCCTCATGAGGAGAACAAGAAAACATGGAAATGGCTATGAAACTCTGTGTGTTGGGACAAGATTTAGTGGGCCCAGGCTGGGTGGGAAACGTGAGCTTTTTCAGAGAAAGATGAGAGTGTTCTAGCATTGGAATGCATGAGATCTTTTGAATGGAGTAAATTTCACTCTGTTTCTACATCCCACTGAAGGGGTGATAATAATCTTCCCCCTAATAAAGCAAGGGAACTAAGAGAGATCTAACAATGTACAGTTGCTGTGCAAGGTTTCCAAGGCACAAGAACCAGGCTTAATGTTAGAGTCAGCACATGAGATGGCTAATTCCAACATTCCTTGTGCAAGCTTCCTTGTGTGATGATGGACAAGTCAATTAATCAGGCTGGACCTGATTTCCCCATATGTAAGAAAAGGTTTTGTAGGGGAATACCTTGCATTAAATGGACATGTGAGCAATCCAACCTGTGCTAACTGCTAATTGTGAACTGAAAAGTTTCACAGCCTGCATGAAGATTCATCTGAGGGGCAAGGACACCAGCTGTGAGCTGCCGCCAGGGAAATGGACAACAACAGGAAGATCAAAGTAAAAACAATGACTCATGTGAAGCATTTGAACAGATGATGATAAACCAATTGCTTAATGCCACAGAGCTTGTGTCTTAATGGTTTGAACCAACTGCTTAATGCCACAGAGCTTGTGCCTTAATGATTAGAACCAATTGCTTAACAATGAACTAACCTGCATACTATGTTAGAAAGTATATAAGTGTATAGTCATATTCAATAAATGGGCATTGCTTGGGTCATATTGGTCTGCATACAGCTTTGTCCAGGATCTTCTGCAATGGACAAGTCAATTAATTTAGCTGGACCTGGCTTTCCCCGTACGTAAGAAAAGGTTTCCCGTATTTTCAGTCACTTCCTGCTATCACTTGGAACAGAGACTTTTCTTCTCCATGAAAAAAACTGGGAGCACATTTTCCTTTCATTCTATATCACTAACGTAGCAAAAGGAATATAAAGGCAAAGCAACACTTTGAAGGCACACAAACAGTAAGGATTTTTTTTTTTTATGGTATGCTGTCTCTCGCAAACAAGTTGTTGCCTACTTGTTCTACTGTTTCTCATCCTCACATGCTGAAGATACAGAGTCTTGTTTGCAAATTTTGACTTCCACTGTTCAGACAAAAACACTGCAAAATGTAGCACTGGGTTATGAACAAGTCTGTTTGAAGAAAATGTGCTGGCTGGCTCTTTCTGTTACAGCATCCGTGACAGGCATATTATACGTTTCCAGCCAAATAAAAAGGGGAAAAAATAAAAATAAATGTCTCAGCCCATTAAAACAAAGTGAAAGCTTTTGCCATGATATAATTAGCCTCTGGAAATGTTTCAGACTAAGGTTTCTTTATTTTGTTTTCTATTTCACTTGTGTACGTGAAATGTATGGCCAAGAACATATGGGAGAAGTTGTTAAAAGGTAATCTTAGGGCACAGATGACTTGGAGATATCAGGTAAGTGGAAAATGTACTTTTGAAAAATAGGTTTAGTATAACAGGGGAAAAAACGCATTAAAAAAAAAAAAACCAAAAAAAAAAAACAAAACCAAAAAAAACAAAACCAAGAAAAAACAAAAAAACAACCACCACATATTCTGCCAGGGATTATGAACATCCCATGCCTGTCTGAAAAGCCTTGTGCTTGAACCCAGGGTGAGGTGTTAAAGCTGAAGCCACCAGTTCAGCTGAGATTTCAGCCTGCAGAGAGTAGGCAAGAAAATTTCTGAGAAAAGCAAATAAGAAAAGATGACATTTCCTGACACTGCTTTGCTGAAGTTACTGAAGGTGCAATGACCACGCAGGCACAGCTGCCAGTCTCCTGTGAAGTACAAGTGTTTCATTTTCAGCAGGGTCACTCAGGGCTCACATATTGATCAGAGCCTTCCAGGGTTTTCCCTTACCTGCGCAATAACCAGCAGTGGCAACCCAGGTTAGATTGCATTGAGACTGGGTATTGGATATGTAGGTGTTTGGTGTTATACCTCAGGAGTGTTCTCAGTGCTTTCAGCAGGACTGTATACACAGGGCCAGAGTGCTGCCAAATGCCAAACAAGCCACAGAAAGTTAAGGTCAGCAGCACTTCAGACAACTGTGATGCTAATGACCAGCAACATAACTGGATAGGGCTGGATGAGAGGTTGGGCTGGATGACCTTGGAAGTCTCTTGCAACCTGGTTGATTCTATGATTCTATGACATGCTGATTAGAGAGGGAGGTTTTCTTCCTATCAAATTCACAAACATCTAAGTAGATTTCTGTGATGTATATACACAAGGAGTGCAAACAGACGTTTGTAAAGACTTGTGGTGTTGTGAGAGTCTAAACCATCTCTCCCTAGTTCAAATCAACAAAGATAAAGATTGTCTTTGTTACCTTCCCGGGCTCAGCCCAGATTCCTAGCCAATGCTCAAGGATGCAAATCAACAGAGATACAGCATCGTGGGGGATTTCCCAGACTCAGCCCAGGTTTCTGGCTGAAAGCTCAGGGATACACAGTGCTTTTGTGGCCTTCCCAGACTTCAGCCTGGTTTGAATGCCCAGGATGTGGACACCTCACACCAGCTACCCCAAAGAGAAAAGGTTTCTGTGTATTTGGGGTATGGACAGGTAAGCGGCGCAGGGAGGGGACAGAGGCCCTCCCTGGTGCCACCACCAGACCCCTGCAGATACCTGAGAATGCACAGGAAGGTGTTCAGATGTTCAGGTGTTCAGATGTTCAGATACTGACACTAGAGAATGGACAGTCCAGTGTCACAGGTGTGTCACAACCTCCATGTGCCATCACACAGCTCTGTCCCCGTTTTGCAGTTCGGTTTTCCCTTCTCCTATGACTTCTGGACCTCAGCTCCTGAATCCCTTCATCTCAGCTTGACATCTCAAGCAGGAGCAATTCTGCTGAGGATAGAGATTGTTTTGTCACTTGAAATGCAGCACACGTGGCTGCCTCCTTCTTTGGATGGCTGGAAAGCTTAAATTACATCTGTCTATAGGTGTACAGTGCTGTGAAATTTCATGCCATACAAGAGGTCAGACTGGAGCACTCAAGGGTCTTGTCCAGTCTTGGAACCTATAAATATTCAGCTTCAGTGTAGTAAACCGTTGCAAGTCGATGAGAGGTTCTGCATTGACGAGAGGTTCTGTATTTATGTGTTGAGAAAGCACAGGAAGCCATCAAAGGACAGAAGTAGCACAAGGCTTCCAAGACAGGAATGTGCAATATATTTTATAAATGACCATACCAGTTGCAGCCATCTAGTGGGCAATGAGCTGTCAACAAAGTGGGGTCCCTTGTAAGTGCCTCTTTCAAGTTCTGATCTATGTTCCTGATTCAATCAGCCAACACAGGCAGGCACCCAGGAACTTGATGTTAAGCAGACCGAGGGCTGAGCCACAAAACCAGAATTCTTTTGCCAACCCCTCTTAAGTCTGAAAGTGTTTGTATCAAGAGCTTTGGCATGTCTCTGTTAATAGTGTAAATACAGGCTGTAATTGCAATAGTCCTTCAGAATTTTAAGTGCAAGCAAAAAGAAAAATAACACCTCTGTTTCATGAACACGTTGCCTTGAATTCCATCAGCAGGGGATGCATGCATTATTCAATCATACACCTACCACTATTATGAAGTTGCTCTTAATTATACTACAAGTGGAACCTCTCAGGTAATCAGAATTCAGGGCTAATGCATAGCTATTCCCCCATCAATTTATAATAGACACAATTAATCCAATTTAGAATTTCAAGTTTTTAGTCATTATTAAATGCAAACAAGTGCTCTTTTTTTTTTTTTTTTTGCTTGGGGGTGGACATTTTTTTTAAAAGCACATCTCTTTTTATGGCTCAGTAATGTATAAAGAAACAACTGCCACACAAGCAGTAAAAATATTAACATTAAGGAATCATGACAGAGAATGAACTTCGGTGTAGTTGGGCTAAGCCCTATGGGAATACACTTACCCATCTTCCCTCTAACCAGCTGGGCAGTCCCTTTCACTCTCTTTGTGCATGTGTTGCTCTTTTGCTTTTGCCTTGGGAATTGTTTACATCACAATGCTGAAAATAAACAGGCAGGAACGACCCAGCAACAGATCCTCTGTTACCAACCAGCATCCTGGCATCTCTCTTTTTCCTTTTTTTTTTTTCCCCTGAATTCCTGCTAAACATAAAAGATAAGTGAAATACTTATAAAATTCCTTAAAGGGATGAACCATATGCCACTCTGGAACAGCAAACCAAAGCTTGTAGCTTATGGCAATGTAACTCCCAGAGGAAAGAAAAAGAAGGCAAAACAAAGGTGTGTTTAGAATCAGAAGAAAAACCTTTTCCTGACTGAGAAGCCATTACATCTCTGGAAGCAAGGATTGCTCAGAAAATGATATCTCCCTTCCCTCCTACCTTTAAAATAGATCTGACCAATATAGTTTTTAACAAGAAGTTTCAGATTTATTGCTGTGGTTGTATATTATACACATACCAATGCAACGTATTAATTCAGGGATGTTTCAGATCTGTAGAAATGTAGATTAAATCCTCAAAACTCTTTGTGTGTCATGCTCATTGTATAGTTATAAATGGTGCATCTATCAGTATCTTCATTTCCTTTGTGTTGTGCCTTAATCAACCTTCAATTAAAAAAAAAAAAAAAAAAAAAGGAGAAGCAATGAACAGCCTGCCCATCCCCTCCCAAAATGTAAGCAGAAGGAATAGGTGGGGAGAAAGTGGAGACAGAAGTCACAACTGCTGTGAGGAATCTCAGCTCTCTGTATTTTTAGACAGCTCTGGCTGTCACAACTGTGAAGAAAACCCAAGCTGAGCTTCACTAGAGCAGGGATGTGGGCTTGGAACAGCAGAGGAGCCTGAAACAATTGCTCCAGGAAATATAAACTGCTGTGCTCCTCACAGCAAAGATGCTAGCTCAGATGTTTATATGCTAACATTGTTAACTGTTTCGTGGCCCATCAGAACATACCAGAAAACAGATGAAGATCCCCAGTTTGTGCTAAGTCTCTTTCCATTTTGTGTCATAAAATCACAAAACATCTTGAGCTGAAAGGAATTTTAAAGATCACCTAATTCCAATCCACTTGCCATGGGCAGGGACACCTCTGTGAGAGTTTAATCGTCTCTCCCTTGTTCAAATCAACAAAGATAAAGATTGCCTTTGTTACCTTCCTGGACTCAGCCCAGGTTCCTGGCCGAAAGCTCAGGGATGCAAACAGCTCCTTGGTGTACTTCCCGGAGTCATCCCAGATTCCTGGCCAAAAGCTCAGGGATGGTAATCAACAGAAATACAGTGTCTTTGTGGACTGCCTGGACTCCAGCCTAGCTTGAATACTCAGGATGTGGACTCCTCACACCAGCTACCCCAAAGAGAAAAGGCTTCTGTGTATTTGGGGTATGGACAGGTAAGCGGCGCAGGGAGGGAGCAGAGGCCCTCCCTGGTGCTGCCACCAGACCCCTGCAGATACATGAGAATGCACAGGAAGGTGTCCTGGGGAGCTGCACCTGGACAATGGTCTAAAAACTGTATAAAAAGACATGAACAATGCCTGCAAAAACAAGCACCTCCACCAGAGCACCTCCACACTAGCACTTCTGCCAGAGCACCTCCACACGAGCACCTCCAGCAGAAGAATTCAAGGAAAAACTACTGCAGAACAACTCCACAGAAGAACATGCCTGGGCCAGGCACACGTCTTTCTCTCTCACTCCCCGCCCCCCCAGTATGCAGCTGATGGTAATACAATCCCTGCTCTTTTCCTTCCCTGCTGTTCTCTTTTTCTCCATTGTTCCCTCTCCCCCTCTCCCCTCTTCCCTCTCTCCCTCTGTTTTGTTCAACTTTGTCCTTTCATAAATAGTTGTGTGGTGCTATCTGGTCTCACTTGCACCTTAATTTCACAACAGGGAAATCTAGAAGAACAAATCTTGCTCCTCTGGACAGAGATATTGTTAATCTCTGTCCTTCGGACCTTGACACCCTCCCACTAGATCAGGTTTCTCAACCCCTCGGCCAGTCTGGTCTTGAACACCTCCAGGTATGAGGCAGCCACAGAGATGTGCCATCCCACAGCAATGTTGAGGAGATCTTGCAAAGGAGTAGCATGTTTGTCTTTCCAATACATATGCNACCCTTTCTAGAAAAGGCAGCAGCTCAGGTACATCAGTACAGTAATCCACCCCGAAAAGTTGGTCTGCAGCAGCACTGAATTCTTGGATGCAAAGCTGCTCATCAATGGGTGTGTTGCTTCCAGTGTTCAAAGTATGGACAGGAACAATTTGTTGTGCAGTTCTGTTGTCGGTCATCTCCACCAATCCACTGGTGGGTGGCCCTGGTATGCCTCCTGAGTCTTGATGAATCCTAGAATCAGTCAGGATTGGAAGGCACCACAAGGATTATCCGGTTCCAACCCCCCTGCCATGGGCAGGGACACCCTACCCTAGATCAGGCTGCCCACAGCCTCTTCCAGCCTGACCTTAAACAAATACCTCCAGGGATGGGGCCTCAACCACCTCCCTGGGCAACCCATTCCAGGCTCTCACCACTCTCATGCTGAACAACTTCCTCCTCACCTCCAGGCTGAATCTCTCCACCTTCAGCTTTGCTCCATTCCCCCCAATCCCGTCACTACCTGAGAGCCTTAAAAAGTCCCTCCCCAGCTTTTTTGTAGGCTCCATTCAGATGCTGGAAGGCCACAAGAAGGTCACCTGGGAGCCTCCTCTTCTCCAGACTGCACAGCGCCAACTCTTTCAGTCTGTCCTCATAGCAGAGGTGCTCCAGCCCTCTGAGCATCTTTGTGGCCCTTCTCTACTACATGAGGAGAGGGTCACCAGATGGCACAAAGATGTATTAACTTCAAGAAGTCAGACAAAGAGCAAGTGCTCTCCACTCATTATACTCTTAACTTCAACAACAGCTTCTTAACAGCAACCAGCAACTAAGCACCGTACAACTGACCACTCATTCCCCTGACCAGTGGATGGGGGAGAGAATCAAAATGGAGTAAAACTCACAGGCTGAGATAAAAAGAGATTAATAGGACAGAAAACGAAGAAAATAATAATAGTGGTAATATTAACAATAATCAACATTATAATAATTAATAGATTTAAATATACAAAAGAACTGATGCACAGTGCAGTTCCTCACCACTCACTGACCAATGCACAGCCAGTTTCTGAGCAGCAGTCCCTGGACAGCTTTCCCTCCAGTTTATATACTGGGCATAACATTATATGGTGTGGAATATCCCTTTGGCCAATTTGGGTCAGCTGCTCCTGACTTCTTGTACCCCAGCAGCTTTCATCGCTGCCTGCAGCTACCTGAAAGGAGGTTGTGGAGAGGCTGCTGCTGGTCTCTTCTCACAGGTGGAAGGGGGAATGGCCTCAAGCTGGGACTGGGTAGGTTTAGATCAGACATGAGCAAACATTTTTTCCCAGCAAGAGTGGTCAGGCATTGAAATGGACTGTCCAGGGAGGTGGTTGAGTGACCAGCCCTGGATGTGTTTAAAAGTCGTTTGGATGTGGTACTGGAGGATATGGTTTAAGGGTGAGCTTTGCAGAGTAGGGATCACGGTTGGACTTGGTGATCCTGAGGGTCTTTTCCAACAGGAATGTTTCTGTGATTCTGTGATTCTTGCTGTCAGGGCATGAGAAGATGACTTAGTACAAACACTGCTTACCAACAACTAAAACCCTCAATGTGTTATCAACATTTTCCTCATCCTAAATCTAAATCACAGTACTATATCAGCTACTAAGAAGAAAATTAACACTACCTTAGCCACAACCAGGACAGATACATTTGTTAGTTCCTTTAGTTGTGAGAATTTCCATCAAATATCTCCTGTCCCTAGCACTGTCAGAGGTATAGGCCTCCCTAATACAGCAGAACAACAAGTAAATGGAGCTGATGCTCTTCACAGAAAGCAGCAATAACACTGTCAGCCTACTCCTTGGCACTACCAGCTATTATGGTGTGATATTACACTGGCAGAAGCTTAGGAAAAAAGATAACTTTAAAACACTCAAAGAAGGCAGCAGCTGAAAAGATGAATACTTTTGATGGGTTGCCTAAAGGCAGGCTGAAACTGAACTGATGGGACCAAAACCTGTATAAAGGCTGCTGGGATGCTGTTCTTTTAATTAAAAAAAAAAAAAAACAAAAACCAAAACTAATATTTGAAGGAAAATATTACTTTTTTTAAAAGTCTGACTCTTCTTCCAACTCAGTTTGATACTTTTCCAATCTGTCTTTAAAATTATTCATGATCAGCTACAGATGTTCTACCCTGGCTTGAAATTAAGCTTCCTCACCCCATAGTTTTTAAAATATTTATTTCCTTTTTTAAATGAAGGCATTTAGCCTTTGTTGCTTTGGGGTTTTTATTAATGTTATTTCTCTGCAACATAGTTAGAAGCATAGGAAAAAAAGTGCATGTGGTCTAGAGAAGACTCCAACCAAGTACTAGGCAAAAGGGATGTGGCCTCTCCCTAGAGGGCATCACCTAAGCCATTCTATATCCTGTCCTATGAGCCATGGCTTGTTCTTTGGAGCAAAGTTTGATAAAAGCAACTAAGAGTCTTAGTGTATATCACCACAGGAGAAATAAGATGATTGGTTTCTCTCTTTCTATGCATTGCATTAGCAAGGCAGCATTTACTATCACAAACTCACAGAATGGGCTAGGTTGGAAAGGACCTCCAAAGGTCATACAGTCCAATCTCCTCTGCAGTCAGAAGAGGCATCCTCAACTAGATCAGGTTGCCCAGAGGCCTGTTGAGCCTCACCTAATCTCCAGGGATGGGGCCCCACTCTGGACAACCTGTTCCAGGGTACCACTACCCTCATGGTAAAGAACTTGTACCTAACATCCAACCTAAATCTACTATTCTGTAATTTAAAACCATTGCTCCTCATCCTATTACTACAGGCCTTTGTAAAAAGTCGCTCTCCATCCTTCTTGTAGGCCCCCTTCAGGTACTGGAAGGTCATTATTAAGTCTCCCCAGAGCCTTCTCTTCTCCAGGCTGAACAATCCCAGCTCCCTCAGCTTGTCTTCATAGCAGAGGTGCTCCAGCTCCTTGATCATTTTCATGACCCTCCTCTGGACCTGCTCCATCAGGTCCACGTCCTTCCTATACTGAGGGCTCTAGACCGGGATGCAGTACTCCAGGTGAGGTCGCCCCAGAGTAGAGTTAAGTATCCTGGATCCTGCCTTGGTGCAGTTAGTGGTGTGAGTTAGAAAGGCCACACATAACTGTTCCAGGGGCAGAGAAATTGTCTAGTGGTAAAAGAATAACATAGTTCAATCCACTAACCAAAATGAGTAATTAAGAAATTACTTAAAAGCTACATTGATCTACAAGGGTACTCAACATGAGCTATAAAAGCCTCTTCATCCTAGCAGAAATAAGCAAAAAAAAAAAAAAAATTGAACCCATGGAAGCCAAAGAATATATATATAAAATTAAACATTTTTAATGCACTGAGAGTGCTTTACCTCCTGAACAAACTACCAAAGGAAATGGTAAACCCCTCAGCATTCAGTTCCTCCAGAGCAAGACTCTACACCTTTCTGGAAATTGTGCCTCTGACAAACAGCAGTTTTGGGCTCCATTTGGGGTCACTGAGTGAAATGCAATACTCTGTTATGCTTAGGAAGTTTGGTGATTTAATGGTCCCACCTTGCCTTCAGCTTTGTGCATTCAGATGCTCATAACTACAGCCTTACTAAGGGCATTGAAAAGTATTACTTTTTGCCTATGTGGATGTGGGTATGTCAATAGGAATTCATCCTCCCCGTGGTACTGTGTCACACCAGTGATGCAGTCTTTGCCATGTAAAAGAGAGCAGTACAAAATATCAACTCTTTTTTCTGCCAGCTCCAGAACATTTGAGACCACCCTGAAGCATACATTCAGCAAGGCACAAATTAACTGTGATCTCATATCTCCTGCAGAACACAAGGCACCCTCACTACAGGGACTCATCCATGTATCAAATGCTCTAATATTTAAGCCTCTGTGCTGCCATAAGCCCAAGGATGATTGACAAATTTGGGGTCTTCCTTGACTTTAGCCACTGATGTGATAAATCAGTGAAGTTTCTCAAATGCAAGGAACTGTGCAACTCTAGATCACAAATTTGGCTTTAGATATGTTCTCTAGAGTTAGCTACCACATGAGTAAACAACTAACAGCCCTCCTGGTCAAAGCTTTTCTCAAAAATCTGAAATGGTAAAATCAGTTACTTGGATTTCATGTCAGTGTAGATATCTTTCATCCTCATAGCTCTATGACTGGACCCATTTCTGGAGTACTGTGTGCAGTTCTGGAGCCCTCAGCACAGGAAGCACATTGAACTGTTGGAGTCGGTCCAGAGGAGGCCACGAAGATGCTCAGAGGGCTGCAGCAGCTCTGCTCTAAGGACAGGATGAGAGAATTGGGGCTCTGCAGCCTGGGGAGGAGAAGGCTTCCAGGAGACCTTCTAGTAGCCTTCCAGTATCTGAAGGGGACCTACAGCAAGGCTAGAGAGGGACTATTGCCAAGGTCTTGCAATGCCAGGACAAGGGGCAATGGGTTTCAACTGGCAGAGGGGAGATTGAAACTGGATGTTAGAAAGAAGTTCTTTCCAGTGAGGGTGGTGAGACACTGGCACAGGTTGCCCAGGGAGGTTGTGGAGCACAGAATCTTTGATCACATTGGGTGATTCTGTGCTCCACAACCTCCCTGGAGGTGTTCAAGGCCAAGTTGGAGGAGGCCTTGAGTGACCTGTACTAGTGGGAGGTGTCCCTGCCTATGGCAGGGGGTTGGAACTAGATGAGCTTTGAGGTCCCTTCCAACCTTCCCATTCTGTGATTCTACGATTCTTTTATTTCTGCTACCTCCAGTCTTTCTCAGGCTATTCTGACCCATAGCCTTGTTCTTCACAGGTCTTCTTGTTGCTTTCTGGCCCTGCTACCCAGCTGTCATTATTTTCAGAGCCATGTTCTAGTCCATGTCTTTCCATAGTCATTTGGAAAGTCTTGATCATTCTTTGCCCTCTCTCAGAACTGCCTCAATTCAAGCTCCCTAACCTGTCAATGGACATTTTCATTGCATGTTGATGAATCAATTTACCTTTCACCTGCTCAGTACCCAGCAGCCTGGCCAAACTACCCCAGAGATGTTA
The DNA here is from genome assembly GCA_013399055.1 of Ramphastos sulfuratus. Classification (NCBI taxonomy): domain Eukaryota; kingdom Metazoa; phylum Chordata; class Aves; order Piciformes; family Ramphastidae; genus Ramphastos; species Ramphastos sulfuratus. Next base: position 84,178 of record WBNM01042906.1, read on the forward strand.
GGGTCAAACTTGGCCCATAGAAATGAGCCTCATACCTCAAACTGAAGTAGACACAAGTGTAAAGTGAGCATCATATATCTGTAGTCTGAGCTTCAGAGATAGTTTTAAAGTATCTCTAGTTGGGGTTCGAGCCAATTTTTTCTGTCTTTTTTGAAGGAGATTGCTGTGATGGCTGGACCCCAAACCTGAGAGAGTGCTTGTCAGAAAGAGGAGGTTAACTTAGAAAAATTACTCCAAATGCTTTATCTGTCATCTCTATGTGTCTTTTCAAAGAAAAGTCAAGGTTAAATTAGGAAATTACTTTAAGGACGTAATGGAAATTATATGCAATAGGGATGGAAAGGACCTCAAATGCCATTTGCAGACAGTTCTGCCCACTAATTGTGAGAAACAGGACAGTAGCTATTTCCAATACCTTTTTTTTCAAGTAGACATAATTCATCAGAGTTCTCTGCAGGTCTTGAATTCTCCCTACTTTTGATGTAAGTGCATCTATGAGGCATATCAGACTAATCTTAAGTATTGGTCACTCCACTCCTCTCAAAAAAACAAACAAACAAACAAACAAAAAAATTCAAGAATTCCATGCAAGTTTTGAGAAAGTTGGAGAAAGTTTAGACTTTGAGGTTTGTGATGGTTTGGGAGTTACCTGCTCCTCCCCCCACTTTGTAAAAATCACGCAGACTAGACTCAGCCAGCTGGAAGTTAAGGAATGAAGCTCTATTTACAGCTTAGCACAATGTACAAGCAGAGATATACACAATATACAGGAATATTTACAGAAATATACAAGTTAAAGGTAATACAGAAACACAACACCTCTCCCACAAATCAGAGACCCCAGGAGGGGCTCCCAACCACCCTTCCACCTTCTCCCCACCCCTATACCTTACCCCAAGGTTTGGCTTATGTGCAAGATGAATTTGGAGGATCAGCCAGGGGAGTTAGAAGGAAAGTGGTTAGTGAGATTACTCGGCAGAAAGGAGAGGACCCACTAGCTCCCAGAGAAAGATCGAGAGTCTGTGTTATCTATGTTTTGTATTCTTTTCTTATACATCTCAGCAAGCCTATGAGTGAAGTAGACATCACCATTGTTTTCTTTTCACAGCCTATAATATAATTTTCTCTATTAAAATATTCCAATTAGCCTCAAACCAGCACAAGGTTACATAGAATCATAGAATGGTAAGGTTGGAAGGGATCTCAAAGATCATCTAGTTCCAACCCCTACCTAAGTGCACTTCAAATTATCTCTTTACCTATGTAAAAGTTATTTAACCTGTTCCATCTTGCTCCAGCTGGATTCTCGGAACATCACAGAAATGCAAAAACCCACCAGGAGAGTATGAAAAAAGGGTTTACCTCTTCTAGCATGTAAGGATGTGGTTTCATGTTGCACAAGGAAAGAAACCCAACTTCCTGAAGCAGTTGACAGGATGATCCCACAACAGGACTGTCAGCAGGAGGAAAGGAAGCACATCCACAGTCCAGGGATGCAAAAAAATAACCTGTGTAAGAGGGGAGAAATATTTGAGGCTGGATTGTTTGTCATGTGGAACTGCAGTGGGGTTTATAAGGTATGGCAAAAATGTAGGCAACCGTGCAATTTAACAGAGAAGTAAAATTTCAGAAACCTCTTGAGAGCAGAGAGGAGGTCCAACTTGCTAGATCTGCAGTTTCTAATTCAAGTGCAAGAAAACAGTGCACAGCAGGGAAATGTAGTTCTCTGGAGACCTAGGAGAAAATTGTGAGTCATCACAACCACGTTTAGTACAAATTTTAGTATTACAGTCCTGTTTAGAAAAAATGGGGGGAAGTTAGAAGAAAGATAGTTAGCAAAAGTGAATAAGAATCTATCTTTAAAAGGAACAAGGCAAATGGAGCTCCATGTCTCCTAAACCAAGCCACAACAGTGGTGGGCACAATCTAGTGCTGCTGCGGCAGCAGCAGCAGCTTCCTAGTTTATTGCCGGGCTGAGGCACTAAAACAGCTAAGGAGGAGTGCAGTTTAAATATAATCAAGTGCTGCCTGCCATGGGTTTCTTCTTCTGCTAACAATTTCATAATTAAGCAGTTAATCCTGCTAACACAGTACTTGTTGCTTTAATTTCAAGCCTGTCTAGCTCTAAAAAAAAAATAATTCAGTAAATCTGGCAGGCAGAAAAAACATGTTTTTTTCAAAAAGACAACTTTCCTCAAAAGCACTGAGATAGATAAAAATCCACTGGAGCAGCTGATGCCCAAACTACAGGCACGATTCCCAGGAACCAGACTGTGCTTCCCACCTGGCTGCAAAACTCAGGGTGCACCAAGCGCCTTTTAGTTGGCCTAGATGACTTAAAGCTAAGAGGTAGGCATTGAAGAGATAATCCACAGCAATAGAGAAAATTGAGACTGACCAAAAAATCCCAAAATCTTAAAAAAGAAAAACAAAAATGTTCATTTTGCAGTATATACTCTACCAGCTGATTCTTTTTATCAAATTAAATTGGATGTTAGGAGGAAGTTGTTTGCAGTGAGGGTGGTGAGACACTGGCACAGGTTGCCCAGGGAGGTTGTGGAGCACAGAATCACCCAAGATCACATTGGGTGATTCTGTGCTCCACAACTTCCCTGGAGGTGTTCAAGGCCAGGTTAGATGAGGCCTTGAGTGACCTGTACTAGTGGGAGGTGTCCCTGCCTATGGCAAGGGGTTGGAACTAGATGATCTTTGAGGTCACTTCCAACCTTACCATTCTATGATTCTATAATTCTAACTCTAAAGTTAATCAAATTAATCAGGTGTTAAGCCTCCTCATCTGAGCTGACCCACTGAATATTTTTAGCTACAATCAGCTGCACTTTGGCACTTGTAACTAGTTGAATGCACCTGTGAGAAAGTTTTTCCCAAGTGGTCCTGGTCTTAGTATTGGCCAGACAATAGCTTCTGTCATTTCCCATTGAAGGTACATCCACTAGGGTAAAAGCCAAAAAGTTTGTCCTAGGTTCTCCTCTGACCTGATTTAAGTTCAGCCTGTCTGCAGGACGTTTGCCTGACATAGCAAGTGTATGCTTCCAGACCCAGTCTCATACAAATGCATATCTTCAGACCCAAAGTGAGTGCAATAGCTCTCAAAAGCCCCAGTGGATCGGGAATTTTTATCAATGCTATAGACAGTGGGATTGAGGGCATCATCAGCAAGTCTGCATGTGACACCAAGCTGAGTGGTGCTGTCAATACACCAGAGGGACAGGATGTCATCCAGAGAGACTTGGACAGGCTGGAGAGGTGGGCCCAGGTGAACCTCATGAGATTCAAATGCAGTGTCCTGTACCTGGGTCACAACAACCCTCATTGTCAACACAGGCTGGGGGATGAGGAAATAGAAAGCAGCACTGGGGAAAAAAGGACCTGTGGGTGCTGATGCACGAGAAGCAGGACATGAGCAGACAGTGTGCATTTGCAGTCCAGAAGGCAAATCACACCCTGGGCTGCATCAAAAGAAGCCTGCCCAGCAGATACAGAGAGGTGATCTGCCACTCTGCTCTTGGGAGACCTCACATGGAGTAGTGTGTCCAGATCTGGAGTCCTCAATATAGGAAGGACATGGACCTGACGGAGCAGGTCCAGAGGAGGGCCAGGAAAATGACCAAGGAGCTGGAGCACCTCTGCTATGAAGACAGGCTGAAGGAGCTGGGATTGTTCAGCCTGGAGAAGAGAAGGCTCTGGTGAGACCTAATAGCAGCCTTTCAGTACCTAAAGGGGACTACAAGAAAGATGGAGAGTGACTTTTTACAAAGGCCTGTACTGATAGGATGAGGAGCAATGGTTTAAAATTAGAGAAGAGTAGATTTGCATTGGATGTTAGGAACAAGGTCTTTACAATGAGGGTGGTTGAGCACTGGAACAGGTTTTCCAGAGAGGTAATTGAGACCCCATCCCTGGAGATATACAAGATGAGGCTTGACTGGGCTCTGGGGAACCTGATCTAGTTGAGGTTGTCCCTGGTCACTGCAGAGCTTTCAGAAGTCCCTTCCAACCCAGGTGATTCTATGATTCAATGACTGCCTCTCTGTGTGCCAGCTATGAACCAAGTGGGCACAGGCTGAAGTGAAGCATTATCTGGCTGAACTTGGTTGGTGTCTGTCACACACATAAAGAACAAGAAAGCAGATTCATGGGACATGGCTGTCATGGTAGGGCCTAAATAGGCCAAAATAGGCTTATACATGTCCTGGCTTGCTCAGACATGTTTTTCTGCTCTCCCTCCTTCTGTTTTGGGGAGAAGCAACCATGGGAAAGAGGACAAAGAACCTGGAGCAACTGAGTCTAAGGACTGTGGTTTGCCCAGACATGTTCCCTTGCTCCCTCTCCTTCTGTGCTGGGGGAAGCAACTGTGGGAAAGGCAAACCAAAGCCCTGGCTTCAGCTGGCATGGTCAAGTTCGCAAAGTGCCATCCTGATTGGCTAATCTATGTCCAAAGGCCCATTAGTCTTGGGCTGTATTGATAAAAAGGGATAAGCAGGCAGCACAACATGCTCTCTGCTGTTGAATTCATGCCTGCTGCTGCTGCTGCCTCACTGCACCCTGAACTGCCTGGAAACTCCACTGCTTCAAGTTTACCAGGCACAGGCTCTAAATGCCTGCAGGCACTCGGCCTGCACAGCCAGTCTGACATTGTGCCAAGCCTGCACATGGCATTGCATCCTGCCTGCCCCTCTGCAAGGCTTCTGCTGAATGGGGAATCAAAAGGAACCAGGTCAGAGACTGTGGCAGACTCCAGCTGCCTGAGAAAAGAGCCTGGGAAAACTCCAAAGCCTCTAATGGCTTTGAGACCACCCACAGCAACCCCTCCACCTGATTTGGGTACCATTCCATAATATTTTGTGAGTAAAGACTTAAGGCTTCTTGTAATCACTAATTGCCTTCTGCCATAAGCAGAAAGGAGCTTCCTATGTCCATCCAGTGGCTAAGCAGGATAAGGAACCACAAGCAGTGTAGTGACCACAGGAACCTTCTCTTTCAGTATCATGTTTGCATTTGCCTCTTAAAGTGTTCCAGTTTTGCCTGTTCCCTTTGTGTATAAATTTCCAAACCCTGCATTTGGAACCTTGTAACTAAGTTTTCTGGCGAGATTTAATGTTAATAAACAATTTTCATAGTTATTGACAACCTTCAACTGGATATCAAAACTAATATCGGTTATTAATTTTGCATCATTCCTAACAATGGCTCCCCTGCATGCAGAGGCTTTCTTGTCAGTCTAACAGCCCAGCTGATCACAGCAGCCTTAAGCTAACAGTAGGGCAGTTATTATCAGAGTGGGGGTGGGAAGGACACTAAACTCTCTGATACTACTCTGGCAGTGCTGCTTATCCAAAAGAGCTTATGCCATCACCTGCGCATCTTCATAGTGGATTAAGGCTGTAACGTCCTCCCTCAAACGGAGTGTTCACATGCCAGGCTTGCCTTTGAGAAGTGGCTTACCTTGATAAAGTGGTGTGACTTTCCTTAGTCTTGGCACTCAGAAAGCATCCTGGGCAAGCAGGAAGCCTGTGGGAATGATTCACTAGTGTTTGCATGCAGTTTTTCTAATTTCTTCTCATTTTTTTCCTACTTGTTCCTGTAGGTTTTTTTCTTTTCTTTTCTTTTTCCCACCAGCTGCTACATATTCTGCCACTTGCTACAGAATGAGAGTGTTCCATCTTGCTAGGATCCAGTTCAGTGCATAGACGTGACAGAACTGGACCTGAAACCTGGTTTATTTTTCCAGTTTACAGCTTTTGTTCAAAACTTCAGCAGCAATTCCTGACACAGAGTGTGCCAGCACCAGAAACCATGAGTGAGACAGAGGTGATTTCTGGAACAGCTTTCCATTTCTAATTCAACTCCAAAAATACTTTTATAACATTTTTTGCCTTTTTTTTTCCCCCTTTTCTTTTTTTTCCCCTTCCCCCCCCCCAACTTTTTCCTTTCTCTGATCCATAAACAGAATAGACATTCAGACTGAAAATTGGCAAAAGAGTCTTACTCACTTGTACAAACCCTTAAGTTCTGAGCTATCCTGGCCTATTGATTCCAGTTCTATATTCAGATCATCTCCATTTTTAAAAGAAAATGTCTGTTGGGATCAGATCCAGGAATATCTTCACATTTGTATAGGAGTGGAAAAAGCAGGAATCACCCTCATCCAGGACTTCCATAGGGAGTAAGGTTGAAAATAAAATCCAGGAGAGCCCCAGGAGATGGTCAGGTTTGTAAATCTGGACAAAGCACACAAGATAGTTATCAGCAGGCAGTGTAGCTGGGGAAGCCTGGTCTCCTATGAGGCTATATCATAGAATCATAGCATTAAAGAATGCATTGGGTTGGAATGGACCTTGCAGTTGTACTCTCTGATGCCTTCATAACACTCCAGTTCAAGTTGTGGCCCTTATTCCAGGGATATTAACAATGTCTCTCTCATCAATCCACCCTCTGTTACATTAGAACTTGTCAAAAAATAATCTCCTTGGGACCATTGCTGAATGTGATTGAAACTGCACAAGCCAAAGAAACCTTGGGGAAGAGAGTGACAGATAGATGCAGGGAGATTATGGGCACAGAAGCCCTGCTTCAAAGTGAATGCAGGCTAAAAGCTGCTGTACTTGCACTCAAAGTGGTATCCTGCTAATTTAAATCTACCAGTGAACATTTCCAAGTGCACCAAAAAGAGCCAAAAGAACAGGTTGTTTGCTTATAAAGGGAACACTCTCACCATTTAACTCTCACTTTTGTCGACTGATGGGGAAATGCAGCATTACGTGGGCAATCAGACTGGAAGATCACAAACACTCTTCCCAGATTTAAAATATGCAGAAGAATGAAAAAAAGTGTAAAAAAATGTAAATCAAAGGAACCAGCTTCTATCTGGATTGAATAAATGAAGGATCATTGAAAAATGACAGGGTTTGTGGGGAAACAGTAGTTAGAGAGTATGCTTACACATATGCTTATAAACTTATATACACTTCTGCTTACAAACAGCGCCAGGAATCTTCCCAAGTGTTAGAACTCATTCTTCTACACTGTTAACTTGCCAGTGAGTCCCTGACATCACTCATCCCAGGCCAAACACCTTCTCCCAGCCATGAATCAGACACTAGCACAGATCGAAGGCCAACAGACAGCTTTCTGGCAGCCTTTTCGCTTTGTAAGGATAAAAAGAGAAAAAAAAAATCCTTAACGTCTTGGGGACAGTGCAGCCTGACAGAGCAGTACTCCTACAGCTGACCTCACCAGCCAGTGCTGAGGGATGCCTTGTGCTTCACATGAAGCCCAGTGCCAAGCCAGAGGCTGATGATGTGGGCAAGTGTGAGTGCCAAGCACTAGTGTCAGCATCACTGAGAAATAAGTACATCTGGTTTGGTGAGAGACATTGCACATCTTAGGACAGCACATAGAATCATAGAATCATAGAATGGTAAGGGTGGAAGGGACCTCAAAGATCGTCTAGTTCCAACCCCTGACATAGGCAGGGACACCTCCCACTAGTACAGGGCACTCAAGGCCTCCTCCAACCTGGCCTTCAACACCTCTAGGGAGGAAGCAGCCACAACCTCCCTGGGCAACCTGTGCCAGTGTCTCACCATCCTCACTGTAAAGAACTCCCTCCTAACATCCAAGAGGATACAACATGGAGGGGAGAAATGGGAAAGAAGTATCTATGTACAGATTCCTTCACTCTTGCTTCACCAATCTTTACAAATACTGCCCAAGAGAAAGAGTAGGGCTCACCTTGGTAGGATCCCAGAACACAAAAAGCTTTCCCTGTACCTTGGAGGCAGATCCAGTGTTGTGCACTGGTGCTCGTCAAGTGCCTCATAGGTCTGATGGCATTAGAAGTGTGCAGTATCATGGTCAGAGAGAAACCATAAGATAGGGTTCAACATTTGGCATCTTGGACATCTCCATGGACTCTTCTTGAAAGAGGATTTAAGCTGTTTTATATATATGTATGCATGTGTGTGTATATATATATATATATAGAGAAATAGACAGAATACTGTGAGACAGGACAGCACAAACACTCCAAGCTCTAATGTACAATGTTCCCCCAAATCAGTTTCTCCAGCCTTCCTGCATCTGTTTCCACTCTCACTCTCTTCTCTCCATTTCCATTTTTGTGCCATGTAGGACTATACTCCTGTCTCCTCCTTTATCTTTACATGTCCTAATCTAGTCTCTGCTTCTCTCTGATACACTTGCCATCTCAGTCCTCCCAGTCTACATTCTCCTACCACCTATGGTAATCTAATATAAAGGGCTCCTGAGAAAAATAAACGACAAAAGATTCTAGATATTCTCTCCAAGACCAGGCTTTAGTATGTAGCCTGGGTCCCTCTGAACCCAGTATATTCCACCCTGTCCAGGGTGCCCTGGCATCTGATACTCATTGCAGCTCACTTTTTCCTTCTTCCCACCAGCAAGAAGCTCCAAGCAGACATAACTTTCATGCACATCACAAATTCACCACACAATCAGTACTGCTTAAAAATAAAGAACTAGCAGTTGCTTGATAAAAGTGGTTCAGAGAAATTGGATCAACTTGTCACATGAGATGTCACCTGCAAAATTTCTAAAGAGCATGTTGTGGTATTTAAAGGGGCATGGGTGCACACACCAGGCTCATGCTGATTCTCCTCTGGCTGAAGTATGTTGATGGTTACATTTGCTGTTCACCTCCACCTCCACTATCTCTGGTACTCTGTCGGTAGAGAATATCCTTACACCTAGTGCACTGCAAGAGGAGAGGATCTTATTTGCTACCAACCAAAATGCCCTCAGTCTTTCCAGCACTACCATTTCTACCAGCACTAAAAAACATGTTTTATCCTATTTCATTGCTAATCCACAGGATTGATATGCAAGGCTTTCTCATCAGGCTTGATTGGGATATATGAATCATAGAATAATCGTAGAATCATAGAATAGACCAGGTTGGAAGAGATCTCCAAGCTCATCCAGTCCAACCNGACAAAGTGAACACTGCTTTCTCCATTCCATAATCCTTCTCATAGAAGAATTTATTTTCAGTCTTTTCCCTGGGGGGGGGGGGGGGGGTGAAGTTTCACAACCATTAAATCAATTATATTATAGGTAATATCTAGAGAAAAGCATAAACATTGATCAAAACAGTGGCATATTCTTTTTGGAATTGAATAATGAAACTCTCAGGAAAGATTCCCAGCATTACTTTTAAGTTAAGAAGGTAACTAGAACAGCAAGTAAGGGGAGCTCGATAAGCAGGGAGTATGTAAGAAAGTATGTGATGGGAAAACCTTAATCCTTTGCTGAAGGCCTTTAAATTGAGGGACTAAATTGCTTCCACGTTGATTTTGATGTTACTCTAATATCTGTGAGTGCTCCTTAGTGAAGCTCTAATACCTCTGCAAAAGTTAATGTGTTATATCCGATTAATTCAAGTGGGTAAGATATTCTAATGACGTGTTTAAGGAAGACAGGGAAATTAATGGTATGAGACAACCCCCCCTCTACCTTTTTAGGAGGAAAACCCATGAGATAAGGACTCCACTTCTCTAACACAAGCTCAGGTATGGGAAGCCCTTAGCAATCCACCTAAGCTTCCCCAGATGTCACAGAAAGGAAATATTTATCCTTGGCAGATTATGGAGATTAATTTTTATTTTTGCTTTTAACTAATTCTTATCTTTTGAAATAGACATCTTTAGATAACTGCTGGATACTATTATTTATACAAAAGCAAAGAGAGGAAAAAAAAATATTTTTTAAATGGATTTTTTCATCGAATGTTATCTACTGTGTAAATCAAACAAACTGGGAATTGTTCTCTTCTCACAGTCTTGAAATGTTATGTAAACTCATTGCACATATTGCCTGAATTGAGGGTATTTTCCTTACATTTCAGGTATTTACATCTCTTTCAGACAGACCTTTTCCTTGGCAAGACCAAGGCCCTTATGTCTTCTGTAGTTATCTTTCACTCTGCCTATTGAAAAACAGTTTTGTGAGAGGAAATCTCCAGTCACTTTTTTACATTTAGTTTCAACAATGATTTTTCTTCATTACCAGAGGATTTGTGATTTGCAGAGAAAAAAAAATTAAAAAGAGCACACAAAATTATTTCAAGTCAGAAAGAGTACAGAATTTGCAAAAGGCAGATGTGTTCATGCAGGCATTTTTAATACATCAAATCTACCTGAAGAAACATGTTTGAATTAATTCAGTGGATGCTAGAATCTGCTGTGCTTCTCTCAAACTGAGGCAGATGACCCTTGGAAACGACCTCCTCCATGATATGTCTGAAACCACAGAATCATAGAATGGTAAGGTTGGAAGGGACCTCAAAGATCATCCAGTTCCAACCCCCTGCCATAGGCAGGGACACCTCCCACTAGTACAGGTCACTCAAGGCCTCCTCCAACCTGGCCTTGAACACCTCCAGGGAGGTTGTGGAGCACAGAATCACAGAATGTGATCAAAGATCACATTCTATGCTTCTGTGCTCCACAACCTCCCTGGCCAACCTGTGCCAGTGTCCTACCACCCNTGTGGTCTTCTCTCTTTCTAAAGGCAATACACAACAGAAAACCAAACTGCTCAGAGCTAATGACTTTCAGGCAGGACAGAAAGGCCTTGTGTCGGTCTAACCTCTTCTGGGAGAAGGAAAATCTGGTTTTCTAATTTCTTCATGCAGTCTTGACTTGATGAGGAGTCCTTCTTCCTCTTCAGTGTAACTGGGGTTTGCTAACAGTGCCAGGCTATTAGATAGCTGCCATCTTTTACTCAAGGGTGGTTGCATGTGTGTGATGAAGAGGATGATCTCCACCTACAGCTCATCAAGAGTTTTATATAAATGTCCATTACCCGTATAATGACAACAGCCTACAGTTTTATTAGGCGATATAAAAAGATATTAGGGATATAAACTGTAATGCCTCAGGGCAGAAGCCAATCAATGACTGTCTGGAGTTATCCAGAAGAAACTTTCTGTCTGCAAGTTATATTCTTAACATCTATTAGGACATTTCTTGCCCTTTTCTGCAAAACATCAGGAGGTTGGCACACTAAGCACCAGGCTGCTGAATCCTACCTGCGTCTGGCTGGGTCCAGCCTAGCAACTCCCCTTTTCTTGCCATAATGCATAAAGGAAGTGTGGCACTTCATCAAACACCTGATCACCAATCAGTCTAGGAATACTCTCATGAAATTTATGTTTGCTAAAACAAATACATAGATTTTTTTCACCTTTGTATTATCTTAGCTCAGGATATTTCCTTGTTATGCTCAAGTTCTTCGTGTAGGAGATGAAATGGCAATAAGCTTCTCCTTTTCATATGGTGAGGAGGACCCTAACAGTATAACAAATCCTACAGTCTCAGTTCTTACCTTGGGACTTTGGTAATATTCTGCTGAAGGCCAAAATAGGCCAAATTAGGCCTAAACATGTCCTGGCTTGCTCAGACATGTTTTCTACTCTCCCTCTTTCTGCTGATGGAAAAAGCAACTGCGGGAGAGGAAGACAAAGGTCCCTGGTGCCTCCATGTCTATCCAAACTTGTAAACACGTGAGGATACTCTGTTTATACACTTTTTAGTGTTCTGCTGAAATAAGGGGAAGCAAGCCCTGGTTTCATAGAATCCTTCTCTATTGACCTTGTCAATAGTCCCTCCCCAGCCTTCCTGTAGCCCCCTTCAGATACTGGAAGGCTACTAGAAGGTCTTCTCCAAGTCCTCTCTTCTCCAGACTGCAGAGCCCANATGGAAAAAGCAACTGCGGGAGAGGAAGACAAAGGTCCCTGGTGCCTCCATGTCTATCCAAACTTGTAAACACGTGAGGATACTCTGTTTATACACTTTTTAGTGTTCTGCTGAAATAAGGGGAAGCAAGCCCTGGTTTCATAGAATCCTTCTCTATTGACCTTGTCAATAGTCCCTCCCCAGCCTTCCTGTAGCCCCCTTCAGATACTGGAAGGCTACTAGAAGGTCTTCTCCAAGTCCTCTCTTCTCCAGACTGCAGAGCCCAAACTCTCTCAACCTGTCTTTATAGCAAAGCTACTGCAGCCCTCTGAGCATCTTTGTTGCCTCCTCTGGACCTGCTCCAACACTTCCATGTCCTTCCTGTGCTGGGGGCTCCAGAACTGCACACAGGACTGCAGGTGGGGTCTGAGGAGAGCAGACCAAAGGGGCAGAATCCCCTCCCTTGCCCTGCTGGCCTCTGTGCCAAGTCTGGAGCTAAGAGGAATCAGGGCAGAGATTGTCTGCTTCTCTCCCAGCACCCTTGATGGAGCCTGGGAAGAACTAGAAGCCTCTGAACGTCTATCAAGACACTGACAGAACTCCCCACAAGTGTTTGGATACCGTCTGGAAACCATAGTTGCCCCTGGGAGTGGGGAAATAACTTCTGTGAGAAAATACTCAAAAGCCTCTTTAGCAAAAGTCTGTAACATTCTCTAATCCAAAGTAGCAAAAGTCTGTAACATTCTCTAATCCAAAGCAGCAAAAGTCTGTAACATTCTCTCATCCCAAGTGCTTTCTGCCATGAGCACAAAGGAGCTTCTCAAGTCCCTCTAGCAGCACAACTGGTGTCAATAGCCTCTTTCCATTTGGAGTTTAAGGTGTGTTGTATTATTTCTAGTTATTTCTTAAATGTTCTGGATTCTGTTATTCCTTTGTATAATGTTTTCATGACTGTTGCAAAGAATCTATTATTATTAAAATTTACTGGGTGGTTGGCGACAGTCCTGAGTATAAAAAACAGTAAACAATATTGATTTTGGAAAATCCTATCTCACACCATTAATATCCTCCATTGCAGCCTTTTCCATCTTAAAACATTGCATGACCAATATTTAGGATCCATGCATCTCTGGAAATACCTTCAACTTTCCTAGCCACCTACGGGGCTCTCCTCTTGCAGGCCATTCCTGAAGTGCTTCAACCACTCCTTTCAGGTTGTACATTGCTTTAGCTGTTTAACATGTCTTTCACAGGAACACCACTCTCCAGGAAGCCCCAGCTTGTCTTCCTTAAGATCTCTTCTTTCTCATTTTTTCCAAGTCTTACCTTAGTGTGTTTCTTAAATCTCAGTAATCTCAGTAATGGAGGGTGTGGCTGTTTGAGCTATTCTCCGAACTTCCCCTCCCCTCCTCTGCCCTCCCTTCCCTTCTCCTCCCTTCCCCTCCCTCTTGCTAACTCTTCAATCAGAAAGAAATGGCCACAATTTCATCACACAACCTGCTCATTTTAAAACAGCTTTCTGTTTGAAGAGGTGCTGGTAAGGGAAGAGCATAGGATCTCAACTAGGTGAGATGAGAGTCACCTTGCTTTTTGTTGGTCCCTAGGGGAATGGCTGCATGAGGTATATTTGGGTGAGGGGAAAGGGAAGAGCTGATGCTTTTGTGCCTTGTGATGCAGACTTTCTTTTAACATTGTTAACATTGTCCAGAGGAGGCCACGAAGATGATCAGAGGGCTGCAGCAGCTCTGCCATAAGGACAGGCTGAGAGAGTTGGGGCTCTGCAGCCTGCAGAAGAGAAGGCTTCCAGGAGACCTTAGAGTAGCCTTCCAGTATCTGAAGGGGGCCTACAGGAAGGCTGGGGAGGGACTATTGACAAGGTCTTGCAATGACAGGACAAGGGGCAATGGGTTTGAACTGGCAGTGGGGAGATTGAAACTGGATGTTAGGAGGAAGTTCTTTCCAGTGATCTTGATTCTGTGCTCCACAACCTCCCTGGAGGTGTTCAAAGCCAGGCTGGAGGAGGCCTTGAGTGAGCTGTACTACTGGGAGGTGTCCCTGCCTGTGGCAAGGGGTTGTAACTAAATGATCTTTGAGGTCCCTTCCAACTTTACCATTCTATGATTCTATGATTATGTTTAATACAGGTGTGGTCAAGTGCCCTGTGATAGGAAGCTCTTTCCTTTGTGAAAGAAGATGACAAAAGTTTAGTCTCAGTGAAGATCACAGCATTTTCACCACCAATTTAGGACTGGAAGCAAAACTGTTTCAGTCAGGCACCCTAATTCATTCAGTGTAAATCACAAATGTCAAACCCACCAAGCACCTCCCCAGATCAGATCTCAGTACAGTGCTTCCTTAGAGCTTTCTGTGTTTGCAGTTTGGCTTGCTGAAGAAACACCTTGTTCAGCTCAGTCACACTGTGTTGGACTGTCTCTGTCAGCCAGTCTGCTCCCCAAACTGCTGAATCCCTGTTTAGAAGGATAGAGATCTCAAAGATATTAAATTCCTCTAAGACTTATAAAAATATGTTGCAAGAAAGAAGGAGGAAAAAAAAGAAAGACACTTACTAGATACCAATGAATTCATTCTACAAAGAGATATCATCACTCCTCTAAAGTCGAAAAGATCTCAATTTGCATCTTAATAGAAACCAGAGAATCCATTTCTGCCCTCGTGGCCCCAGGATAAGAGTTGCAACTATGATTCTGTTTCCCAGATGGAAAAAAATAATAGAGCTTCCTGATTTTCAGAGGGTATTGAACAGCCAACAATTAACCAGGTCCAGTTCTAGCTGTTGCAAATTGCCCTCTAAAACTTGTAGCACCTGTAATTAGGCACTTTAAAACATCTTCAGTCCTTGTGTTTGGGTCCTCCTTTAACTCCCAGAGACAGACTAACCTTCTGGGTATGTAACTGATAGCAACTTTTGCAGCTATCTCCAAGAAACTGGGAAAAAGTTACTAGTAACAAACAAAGGCCTTCCAGAGATGGATCTTCTGACTATGATCAGTTGGTACTTGGAGGAGCTGTGAGGCAGCAGGTTCCCAGCAGCTATGAGCACTCAAAACACGCTGACGCTCCAAGCTGACAACACTATACTTGTCTTGATTGACTTTTACCACATTTTATCCTATCATTTCAGCTGTTATTTCATCCTTCATGGTATCTATTTTCCTCTTTATGTCCTATTAGACAGTTGAATACTCTCAACAGCCTTTGCTGAAGTTATGCACCACTTGCATATTGGATGCTCTTATTTGGCCAGCAGATAGCTGGTGGTTTTTCCTTTCCCATTCTCTTTTTTGTCCCCTCTTTTACCCATCATTTCTGTTTGTTATCTTACTGAGTGCAAGCACCAGGGATTGTGATTAAGGAATGATTCATCTGAAATCAGAGGTCAGAGAGCAATATGCAAAGCCAGTGCTGGAAGAATGAACTACACCTGCCAAGCTGTCATTCACAGAATTATTTTGCTTGGACAAGACCTCTAAGATCATCAAGTCCAACTGCTTAACACCACCATGGCCATTAAACCATGTCCTGATGAGCCATATCCACATGTTTCTTGAACATCTCCAGGGATGGTGACTCCCACCACCTCCCTGGGCAACTTATTCCAATGCCTAACCACCCTTTCACTACAGAACTTTTTAAAAATATCCAATCTAAATCTCTGCTGGTGCAGTTTGAGGCTGTTTCCTCTTGTCCTACTGGTTTTCACCTGGGAGAAGAAATTAACCTCTCCCTCACTACAAACTCTTTTCAAGTAGCTGTGAAAAGCAATGAGGTCTCCCCTCAGCCTTCTCTTCTCCAGTTTAAACAATCCCTGTTTCTCCAGCCACTCCTCATAAGGCTTGTTCTCTAGACCCTTCAACAGCTTCATCACCCTTCTTGTAGTGAGGTGCCCAAAAGTGAACACAGTATTTGAGGTGCAGCCACACCAGTGCTGCACGCAGGGGCACGATCACTTCCCTACTCCTGCCAGCCACACAGACAAACCAGGATGCTGCTGGCTTTCTTGACCACATGGGTACATTATGGGCTCATGTGGGCATAAAAGGAGGGGGAGTAAGGATGCAATCAAATCGGACTCAAATCCACATTTCAAGCTCTGCTCATTACCAAGAAGGCTTTCGGGAATGGCAAGTTTTCAGTCCTGTAAGTCTATTATGAGTTGATGCCAACAGCAGAAAGTGGAGCTGTGATACAAGTTAATCTAGGATGGCTTGGCACAGCAAACGAAATTCTCCTCATCTCATGTGAGATGACAGCTATGACATGAAAGCACAGATAAGCTGGCGTTTGTAAATATATTCTTCATGGATTTTTTTTTCATACCAGGTACCATGACAGCATACAACAGCAAAAAACCTGTGAACCCAAATAACCATGGCTATTACCTCCTACTGAACTGTTATGCCCAGCCAAACAATGCCTCCTACTCAGTCCAAAGGAAGGGTTCGCTCAGAGTATGATATACTTTCCCCGTATTTTCACAGGCTTATAGAACAGCTGGTGAAATTTTGCTCTGGTTAGAAGCTTGATTTATAAAGTCTCTAGTCCTAAAACAGGAAATGAGTATTTCATCCCCACAAATTTAGGAGGATTTTTTTTTTTTTTTGGCTTTTATGTTCCACAAAATCTGGTTTTGTTTCCCATAGAGGGTCCAGTCCGACTGACATAAAAATCTGTGGAGATTCCCTCTGACTTTCAGATGGGCTTGGCTCATGCCCTAAGGCAGTGCTACAGAAACAGCCAACACCTAATGAAATCATGTGTGTAAAGGACATGGGAATCCCATGCTAAATCCCCACCCTGCAAACAGTCATGCCTAAGCTTATGTGTGCATTAATGCTGAATTCAGAAAGCCACTGGTGTCTGTCAAGTTAAGCAGACATTTAAATGTTCAGTAGAGTTGGTTCTTGGTACAATGAACATAAAAAGCTGTACAAAACTATCGTGGGTAAGATCAGTCATTCCATTATGCTGTACAGTATCCTAAATCCTTAGGGCTCTCTTTGCAGGATCATTCACAATTTCTCTAAAATCAAGTTGCTTTCATTTGCATGGAATCAAGTGCACCCTCAGCAAGTTTGCAGATGGCANATAGTCCCCAACCTGGGACACCCTCACTACAAACTCTTTTCAAGTTTTCACCTGGGAGAAGAAATTAACCTCTCCCTCACTACAAACTCTTTTCAAGTAGCTGTGAAAAGCAATGAGGTCTCCCCTCAGCCTTCTCTTCTCCAGTTTAAACAATCCCTGTTTCTCCAGCCACTCCTCATAAGGCTTGTTCTCTAAACCCTTCAACAGCTTCATCACCCTTCTTGGAGTGAGGTGCCCAAAGGAGAACACAGTATTTGCGGGGGAGCCACACCAGTGCTGCACGCAGGGGCACGATCACTTCCCTACTCCTGCCAGCCACACAGACAAACCAGGATGCTGCTGGCTTTCTTGACCACATGGGCACATTATGGGCTCATGTGGGCATAAAAGGAGGGGGAGTAAGGATGCAATCAAATAGGACTCAAATCCACATTTCAAGCTCTGCTCATTACCAAGAAGGCTTTCGGGAATGGCAAGTTTTCAGTCCTGTAAGTCTATTATGAGTTGATGCCAACAGCAGAAAGTGGAGCTGTGATACAAGTTAATCTAGGATGGCTTGGCACAGCAAACGAAATTCTCCTCATCTCATGTGAGATGACAGCTATGACATGAAAGCACAGATAAGCTGGCGTTTGTAAATATATTCTTCATGGATTTTTTTTTCATACCAGGTACCATGACAGCATACAACAGCAAAAAACCTGTGAACCCAAATAACCATGGCTATTACCTCCTACTGAACTGTTATGCCCAGCCAAACAATGCCTCCTACTCAGTCCAAAGGAAGGGTTTGCTCAGAGTATGATATACTTTCCCCGTATTTTCACAGGCTTATAGAACAGCTGGTGAAATTTTGCTCTGGTTAGAAGCTTGATTTATAAAGTCTCTAGTCCTAAAACAGGAAATGAGTATTTCATCCCCACAAATTTAGGAGGATTTTTTTTTTTTTTTGGCTTTTATGTTCCACAAAATCTGGTTTTGTTTCCCATAGAGGGTCCAGTCCGACTGACATAAAAATCTGTGGAGATTCCCTCTGACTTTCAGATGGGCTTGGCTCATGCCCTAAGGCAGTGCTACAGAAACAGCCAACACCTAATGAAATCATGTGTGTAAAGGACATGGGAATCCCATACTAAATCCCCACCCTGCAAACAGTCATGCCTAAGCTTATGTGTGCATTAATGCTGAATTCAGAAAGCCACTGGTGTCTGTCAAGTTAAGCAGACATTTAAATGTTCAGTAGAGTTGGTTCTTGGTACAATGAACATAAAAAGCTGTACAAAACTATCGTGGGTAAGATCAGTCATTCCATTATGCTGTACAGTATCCTAAATCCTTAGGGCTCTCTTTGCAGGATCATTCACAATTTCTCTAAAATCAAGTTGCTTTCATTTGCATGGAATCAAGTGCACCCTCAGCAAGTTTGCAGATGGCACCAAGCTGTGTGGCACAGTTGACTTGCTAGAGGGCAGGGATACATCCAGAGGGACCTGGACAGGCTGCAGAGGTGGGCCCAGGCAAACTTCATGAAATTCAAAAAGGCCAAGTGCAAGGTCCTGCACCTGGGTAGGCACAATCCCAAGCACAACTCCCGGCTGAGTGGTGAATGGCTGAGAGCAGCCCTGAGGAAAAGAACCTGGGGGTCTGGGGTGATGAAAAGCTCAACGTGAGCCTGTAGTGCAGCCCAGACAGCAACCAAGTGCAGGGCTGCATCAAAAGTAGTGTGGGCAGCAGGGCAAGGGAGGGGATTCTACCCTTTTGCTCTGCTCTCCTCGGACCCCACCTGGAGTCCTGTGTGCAGTTCTGGAGCCTCCAGCACAGGAAGGACATGGAAGTGTTGGAGTGGGTCCAGAGGAGGCCACGAAGATGCTCAGAGGGCTGCAGCAGCTCTGCTATAAGGACAGGCTAAGAGAGTTGTGGTTCTGCAGCCTGGAGAAGAGAAGGCTTCCAGGAGACCTTAGAGTAGCCTTCCAGTATCTGAAGGGGGCCTAAAGGAAGGCTGGGGAGGGACTATTTTCAAGGTCTTGCAATGACAGGACAAGGGGCAGAGGGGTTTAAACTGGCAGAGGGGAGATTGAAACTGGATGTTAGGAGGAAGTTGTTTGCAGTGAGGGTGGTGAGGCACTGGCACAGATTGCCCAGGGAGGTTGTGGCTGCTCCCTCCCTGGAGGTGTTGAAGGCCAGGTTGGAGGAGGCCTTGAGTGACCTGTACTAGTGGGAGGTGTCCCTGCCTATGGCAGGTATTTGGAACTAGATGATCTTTGAGGTCCCTTCCAATCATTCTATGATTCTATGATTTTATTCTTTCTTGTGTTACTAGCTAACCTAAGGTACTTCTGCAGCATCATTCCACTGACTTCGGATTTCTCCAAGAAGAAATCTCAGAACTATTTATCAGACTACTATTGAACGTAAAGGACCTCTGCCAAAGTCAGACATTGAGAAGGTAATAGGTTTGTTTGTCTAAAAACAGGAGGCAAACCAACAGTGTTTCTGGTTTTGTGTCAAACACTGAGGCACAGAGACAACCCATGATTTCTCTAAAGTTTCTCAAGATACTGAGACTAGAATAGGAAATCAAACTGTGATTCAGCTTTTAAATTCCCCTTCCCCCTAACCCCCTCAAAAAAATGATCTTTTCTCCTATTATTATCCTCAGTAACTCTCTCTTTATTTTTTCAAAATGGGAAATCAAACCCAAAGAGGTTAAGGTTGAGTTCAAGGGCTACCTAGAAACTCACTGGCAGAACTAAGACAAATAGGAAACTTCAGGCTCCACACAGTACTTCCTTCCTCTCTCAGATCTCCTTCAAGTAAATGAAACTGTTGAAAAAAAAAAAAAGCCATAAACTCAGTTCTCAATTTTCTGCAAGTAGGATTTGATATGTTAGATCAAGCCATCAAATGCAGCTTACTACTGTGATGGAAGGTAAGAGTTCCAGCATCACCTGCCCTGAGCTGCCACCAGCTCATTGATGACACTCCCACCCTCTTTGACTGGCAGGTCAGTTCCCTGTGAAAGAAGGCTCAGGATTTGCTCAGCTCCTCTTGGAGTCAACGCTACGTACATCTGACCTCAAATGAGATCAGGGTATGGCTGGGATGAGCAAGAGAGCAAAGAGAAAAGCAAACTTAAATAGTCAAAGTTAAACAATCAGAGCTGATCCAGTCCTTCACAAACACTGCTGTAGCCCTCACATAGTGGAAATTGCAGACACACTAACTTGGATGCTTACCTTTGACACAAGACAACCTCACTCTGTGACTTTAAGCCAAATCTCTGATAACTTGGCTGCTAGAAATGCTGATAGTGTTGTGCTGCAAGGCATAAACCAGCATAACACAAGATAAATACATCCATGTGGACTGTCAAAATGTATTTTTGATATGTGATCACTTTTCAGTCTCCAAACAAGATAGAGAGATGTTCCCTGCATTAGCAGATCTTGTTGAATGGCATTACTAGCGGTAATCTATGAGCTGTACGCATCCCCTCCACTATTCCTGTGGTAGCACTTGCAGGCTGCAAACTCCTCTGATGCTGACCCTCCTGTAGAGCAGAGACATGCAATGCCAGGCAGTGCCCTTGAATAACATATGTGTAAGAATGACTTTCTGAGGAAACGTGAAGAACAGCCTGGAAGCAAACTTCTGGTGTCATCACCATTGGGCTGTCTTGCACTGCCACATCATGTTTCTAGAGAAATCTATGAGAACTGTCACTACTTGTTAACATTCTTAACGTTGTGCTAGTATTACTCACTGCCCTAAGAAGTGAGAAGAGACAAATAAAGCTGCAAGAAATTTGTACAGAAGCCTTTGGTGTGACCAGGAGGCTGCCACACTGCAGGGAATCAGTCACAGAGAAATGCACTTGTGGGACATGGGACTGGGATTTGTTCATGTTGGTCTTGAGGCACTTCTGATTTGGGACTTTTTTATCTATAAGATAAAGAAAAGGCTCTGAGTAGAAGCTGAAGATGAACCAGCAGTGTGCCCAGGTGGGCAGAAGTGACAATGGCATTCTGGCCTGGATCAGGAACAGTGTGGCCAGTGGGACAAGGGAGGTTATTCTGTTCCTGGACTCAGCACTGGTCAAGCCACACCTTGAGTGCTGTGTCCAGTTCTGGGCCCCTCAATTCAAGAGAGATGTTGAGGTGCTAGAAGGTGTCCAGAGAAGGGCATCAAGTCTGGTGAGGGGCCTGGAGCACAGCCCTGTGAGGAGAGGCTGAGGGAGCTGGGGGTGTGCAGCCTGCAGAAGAGGAGGCTCAGGGCAGACCTCATTGCTGTCTACAGCTACCTGAAAAGAGGTTGTAGCAGGTTGGGTTGGTCTCTTCTGCCAGGCAACCAGCAACAGAAGGAGGGGACACAGTCTCAAGTTGTGCAAGGGGAGGTCTAGGCTGGATGTTAGGAGGAAGTTCTTGCCAGAGAGAGTGATTGGCATTGGAATGGGCTGCCCAGGGAGGTGGTGGAGTCTCTGTGCCTGGAGGTGTTGACGAAAAGCCTGGATGGGGCACTTAGTGCCATGGTCTGGTTGATTGGCTAGGGCTGGATAATAGGTTGGACTGGATGAGCTTGGAGGTCTCTTCCAACCTGGTTGATTCTATGATTCTATGAACTTGTTCATAAAGATAGACCTCAAACCCATGCTAGCAATTTTTGTATCATTTGGATGACTTTTCAAACAACTACTTTAACCCCCACTTACGTGTTTGTTAATCTAACCATTCAGTATTTTTAGCACATTTTTAATGAATGCTTTGTGGAGCAACACCTAAAAGACTGAAATGTAATGTAGGCTCACAGAACATTGCTTAGGAGTGTTACAATTTCACCATTAAAAAAAAAAAAAAAGGCAAAAGCATTGTAAATACATATCAGCAATAAGATGAAGTTTCAATATGTAATCGTATCCAAAGTTCACATTTCAGGCAAGTATATGAATATTTTGGTCTGTGCTTATGCCTAAATCTTCCACTCCTATCTGCTATGCAGACATTTTACTGGTAGCAAAGTCTGAAAGGCAATCACAGCCTTTTTAATGCCTTTCCTGATGTTGGCGGCCTACACAAACAGAAAGCAATTCCCTGATAACAAACAGCCTCTCACACTGAAAAACATCAGCAGAAATTTGAATCAAGTTAGATTTGGGATCAGGTTGAGGAACTTGGGGCTTTTTAGCCTAGAGAAGAGAAGACTTGAGAGGGAAATCTGTCAAGGGTGGGTGTCAGGAGGATGGAGCCAGTCTTCTTTCAGTGGTCCCTAGTGACAGAACAGGCACAAACTTGAACATAGGAGTCCCATCTAAATGTGAGGAGCAACCTCTTTACTTTGATGGTGATAAAGCACTGAAAGAGGCTTCCCAGAGAGGTGGTGAAGTCTTCATCTCTGGGGTAATTGAAAACCCACGTAGATGCCATCCTGTGCAACCTGTTCTGTCAGGAGGGTTGGACTAGATGATCTCCAGAGGTCTCTACCAACCCCTATCATTCTGTGATTCTGTGAATTATGACTGATAACATTTTCAAAATAACTTACACAGCAGCCCTAGGGGACAGACTGTAACAACAGTTTTTCAATATGCAAATAGTTTGATACTTTGAAAAATAGCTGTGTTGCTAACATTTGGCCTGGTGACGGAAAAAAAGTGTAGTAATTTGCCCAGGCAACTGTCTCTAAACCAGTGTATAAATAGCCCTTTGCATTAATTCAAAGTGAAATGTCAGTGTTTCATAATTTATGATAGTATGCTGAGATTCAGCTTCAATAGCTCACTACTGGTTCAGTTAACATTAGGTCTAAAACCTGTCTTCCTGTCTTCTGAAGCTTCAGTCTTTGGGAAAACTTTTTTTTTTTTTTTTTCCTTCCCCCCCCCCACCTTGTTAGATTTATTTTGATTTATACTAGCTGAATTATTTTTTGTAATTTCAGTGTAAATTACTGAGTTAAGAGAAATACTCTTGTTGTCGTCATGGTTTGCTCACATCTTAAATCTGATAATCTTGGCAGAAAAATGAGAAGAAATTATTCTTGTTGCTTGGGATGCAGGAAGCTAAAATGCTGTTTCCTGGTCTGTACCATAAATCAGACATGGTAGTTACATTACTGTCTTTCCAAGAGTCATTTGAAGCCGTTTACCTTTAAAGACCTGCTGCAGAACAGCAGATTTGCTTTGCCAGCTTTGCTTCTGGCCATCCCTGACTTGTTACCTAATTTGGGGCATCTCAGCCATCCTGATCCTCTTTCACAGCAGTGTAAATTCTGCTAAACCTGACAGATACATGACTGTAAAATGGTGGTGTGGGAGACAACAAAATTCCTTCTGCCCTAGTTATTCCTTAAGCTTAAAGTGAGAACTGCTCACCTCCTTCAGAAAAAAAAAATAGGATAATGAGATTGTTACAGATGAACAAAAATGTTATATACATGCAAAATGTTCTTGCTAATCAACAGAGTACACTCCCTGCTGGAAGAAGCTCCAGAAGAACAACACAGATCATTACCGTGCTGGTAGGATTGATTAATTAAAAAAACCCCCACAAACCTACATTAACTACTTCTACTAATACTCATTATCATTGATATATTGAAATGTTCCCTAAATGTATGTGTAAATAGCTTTCCTAAGTGACAAGTAAGGATGCCTGAAGGGTGCAACATGATGTTGGGGGGTCTGTGTTGATGAAAAGCTCAACATGATCCTGCAGCGTGCGCATGAGATCTGAATGGCCATGTCTCTGTGAGCCTGAGTTCAAACCTGTCCAGGCAAAGGAGAGGCCTTGCTAGAGGGCAGGGATCCACCAGAGGGACCTGGATAGGTTGGAGAGGTGTGCCCAGGCCAACCTCATGAAATTCAACAAGGCCAAGTGTAAGGTCCTGCACCTGGGTAGGCACAACCCCAAGCACAACTCCAGGCTGGGTGGGGAATGGCTGAAAGCAGCCCTGGGGAAAAGGACCTGGGGGGGTCTCGGTTGATGAAAAGCTCAACATGAGCCTGNATGATTCTATGTTGCTGTTGTTTCCTAGTCATGTGGGTTTTGCATCACAAGCAACACTTGGACAGTGGTTAAGAGGGAGATGGAATAGGAAGAGGGTGCATGGAAGGCAACTTCTGAGACCCGAGGCAGGTTTGCCATAAGAGCAAACTAAAGCTGTATTCCAGAGAATATTTTTAATGGCATTAAACAGGGGATGGTGGGAGTACAGGATCAAATGTGGGGTACTGCTACCATAAAGAGTGTGAGTATTGACAGTGTGGCCCCTTAGAGCCTCAGGAAGACATTACGAGGAGCTGGATCTGCCTCTTCCAAGACAAAGGTGCATATTTGGACACCGTTCTGGTTCTCCTTGGGAAGGGAGTAGAAGCAGACACACTCAGAAAGCATCTGTGTTGGCCCCGATGCTATCTCTTAGTGCCTTTTGTTCCACAATATGAATTTCTGGATAGAGGACTTTCAAACAATGTGGTTTAAATTTAGAAAGTGACCATTCGGTTATAAGTGCAGTTGAAAATTATAATGAAGTGGAGCCCAGTACCTCCAAAACACTGGTCAAAAGATGATTATCTGTGTAATGTGTGTTTTCTGAAGTTTATGCACAATTATCAAGCCCTATTTTTAGACTGAATTTCAGGAGAGTTGTGTTTAGTTCTTGGCTCTGCCACAGACTTCCTGCATGACCTTGGGCAAATCGGTTTCTTTCTCAGTACCATCTGCAGCATAATACATTTTCCTCCCACTCTAAATTTGTCTTGTTGATGCAGATTATGAGCTTTTTGGAATAGGATATCTTCTCACAGTGTTTATTGAGTGACACAGGGAGACTCTGATCTGTTATTGTGAGTTCTAGATAGCTTTTTAATGCAATTGACAATAACCTGCTAGCAAAGGTGACTTCCACAAGATCACCTTCTGGGACCAGTGCAACCGGGTGGTGGGTACAAAACGTTAACTCTGTTTCATACTTTAGAGAGAGCAGGTACTTGTTTTGTGCTTCCACTGCAGAACTTTTAATTTCAGCTGGTCGATTTTACCGATAGTTTTCATATTTATTTTCCTTCTCAACTTGCACAGACCAGATCATGCCCTCCTGTTCTGTGATTATTACCCTGGTCCCTGTGATTAGCGCAGTGTTGCTGTTTGGCTTTGTTTGCTTAGTTGTTTTTTCACCTTCACACTAAATTACAGCAGTAGACTGACCGGGGCGTGTGAGTGTTTTATGGAATTGGTGAAGGGCACTGCACTGCTGGTCCTTAAGGGCACCTTCTTACCTGTACTTTGCTTTAGCAGTTGTGACCTTCAGCCAAGTGGGGAAGTGTGGACAAAGTGAAAGAGCAGCAGACTAGAAAACAAACAAAATTAGGAGGGAATAGCTGAAGGTAGCTATTGTTAATTAAAAACAAAACAAAACAAACAACAAAAAACCTGATCAGGCAGGGGCCTGGGATGCACTGGTAGAGAAGGAAATTAATGGACAATCGAACAGGTACCTCATCGCAACATCCCATTGCAACAAGAGAAATGGGGACTTGGACGCTAAATGTGTTTCCTCGCAACTAAAGCCAAAGGGATCAACTCTCTGGACAGGTGCAGCTCTCGCAGCAGAGTGTCACAGACCTGTGGCTCAACAGCCTGATTGTGCTTACAGGCAAGCGGCCATGGCGCTGGTCTCCAGGAGCTTGCCCCAATGCTCAGAAGGCTCTCACCCCACACGGTTACAGGTGGGTTAACCAACTTCGCGGTTGCCGCCACCTCCCGCCGCCAGCCGAGAGCCGGCAGCGNCCAGGCGGGCATCGGCTGTGCTTCCCTGCCTCTCCTCTCCGTCCCTCCCGCCGCAGCCCCCAGCGGCGTCCGAGGAGGCATGGAGACCCGGCGCGGAAGGCCGTGGGACAGCCCCCGGAGCTGAGCTGGCCGGTGCGTACCCGAGTGGGGTTAAGCGTCGGGACGCGGCGGGGATGGCGGAGAAACTTTCCGCGGGGCCAACTCAGCGGGACGCCCAGGTGCGGGGACGGAAGGGGTGGCAGCCGGCACTTGGAGAAACTTCTGCCGCGGGGGCTCCGCCGCGGGTCCATCGGGCCGGCTCCGCTGGGGACGCGGAGCTGAGCTCAGCGCTGTCCCAGCGTCGCGCTTCCATTCCCCGCTCCCTTTCGCTGCCAGCAGCGAGTCGCTCTCACTGCCCTGCAAGGTGCAGCGGCTGGCGGCCGCCCCTGGGCTCGATTCCCGCTTCGCGCCGGGTTTGAGCTCGCAGCCAGGCAGGAGCTGTGTTTTCATTTTAAAGATTTTTTTCCCTCACTGCTTTCTAAATATTTTTCCTTGTTTATTTCATCGCAGGGAGCGGGCGAGGGAAAGAGGGGGTGTGCATGTCTGTCGCTGCTCTTCAGCTACAGTTGCTCTTGGCTGAGCCTGGGGACTGGCAGCAGCTGCTTGGGCTGGGGAGAGCGAGATGGTATCGGAGGACCTGCCTGTTCATTTTTGTTTTTCTGTCTGTATGTCTGTCTGCCTGTCCTTTTTCCATGTGTTAGAAGGGAGGGCTCGCCGTGCGCTTCCCACTTGAAGGCACCAGGGTGCTGGCTGGAGCTTCAGGGGAGCACTCTGCCCTCAGGCAGGGGCGCTGGGGGCAGCGGGGAGAGCAGTCGTGCCTGGCTCTGCCCCATCGCTTCCAGTCCCTCCTCTTCCCATGCCTCGGGGTCGCCGGGCGCTGTGTGTCGGTCCGTGTGGGTGCGTGCGCGCGGGCAGGGCGGTGCGTGCCTGGGGGTGTGCAGCCGTGGGGAGGCGCTTGGAGGGAGCCTGCTGCGGCTGCGGATGCGCTAAGCGTCGCTCTCCCAGCTCTAACTTCACCTATTAAAGGAAGTAATCCGTCCTCTCCTGCCCACTTTTTGAACCCCGCTGGATTATTTGCAGGAGGAGAGAGCCGTACTGCCCCGAAAAGCGCATCAGTGGGTGTCTTTTATATTTATTTTATTTCCTTTTTGTTATTGTGGTGGCTTCATGCCTTTGCTTTGTTGCTGAGAGGAGTAAGGGCTGCCGAACATCCTTAGTCTCAGATACAGTTAAAATAAATGCAAATAAGTGGGATGAAAAGGGAAATCAGCACTGGCATCCTGGCAAAGGCGCTAAGGCATCAAGATTGGTTTAAAGGAAGGCTGGAGGAAATGAATGCTTTCCTTCTAGCATTTACCTTCCCTTTGCAGCACTGTCAGGCTTAGAGAGGTGCATCGTTTGATGAGGGTTTTGCAGATCTTTAACCAATCTCTGTCCAGCAGAAAGAAATAAAGTCTTCTCCTTAGGCACAGGCATTTTAACTGCATCTCCTTTAGCAGGTGCTTTGCTTCATGAAATCTGGTTTGACTTCTCAGCAAAGGAATTAAAAATCATAAGATGATCTATGAGAAATGCAGAGCAGAGTGCTACACCTTTTCCTAGTCACTGTGGGTTGTGTGCTTTCACTAAAGGCTTATTCCTGGTCTGGAGCAGTTGTGAAGAAGGTATAAGCATTAGCTGGGAAAGCACAACAAGGCAAAATAGCCTGGCTAAGTTCCTGGGTGCTTTTTTTTAAAGCCTGCCGACATACACAGGGCTTAACCCGTTGAACAAAAAGTTACTTTTGCTGCTTGGAGAAGACTTGGTAGTGGATGCAAGGAAAAAAGGAATGATCCCTCCTCAACCAGCTTGGCATTTGGTGGGTGCTGCTGCTGAAGAGCTTACAAGCGTGATCTTTGTGTTCAAAAAAACAGTGGAGTTCCGTTGAGAGAGCCAGGTAGGAGCAAATGTACTGCAGGGCTGGAAGGAATGAATATCCCTCTACCTGATCCTTTGGTGGTGCTAGTGTTGTAGAAAATCAGCAAGTTATCTGTACTTGCCTTGATGCATCAAATGGTACTGTCTTTACTTTGCTCCTTTTTATTTTTTAGGCTTGATTCCTAACATGACATCTTTTGCATCTTTTGGCGCTTTACCCGTATGCTGCTGGTGCACAGGATGCTTCCAGAACTGTGTTACATTAGTGTGCTGTTACCTTGTGTGTGCAGGGCAGGAGTGGAGTATAACCCCCATGTTTCTCTAAGTGCTGGCTTGCTCTGTTTCTGATTCATTCCAGGGCCTTCTATTCCACTAGGTTATGTTGTCGTGATTCCTGCCATCAAATTGTGCTGTTGTGACCTGATGTACCCTGGTTGATTGATTCTGTTGAATAGGATGAAGTGGACAATTAGGAGAGACTTAGGGTGTTTAGCCATTACTTGTTAGGAACAGTTTGTAGCTGCTGTTCCGTTACAGATGTTTTTTTCTGTGCTGAATTCTCAAATATCTTCTGACACATGCCAACTGCACTCCTACCACTTGTATTTACAGTGAAATTTTTCTGAGGGATGGAAAGTTGGTTCGGATAAGGTTTGTTTTGTCATGGTGTGCCAATGTGAAACCTCATACTTCTGGATGCAGGTTTGAATCCCTTACAGTTCGGCAGTGTCTTAAATGTCTTAACTGTCTGATGAGTATTTCGTTGCTTATGTGAACGGTTTCACAACTTCTGCCTGCAGTTCATAACACAAAAAGCTGCTGGCAATGTTAAGACCCTTGTTGTGCTGGCTGGAAGTTCCAAGGCGGAACGGGCATGGAGTCAAAATCGCTGCAACAGAAGTGAAATGCTGGCTATGCTGACTTCAGTGGGAGTTTTGCCATAGATGACAATGGTCCATAGCTTCAATCCAGAAGTAGTCTGCCTTTCTTGTTGGTAATCCTGGTATATGCTCTAGAGAAGCTTTTGCTTTTCTGCTACCACCCAGACTATGTCTGTTAGTTCAGAGAAGATGTAAGTCTCTTAGGATGTCACACTGTGCCTTTCACAAGCACAGCATTCCTAGGAAGGAAATCAGGACAGATACGAGTGGAAATAAAACCCCAAATGTGGACACCTGCTGACTGTTTCGTTGCTCATATCCTGAGTCGTTCCCGGGAACATGGATCGAGCACTCTGAACTGAGCAAGTTTAGCTGCTTGAGACTAGAGCGGAGGCAGCTGTGAGCGGCTGCAGCCTGTCCTGGCTGCCTGGTCCCTACTTCTGCAGATTATCAGGTTAGTGACAGACATTCAATATGCAAAGCAACAGTACATTCATTAATTCAGCCCTACTTAGCCTGTGCACATTGAGTGAGTTTTCTGTGTCTGTGTGATCTAGTGAACTACTGTCAGAGACACTTCCTATATCCAGTATCCAGATAAAATCAGCATCCAGCTACATTTTTATGTTAAATGACAGTGACGAATGGGAACTGTGTGATACTGCTTTTTGACATAGAAAGTGTATGGTGCAGAATATCAGAATTTGCATTTAATCAGTGCCAGTTGAAGGCTGGTCTTAGGTCATGGCCATGTAATAATACCGGTCTTTTCAACAGGAATGTGTTGCTTCGTTTTATCTCATTTGGTGGTATGGAAGAGGATTTGTAAATATAAACAAAAAATGTTGAATGGAATTGAGGTATTTGGATCTGTCTGATATTTTTTGAGTTACTATTTTTTTTTTTTCCCAGTGGAAACACTTTACTTGCTGTAATTCCAGTACAGGCAGTTATCTTTTACAGTGCATTCTTTTACTGCGTCTTCACCCTAGACTTTTAGGTGTTTTGCTCGTGTGTGACTATGAAAGGAATGACACTGTGAACTAATGCAGAGCTGAGTAGGCTGTCTTCCATGTGCAACCTTATGTCTTTAGTTTAATAGACTTAAATAAGGAGAAAAGTCTTATATAGTTATAAATTATACCTTGTTAGTGTATCTTGTTTGCTATAAGAATTTATGCATCTGCAAAACCCCCAGTCCTGATTCTCATTTAATTTAGCTAAGTGCATAGTTCTCACTTTGTGGCAGTATAAAAAACTATAGATATCGTTATCAGACATCGAATCAGACCCTGAAGTCATACTACTGATGTTAAAATCTGGATGAATGTTATCAATGGCAAGTAAGTTTGCACTGTTAGTACTATCAGAATGCAAAAGATGGCAGTGCTGTGAAGAGGGATCTTAGCAAACCCTACTGGGCTGTCGTTCAAATGTCTGCTTTGGGATTTGCATGGAATTCCGTCTTCTGGGTTTGTTCTGTTGTTTTACTAAGTGCAAGTCAAAGAGTCGATGATAACCATTAATGTGTCACTTGGTCTGTGTGTTGTCTAAACCCTAAGTACTGTATTTGCTTTAGTGCTTGGACTTGAGTGCTAAGTTGGGAATCAGAGGCACAACTTGTTGGGTCCTGGGCTAGAATGTGTATCATGTGGTGGTTTGAGCAACACACTGTTCTTAGCTTGTTTTTTTGCTTAACTTCATATGAAAACTGCAATATACAGAGTAATTTTGGTGAAATTGATTAGTAGCAAAGCTACCACTGATCTCAAAACCTCCTGATTTCACCTTCTTTTTCTTTTTTCTTTTTTTTTAAATCATGCAAGTACCAGGAGCAAACCTTGATGTGAGTGATGTAGATTTTGTGTTGGAAAATTCTCCATTGTCTTATTGAACTATTGTTGATTTTGCTGCTGTTCTTGGTGTATGAGCCTGGCTACTATAGTGATTATATCTAAACGTGTCTGTGCCTGTACTGCCAGTCATCCCCAGTAAATCAAAGAATGAACCCTGCAGGCACTTGCAGCACGTTAACACAAATGAAAAACACCAGTGGCTTTGCCTGGGAGAAAACAATATTTTATTTCTTTCTACTGGATGATGACACCACTAACTGTATGGCTTTCAGTGCATGAGTGTAACTTCCTTTGACATCAGTGAGCGTTGCCCTGATAATTACACATGTGCAGCCTCTTCTTCTGGGGTTTGCTGGTTCTGTCCCTGTGCTCCTGCCAAGTCCATGGATCCGTCCCTCAGCTGCAGAGCTGGTCAGGGAGATGTGTCAGGATGTGGAGGTGGCGCCTCTGGGTTGAAATCCTCCTTCCTTCTCTACTGTCTAAGCAGATTTCTCTCTGCTTTAAAAGACATTTGTGATTTCTTAAAAAGTTCTTTTTTATATTTGAATGGGTTTAGTGTCCCATTCTGAGTTTTGTTGGACTTTCCAGGTAGGTGGCCATTAATAGGCTGAGATGGGTCACTTCTGCCTTCATTGGTGCTGGTGCTGGGGTTTAACGCTAACTGTAATGTAAGTTGGTTTGGGGCATTCAGTGCACTTAAAATCCTGTCCTGCAGCATTTCCACCATCTTAGATTGGTCCTGTAGAGCATCAGGGGAGGGGAAAATAGTTTTGATGACTTCCTGTAGCGCTGGTGAGAAATGGGCTGTCACCAGCCCTGGAAATGCACAACACAACTTGTCTGTGCTTGCACTGTGCAAACCGGCTGTAAATAACATTTTTTCTGTGTCTTTGCAAACTTCAAAGATTATTCCAGCTATTGAAGGAAGTCTAGGGAGAGAAGGTAGCTGCAAGTTTAATTGTAGCTTCAGGACTTGAGCTAAATCAAAATCCAAACAATCTGATAAAAATTACAGCCACTTGAATGTTGTTAAAGGTTAAAAGCAAGCCCTCTTCAGAATAACTATTAATGTTTTGCATCCTAAAATAAAGGAGCTTATTAATATTCCTTAATAACATTAAACATACATTGTATTTTTGCCTTTGAACCATCTGAGCACTTACTATGATAATGCAGATTAAATTGAGTGACAACGACAGCATAAATGTCAGTTTTATTATCACATGTGCTTCATTGGTATCTTTTTAGTATTAAACATGATGTATGTTAACGTATTAGACCTTATAGTAGCCTTCCAGTATCTGAAGGGGGCTACAGGAAGGCTGGGGAGGGATTATGGACAAGGTCTTGCAATGACAGAACAAGGGGCAATGGGTTTAAACTGGAAGAGGGGAGATTGAAACCGGATGTTAGGAAGAAGTTCTTTCCAGTGAGAGTGGTGAGACACTGGCACAGGTTGCNTGGCTGGAAGTTCCAAGGCGGAACGGGCATGGAGTCAAAATCGCTGCAACAGAAGTGAAATGCTGGCTATGCTGACTTCAGTGGGAGTTTTGCCATAGATGACAATGGTCCATAGCTTCAATCCAGAAGTAGTCTGCCTTTCTTGTTGGTAATCCTGGTATATGCTCTAGAGAAGCTTTTGCTTTTCTGCTACCACCCAGACTATGTCTGTTAGTTCAGAGAAGATGTAAGTCTCTTAGGATGTCACACTGTGCCTTTCACAAGCACAGCATTCCTAGGAAGGAAATCAGGACAGATACGAGTGGAAATAAAACCCCAAATGTGGACACCTGCTGACTGTTTCGTTGCTCATATCCTGAGTCGTTCCCGGGAACATGGATCGAGCACTCTGAACTGAGCAAGTTTAGCTGCTTGAGACTAGAGCGGAGGCAGCTGTGAGCGGCTGCAGCCTGTCCTGGCTGCCTGGTCCCTACTTCTGCAGATTATCAGGTTAGTGACAGACATTCAATATGCAAAGCAACAGTACATTCATTAATTCAGCCCTACTTAGCCTGTGCACATTGAGTGAGTTTTCTGTGTCTGTGTGATCTAGTGAACTACTGTCAGAGACACTTCCTATATCCAGTATCCAGATAAAATCAGCATCCAGCTACATTTTTATGTTAAATGACAGTGACGAATGGGAACTGTGTGATACTGCTTTTTGACATAGAAAGTGTATGGTGCAGAATATCAGAATTTGCATTTAATCAGTGCCAGTTGAAGGCTGGTCTTAGGTCATGGCCATGTAATAATACCGGTCTTTTCAACAGGAATGTGTTGCTTCGTTTTATCTCATTTGGTGGTATGGAAGAGGATTTGTAAATATAAACAAAAAATGTTGAATGGAATTGAGGTATTTGGATCTGTCTGATATTTTTTGAGTTACTATTTTTTTTTTTTCCCAGTGGAAACACTTTACTTGCTGTAATTCCAGTACAGGCAGTTATCTTTTACAGTGCATTCTTTTACTGCGTCTTCACCCTAGACTTTTAGGTGTTTTGCTCGTGTGTGACTATGAAAGGAATGACACTGTGAACTAATGCAGAGCTGAGTAGGCTGTCTTCCATGTGCAACCTTATGTCTTTAGTTTAATAGACTTAAATAAGGAGAAAAGTCTTATATAGTTATAAATTATACCTTGTTAGTGTATCTTGTTTGCTATAAGAATTTATGCATCTGCAAAACCCCCAGTCCTGATTCTCATTTAATTTAGCTAAGTGCATAGTTCTCACTTTGTGGCAGTATAAAAAACTATAGATATCGTTATCAGACATCGAATCAGACCCTGAAGTCATACTACTGATGTTAAAATCTGGATGAATGTTATCAATGGCAAGTAAGTTTGCACTGTTAGTACTATCAGAATGCAAAAGATGGCAGTGCTGTGAAGAGGGATCTTAGCAAACCCTACTGGGCTGTCGTTCAAATGTCTGCTTTGGGATTTGCATGGAATTCCGTCTTCTGGGTTTGTTCTGTTGTTTTACTAAGTGTAAGTCAAAGAGTCGATGATAACCATTAATGTGTCACTTGGTCTGTGTGTTGTCTAAACCCTAAGTACTGTATTTGCTTTAGTGCTTGGACTTGAGTGCTAAGTTGGGAATCAGAGGCACAACTTGTTGGGTCCTGGGCTAGAATGTGTATCATGTGGTGGTTTGAGCAACACACTGTTCTTAGCTTGTTTTTTTGCTTAACTTCATATGAAAACTGCAATATACAGAGTAATTTTGGTGAAATTGATTAGTAGCAAAGCTACCACTGATCTCAAAACCTCCTGATTTCACCTTCTTTTTCTTTTTTCTTTTTTTTTAAATCATGCAAGTACCAGGAGCAAACCTTGATGTGAGTGATGTAGATTTTGTGTTGGAAAATTCTCCATTGTCTTATTGAACTATTGTTGATTTTGCTGCTGTTCTTGGTGTATGAGCCTGGCTACTATAGTGATTATATCTAAACGTGTCTGTGCCTGTACTGCCAGTCATCCCCAGTAAATCAAAGAATGAACCCTGCAGGCACTTGCAGCACGTTAACACAAATGAAAAACACCAGTGGCTTTGCCTGGGAGAAAACAATATTTTATTTCTTTCTACTGGATGATGACACCACTAACTGTATGGCTTTCAGTGCATGAGTGTAACTTCCTTTGACATCAGTGAGCGTTGCCCTGATAATTACACATGTGCAGCCTCTTCTTCTGGGGTTTGCTGGTTCTGTCCCTGTGCTCCTGCCAAGTCCATGGATCCGTCCCTCAGCTGCAGAGCTGGTCAGGGAGATGTGTCAGGATGTGGAGGTGGCGCCTCTGGGTTGAAATCCTCCTTCCTTCTCTACTGTCTAAGCAGATTTCTCTCTGCTTTAAAAGACATTTGTGATTTCTTAAAAAGTTCTTTTTTATATTTGAATGGGTTTAGTGTCCCATTCTGAGTTTTGTTGGACTTTCCAGGTAGGTGGCCATTAATAGGCTGAGATGGGTCACTTCTGCCTTCATTGGTGCTGGTGCTGGGGTTTAACGCTAACTGTAATGTAAGTTGGTTTGGGGCATTCAGTGCACTTAAAATCCTGTCCTGCAGCATTTCCACCATCTTAGATTGGTCCTGTAGAGCATCAGGGGAGGGGAAAATAGTTTTGATGACTTCCTGTAGCGCTGGTGAGAAATGGGCTGTCACCAGCCCTGGAAATGCACAACACAACTTGTCTGTGCTTGCACTGTGCAAACCGGCTGTAAATAACATTTTTTCTGTGTCTTTGCAAACTTCAAAGATTATTCCAGCTATTGAAGGAAGTCTAGGGAGAGAAGGTAGCTGCAAGTTTAATTGTAGCTTCAGGACTTGAGCTAAATCAAAATCCAAACAATCTGATAAAAATTACAGCCACTTGAATGTTGTTAAAGGTTAAAAGCAAGCCCTCTTCAGAATAACTATTAATGTTTTGCATCCTAAAATAAAGGAGCTTATTAATATTCCTTAATAACATTAAACATACATTGTATTTTTGCCTTTGAACCATCTGAGCACTTACTATGATAATGCAGATTANGTGATGCCCTGTATTGCTTAAACAAATCACACCACCCAGAGTCTTGAGAAAATGCTTCTGTGTCTTGCCACAGGGTGAAATAATTTGTTGACTCTTCATATTTAAATAATGAGTTAATAATTTTGAAATTTGCCTGTCTGGGGTGGGTTTGTTTAGTTTGGTGTTGTTTTATTTTTGAAAGCCAGTGTTTGAAATTCTTTGGTTTGTATCCTCTAAGTGGAGATGAAATGATGGCAGCTCATGCTGCAGCCAGGTGAGTTTAGTTACTGCTTGCAAGGCTGCATCTTTGTGGTGTGATTGCATGTGAGGTGAAGTTGCCAGCTTGTGTTGGGATGACCTAGTTTTATGGATTTTTCACTGCAGTTCAATGCATGTGATGGATACACTGGCAGTCAGTAAAACCAGAGCTGAGGTTTTACATGGGCATTTTTTCCAGAGGCTTGATGTGGTATTCTTTCTTCAAACTTTAGATACCACTGTTCACTATTAGGATCTTCAAGGCGAACCTAGTTTCTAGTTTTCTTTGGAAAAAAACAGCCTTTTTCACTGTTCTTCCACTTCTTCTTCAAAATGTCATTCTCTATTACTGTTTTGCCCTTAACAGTAAGTGTCCATATCATTGTAGTGGTCCAGACCTAGAAAAAGCCTGTGCCATTGTAAGGAAATATTCCTCTTGCAAAGAAACTAGAGGATTGGGTAGAATAACAATAATAGTTGTTATTACATTTCCTTATTAAGACCTAATTGTTATTAGGTCTTCCAAGGCCAGGACAATGGACAGTGGGTTTAAACTGGCAGAGGGGAGATTGAAACTGGATGTTAGGAGGAAGTTGTTTGCAGTGAGGGTGGTGAGACACTGGCACAGGTTGCCCAGGGAGGTTGGGGCTACTCCCTCCTTGGAGGTGTTCAAGGCCAGGTTAAAGGAGGCTTGGAGTGACCTGTAGTAGTGGGAGGTGTCCCTGCCTATGGCAGGGAGTTGGAACTAGATGATTTTTGACGTCCCTTCCAGCCTTACCATTCTATGATTCTATGATGCTGTTGTTGTTTTAAGCTTGAGTTTTTAATTCAGGGCCAGGATACAAACAGAGTGAAAAGGCAGCTGCTGCTTTGCAGTAGCCAAGATTTAGAAGTTATCAAATACTGAGTAGCTGGAGGATGACATGAAAAGTGACACAGAGAAGAGAGGCAGTATGCTAGAAATGCATTGTAGCACCTATGCCACTTGTCCAGAGCCAGGAGGTTGGGTAATGCTGGAGTTGTGAAGTTTCATGGAGCAGACTCATTTTAAAGTTTTGCTATTGACCTTCCATGTGTAGCTGCGGTTCACTCCAAATGATGTGTGAGCTTTGGATCACCTCTGATGCATTGGATGGGGCTTTGGGGCCCTACAGCAGGCTGCTGGCTCAGTTCTCTGCTTTTCACATGGCAGCATCTGTTCGCTGGGTTCTTTACCCAACATGGTTTATGCAGGCAATATTTAAATACCACACTCCTCAAGTGTGGTTTATTGCATCAGTAAAAAGCATTGTGATACAGATCATTAGGGCCATAAGCAACTATTTTGTGTATATCATAAGGACAGGAATAAATGGTGAAGCACATACACTTCTGATGGGGCTTTGAGGATTGACCCTTGCCATTATCTGATGCATCTGCTTGACAGTGGTTTGTATTTGGGTGAATTTACTTGATGAGGTGTAGCTGAGTTCACTGAATCATAGAATGGGGCATCCACAACCTCTCTGGGTAACCTGTTACTGTGCCTCACCACCTTCACAGTGTAGAATGTTTTCTTAATATCTAATCTACATCTGCCCTCCTCCAGTTTAAGGCCATTACCCTTTATTCTATTTATACACATGTGGTAAAATGTCCTAACCCATCTTTCTTCTAGACTCCTAGGTGCATTGCTGGCTCACATCCAGGTTTTAATCCACCACACCTCCGAGTCCATCTCTGCAGGGGGGTGGCTTTCAATCTGCTCATTGCTTAGCCTGTATTTGTGCTTGGGATTTCCCCAACCCATCTGCAGGACTTTGCACTCAACCTTTTGAACTTCCTGAGATTCACATGGGCCCACATCTAAAGTCTGTCAATCATAGAATGGTAAGGTTGTAAGGGACCTCAAAGATCATCTAGTNGCTGCACAAACCATGGATCTTTTGTGTGCTTCCTGTGTGCCAACCACACCACGCAATTTGGTGTTGTTGGTAGACTTGCTGAGGGTGTGCTCAGTTCTGCTGTCCATGTTAAAGTATTGACCCTTAAGGAATGTAGTTGTCACTTGACTTGGACATTGAGCTGTTGAGCACAACTGTTGGAATTACTGTCCAGCCAATTCCTTGTCTATCTGTCAAATCCATGTCTTTGCAGCTTAGAGACAAGGATATCATGCAGGACAGTGTCAAATGCTTTGCAGAAGTCTATGTTGTTGACATACACACTGAGAGGCTGACAGACCCTGCTGGAAAGGAAGTCTGTGGTGAGTCTCTGTGGATATAGCATAGTATAGGGGGAAAGACCTGCATAATGGGTTAAAGCAACAGAATGTGGAGTTTTGTTTTTTCTGCTTCTTTAGCTGTTTCCAGAAGCTGCATGCTTGAGTGTCCTTCACTTCCCAGAGCTGTTGCCCTCTGTTTGAAATTGTTTTGTGACAGCTAAAATGATTGTTGAATGTTCACAAATATCAACTGATCCACTGCTCGCTTTATCAGGTGTAGGATGTGAGTGTGGGAAGACTAAGGAGAACGTGAAAGGAAAGAAAGGGAAAAGGAAAGAGAGGAAAGGAAAGGAAAGAAAGGAGTGAGTACTTTCATGTCTGAGTATGGGTAAATGAACATTGAGGAGCAAAGGATGGGAAAAGAAACAATGGAGGGTGCTGATTTCTCATGGTAGCCTTTAACCTGTTTTGGGTTTTCTAGTTTTGGATTTTTAATTTTTTTTGTTCTCTTAAATACTTTGAGATTTTCAGCATGGATAAAACAACATAATTTTTGTATTTGTTTAGAGTTCTTAGATTGCCAAGTCAAAAATGTACTTTCAGACTCAACTTTTCATTAGCTAAATGTATATGCAAGCAGAAAATATCCCTGCATGGAGTTTCTGTGACAGTGATGTGTGAAGGATTCGATTGAGACCAAACCAAATTTGACTCTTACCAAAGTGTTGTTATGTTACTGATTTGTTGTTTTATTTGTAAAAATTAAGATGATCGCGGTAGTAATAATAAAATTAATTTTACTAATTATTCCCAGAAGTGTTGGATAAGTAATTTATTGTGATAGGCAGACAAAAGCTGAAGGAGCATGGTTATTGCAGAAATTCACTTTGCTTCACTCAGTAACTGTTCTGAGAGATTCCTTTTGATTTCATAATTTCTCTGCTGTGCAAATACTTCTTAGCCCAGACATCTATAACATGAACTTAACATTCCATCACTCCTGCAGATGTAACAGCTATCTCAGTCTGCTTGCTGCAAGGGTTGATCTGCCCAGCATCCTGCCCTGGCTCAGATCTGCATCGAGAGGATCATTGGAAAGAGGAGAGAATCTGAAGCATCCTCCAGTGATCTCTTGCATATGCAATTTACCTTTTCCACTTTGGTTGCTTTTCATCTACTGTGTGCTCTTTCCTCTCTGCTCAACCACAGTGAGACATCCCCAGTCCATATGCTAGGGTGGAAGAGAACGAGTTTATAGTAGTAGTTTGTGTCCCAATTGATATGGTGCTAGAGTCTTAGAAGCATCATTACTCATTTGGATAGTCCTGTTTGGTATGTCAATCCTGCATCTTATGGGTTTCTCAGATATTGCCATCAGGACCACAGCAGCTCTCTAGCAGCCCGAGGTCAGCCCTCTGCTGAATCAGGAGCTCATGAACCCAAGTACAGGTGTTGGCTGATGGTGCTTCTAGGCAGCTGGGGGCTTACAGGGCAGCCACCTACAGACAGCAGGCTTTTGTCATGACCGCAAAGCATGCTGTGCCCAGTGGCCATTGTCACAGATGCCCTTCAGGGGTTATATGGAGGTAAGCACCAGCTTTAGTAGGAATCATTAAGCAGAAATTATGTAGGTCATTATCCTATATGGAGTGGGAGTTCTTGTGCAGTGCTTGTGTACACTGAGGATGATGTTTCTGTGTTACATCCTCAGAGCTGAAATAACTCTTAGATGTCTAAAAGTTATTCATAATAGGATTGTCCACCTTCAGGGTGCACTTATGCGTGAGCTATCTTTATTGTACTGACAGCATGACTGTTTGTAGGTGGAGGTTAACAGAAGTCCTACTTTGTGCTGTCCTCTTGGTTAAGTAGTTCTTGGCAGTTGTGGAGTCCTTACCAATCCACTGCAGAGATTCTTTGCATTTCAGACAAAAAGGATTGTGACTTCTGCTTGTGAGTGTTCATTTCCCTGAGAGTAGAATGTGGATGACTTAATGTCTACCTACATTAACATATTGATCAAATTTCACAGCAAAATATTTGGGGGTAACTGTAACAAATACTAAAAAAATATAAGCCTGTGCTGTAATTTAAGGCCTTCAGTGTCATGCTGGTTTTGGTGGGACAGAAATCCCAGGCCAGCAGTTCTGAGTCAGCCAGGACAGCTGACTGGAATTGGCCCATAGGTGTGTCCCAGACCATGAGCATCACACTCAGTATGGAGGAGGAAGTTTGCTGGTGAGAGAGAGGACCCTTCTGCTGGCTTCTTGCTTTGACTTCTTCCTGCTTGCCTGGTCTTGAGGTCATCTTTCCTGCATATTGTGACTATTGCACATGTGCTGGGCTAAGTATGTATCCTGTATTGACATTGCTATTATTTTGGCTATCTCTTTAGATCTGTTTTCATTTCAACCTATGGGGGTTCTCTTATTTACCTGATTCTTCATCTCTGCTGGAGAGGGGTGAGTGATAAATTAACTGCTGTAGTTTAGCCTCAGGTATGTGGTAAATGTAGACATCTGGTTATGTAATTCTGACTGATGGCAGTGACAGCTCAGGGATGGATTTTAGGGTAGCTCTATCTGCAGTAATAGGCAGCTGTAGGTCTATCAAAACAGCCTTCTAGAGCCTGTGGCATGGCATTTAATGAAGTATACCTTAATAAAAGCAGTGTGAGGTTCCACACTGAAAGAAAAAAATCAAGTATTTGAGAGTATTTCCCTTTCAGATACCTGTTAGGAAGTCATAAGGATGAGATCCTGTGAAAATGCCATATGGGGAAAGGCTGAGAGAACTGGTTTTTATTTCAGTCTTGGGAAGAGAAGGCTTAGGGGANCGAGAACAGCAAGACTTTGGAATAACCTCTCAAAGGAAGTGGTGGATTCTCCTACATCAGACAGTTTTGAGACTTGGCTTGACAAGTGGCTAGACCATCTCATTTCGTCTGTACTATTATCTAAAAATGTTGGCCCAGATGATCCTTGAGATCACTTCCAATCTGGCTTTCTGTGAAAATGGTAAAGCTGAACAATCCCTGACGGAGGTGTGGCTGGCTAGTTTGCTCTTTCCTTCCTTTTCTTTGGGCAATGCCATGAGCTTAAGGCTGAAGCTGTTCTTCTTGGTGGAGATGAGAGTGTCTGGTGGAGATGAGAGCAAAGTGATTGCCGAGTGGCTCCTATTTACAGAGCAGGATTTTAAAACCAGCCACCATGCAGAGCTGCATGCCACGTATTGTAAGTGGAGGTACTTTGCTTATTCCAGCAGGTCAACTGCAGGTGCAGCTGAGAGGAATCAGGAGGTTGTTGAGATATGGAGGCAGAAATCCTGTGGACTGTACTCATCTCTTTTTTCCTATTGCCAGCCAGAGCCTTTTATTTGAAGTAATGCTATTTGAAGTAATGTTATTTTATCATGAGCCAAGCAAAACCACAGAATTAAGTTAAAACCACACCAGACTGGGAGGTTTAAAGCTATCAGTCAATCTATTAATTTTAAAGGTAAACCTTTCTCTAGTTTGCTTTCCCGTACTGGGTGGTTTTTCATTTTTGTTTAATTTTAGCTCTTAGCCTCTCTTCCATATCTGTTCATGAGTTTGACACTGGGTCACTGGGACAACAACAGGAATGAGAAGTGTGCTTTATACCACCATTTCCAAAACCAGTAACTTTTTTTTCTCCCTGAGTGAAGCAGACTTTGTTGCTGGCTGTATTGTGAATATGTAAAAAGTTTGGCATCTTTTGTAATGTCTAGACTTTCAAATCCAGCAAGAGATCATCACTTAGGGAATGAAAAAATAAGTCTGCAGACCAGCAGTTCCCTCAAAGAGACTGTTTTTTGATTTTTGTCTTCCCCCAAAGAAACTGTTTGTTTGATTTTTGTCTGTGTGCTGGAGTTCTTCCCACTGAAACAAGAAACTGAAAGCGGAAAGAAATCCTGAAACTTGAACAAGTTTGGGAATATTTCCCAAATTACTTTGAAGAAAGGTGTTACTGCCTACAAGATCTGTGCAGAATTTCTAAAGGTCATATTTTCAATGAAAGTGTTGGCCTAGTGAGCTTGTCCCCCCCCCCTCTCAGCAGCAAGTCTCAAAGCTGTATTTCCTAGGAAGGGATTAGTAAGAAGCTCTCCCTCTTTGTTTAAATGGACAGACTTGAGCTCTACCTGCAGTAGTACTGCAGAGATAGGGCATTCTGATTTGCTCTAGTGATAGCTTTGAGTTCCCAGAAAACACTAAGTATATCTTGGTGTTTAGTATGTGGGTGTTTGAGAAGATGAGGCTTTAGAAGGAGGAAGCCTGTAGAACAGTTTGATAGGAATGACTGATAGTGAGTCAAAATGCTGCTAAACAGCCTTGAGCTGCTGCTATCTGGTATGGTCTCCTGCTCTTCACTGCAATCCTCTTCTGGAGGCTTGATTGAATTTATGCGGAGCAGGAACAGCTTCAGTTCACAAGCACGTAGTATTTTACTGACAAATATCAAACTGTTTCATAAGACATGACAAGGTCCTCATTTATTCTAGAGATGAAGGAATCAAGGTAGAGGCAGATGAATTGGCCTGGTTTGGGGCCATGCAAGGGTTAATGGTTGAGTGAGATACAGGACCAAGCTGTCATCAGATTTTTAATGAGCAGCAGACCATGCTCAGCAATTCTGCCCAAGAAGAAGACACTGCAAGGTAGTTGTGTTGTTTTGTTTGG
Source organism: Ramphastos sulfuratus (assembly GCA_013399055.1). Taxonomy (NCBI): domain Eukaryota; kingdom Metazoa; phylum Chordata; class Aves; order Piciformes; family Ramphastidae; genus Ramphastos; species Ramphastos sulfuratus. Next base: position 126,167 of record WBNM01042906.1, read on the forward strand.
GTAAGGACTTTTTTAGTTGGTATACAGAGCTGGAGGACCCAGGAAGAGACAAGTCCTGAGATGGGTTTGGTGGTACTGTGTGCCCCTAAACTGTTTTCTGTGTTGGGTATAATCCTCTCTTCCCTTTTGCCATAGGCTGGCTGATCACTCATTCCCTTCCACTGAAACCAATATTTACTGTGCTCAGTGGTTTTGTCCAGGATCAGAAGAGCACAGAGATGGCTCTAAGAAGTTTTGGATCCATGTTGTTCTTCTGCCAGCAGTTTTTTCTTTTCTTCTAGTAATCCAGATCAGCTAGGACCAAAGATTGCCTGAATCTTCTCCAAAAAACAAAGCTTCATGATTTCAGCCTTTGGGGCTCTTTCCTCGACATTTTTATGTAGTCTGTGCTGTCTTGGACTGTCCTTGTGCAGAGTGCATTTATGTGTATAGCAGGCACAGTGCATTAGGGCAGAGAGTAAAGAAGAAATCCCAGTTTGTTACCTTGCATCTGTGGAGTCCCTCTAGCAGTGCAAGCCCCAGCTACATATATAACTATGTACTGCATAAGCTTGCCCCAGCTCTGCAGCTGTAGGGAAGTAAGTCTTGTTTGTTAGGATGCTGTGCATATTTATCTAGCTTGAGATTTCCCTCCTACCCTTCTCTTTCCTATAAAGTACACTTAATGACAGTACAGCAGTAATTAATATAAAGACATCCAAGTTTTAAGGTAGTCTGAACTGCTGCCACCCTACCATGAAGTACAGAGATCTCCCATGGCTCTTTATCAGCAGAGCTGGAGGTAAAGGAATTCTATGTATGAAGAGTCACTCCAGCCTAGCAGCAGAGGCTCCCTTTATGGTTAATGATGAGCACTTCCAGGTGAGATTCCTTCCTTCATTCCTTCCCAGATATGTGGCAAGGCTCTCGGGGTGGGTGATCCATGCTGTTACTGTTGATTACAGTGGCAGTGGAATTGGCTAACTTAGTTTAGGTACCTAACTTTTAGCTGGCTGAAATCAGATCAGAAAAAATCCCCACAGGTCATCTTGAGTGTAACCCCCAGTAGTGCCACCACACTAGTGTCTGTTAGAAAGAGATTTCCTGAAAGAAAAGTGTAAAGAAAGATCTTTTTAGGTGTGATTTTGTTTGTTTGAGGTTTTTTTCATATAAAAGAAGTGTAATTTTCTTTAATATGAAGACCCAGGATGTGCTTTACTGGAGATGTCTGCTATAAAAAGCATATGAGCATCGTTTTGTGAAAGGAGGTTTTTTGGACAAAAGCTTAAGCATGCTTCATTTCCAGAGACTGTAGCTGGAAAGTAGTAATTAGAAATGACAAAATAGCAGAAATTATAAGAGAAAGAAAATTCTATTAATGCCTTTGTGGTAGTAAGTAGGTCAGTGAGCTGAGAGATCCTGGATAGACCTGCAGTTCTCACACGGCGAGGTTGGAAGAAAGTGCTGAAGCAGAGGTGATCATTTAATCAGGGTTGGTGGTGTAAAGCAGAGAGTACTGGAAAACTGAAAAAAAACAGCTTAACATTCTCATTTTGGAAACGAAGGATGTTGTGCTGGTTTGAGGCTAATTGGAATATTTTAATGAAAAAAATATATTATAGGCTGTGACAAGCAAACAATGGTGATGTCTGCTGCACTCATAGACTTGCTGAGATGTATAAAAAAAAAAGGACACAAATGTAGGAAAGATAGAGAGAGTATCATTCTCTCTGGCTGCTGGTGTGTGTCTGCTGGCCTCTCTGCTGTGTAACCCAACTAACCACTCTGCTTCTAACCCCCCTTGCCCATCCTCCAAACTCACCTTGCACATAAGGCAGACCCTGGGGTAAGGTAAAGTGGTGGAAAGAAGGTAGCAGAGTGGTTGGGAGCCCCTCCTGGGGACTCTGGTTTCTGGGAGGGGGATTGTGTTTCTGTATTGCCTTTAACTGGTATATTTCTGTCAATATTCCCATATATTGTGTATAGATCTGCTTGTATATTGTGCTAAGTTGTAAATATAAATTCAGTCCTTAACTTCCATCTGGCTGAGTCTAGTCTGTGATTTTTCATAGTGTGGGGGGCAGGTAACTCCCAAACCATCACAGATGTCAGCTTTGCAGTCCCATGTAGAGATAGCCAAGTGTGTCGTTGCTTGGTTTTTATGGATGGAGGGGTGAAAACAGATTAATTGAGGCCACACAGATTATTCTGTTGCACATGGTGGAAGGCACTGTCTTTGTGTGTGTCCCATGCAAGGCAAAGTGTGCTGCTGCTGCTGCGTGGGTGGTGGCAGGACTGTGGGACCCCCCCCCCTCCCAGAGCTGCAGTCATGGGGTGTGCGCAGGAATTGAGGTGCCCTGATTTGGGACCCACAGAAAACCATTTGCGTGATGAGCAGGTGACAACACCAATTCCCTCTCCCCAGTGAACACAAGGGTAAGAGTCCCAATTATTTTGAACATAATGAGGAGGTCACTGAAAGAGGGAGTGGAGTTTGGCAGGGCAAAATGGGAACATTCTCTTACTTGCATTTTACACTGCAAAACCTCATTATTTAGTGACGTGGTTATGAATGAAGCTCCAACTCTGAGATTTTAAGTGCTCGAAAGGAGTCAGCAGTCAGCATGGTATAGCTGGGGATCACGTAAGGTAATGTGGGAAAAAGGTTGCTGGGGAAGGGGGGTGTGAATGTATAGCTTGGCTTCCTTTTGAAACCTCCCAGAGCTAATGGAAGAGGAGAGTAATTCATGGGTCAGAATATGGATGCGTAAATGCAGAAAAAGAATCAAATCTATTAGTGTTAACTGTATTTTGTTCAGCAAGAAAAAAATGAGACTTTTCTTTATGTAGACTGATACTATTAAATGAGGAATTACAATAGTGATATTTCAATCTAGGAAACTTGTAACAAATGGAAAAACTGAGCAGGGATGAGAAGCTGTTGAAATGACAGCAGTGGGTGGGCTATGCTTTGGTGCTGGTCAGCCAGGAGTGCTGTGGGGCTGACTAGTGGTTTACAAAGCTGCAGGAGGAGACTTGTCAGCACTCTGGGAAGCCCAGTTTGCTGTTTCAGTGGAAAATATGAGAAATCCTGAGCGATCAATTGTCCTGAAAATGGTTTGGAACCTCAAAGTTTTTACTTATTTTTATTTGGTTACTTCAGTTTTTACATTAAAAAAAATCACCCAAATGGAATTGTTTAGAAACATTCTAAAAATTGAGAGGATTTTTCTCCCGTTTTTGACCACTTCCAGTAATTTTTTCCCCTATTCTTATATGACACAAGGTGCAAAAGAAATAAAGACATGGTTGCTGCACATCAAAACCTGGAGTCCTGCGTACAGTTCTGGAGCCCCCAGCACCGGAAGGACATTGAACTGTTGGAGCAGGTCCAGAGAAGACCACAAAGATGCCCAGAGGGCCGCAGCAGCTCTGCTACGAGGACAGGCTGAGAGAGTTGTGGCTTCCAGGAGACCTTAGAGTAGCCTTCCAGTATCTGAAGGGGGCTACATGAAGGCTGGGGAGGGACTATTGCCAAGGTCTTGCAATGCCAGGACAATGGGCAATGGGTTTAAAGTGGCAGAGGGGAGATTGAAAGTGGATGTTAGGAGGCAGTTCTTTGCAGTGAGGGTGGTGAGACACTGGCACAGGTTGCCCAGGGAGGTTGTGGAGCACAGAATCACCCAATGTGATCACATTGGGTGATTCTGTGCTCCACAACCTCCCTGGAGGTGTTGAAGGCCAGGTTGGACGAAGCCTTGAGTGACCTGTACTAGTGGGAGGTGTCCCTGCCTATGGCAGGGGGTTGGAACTAGATGTTCTTTGAGGTCCCTTCCAACCTTACCATTTTATGATTCTATGAAAATCTATAGTCATTCTCCAAATAGATTGAAAAACTTCCATAAACTCGAATGGGGCACTTCAATAAACTGGGTGCATGCACAGAATTAGCAGGCATCCTTATCTTTTTTTCTTTTTTTCTATCTATATAAATTTACTTAATGCTTAGAGAGACAGTGAGCTGTGTACCTGTTTAGTTTCCACATTAATGAAGCTCTTGGTTGAAAGAAGATGAAGTTATAAAAATGAAATGCTTCATGGCATTGATTTCTCTAGATGCTAACGAGACAGAATTTGAGCAGAGATGGCAACAGAGTAATGTCTCTGTGGGTTCAAATGCCAAATTACAGAGAATGCAAATAAATTAACTGAGTCATCCTATTACTTTTCAGGATAAGGAAGTTACACAAACAATTTCTGGAGTCTTCTAGAGGAATATAAAACTAGAGATGGAGTACTAGAAAAGTTTCGTAGCGGACTACAGGATTACATTTTGGAGTGGATAATTTTGGAGACTAAATCATTCTTCACTGACTGCAAAATTATATGGCAGAATTGCTTGCAGAAGTAATGGAAGTCAGCTCAACAAATGACTGAAACTAAAAGACAAGTCCAGTTTGCTTCAGATTATCAAATGGGTCCATAGAAGTGTTAGAATAAATGAATCCAAGCTGTAAATTTAAAAAATTATTTGAAATATGGATGTGGCTCAGTTGCCTCTGAAGGGATAGGGCAACCATAGGTTTGCCATAGGACCCTGTTCCTGTAACCTATCCTATGGAGGAGTTTATATCTACCTCATTACACAGCTGTCTCTCAAAATAGAATCATAGAATGGTAAGGTTGGAAGGGACCTCAAAGATCATCTAGTTCCAACCCCCTGCCACAGGCAGGGACACCTCCCAGTAGTACAGGTCACTCAAGGCTTTGTCCAACCTGGCCTTGAACACCTCCAGGGAGGGAGCAGCCACAACCTCCCTGGGCAACCTGTTCCTGTTCCACCAATAAACTTGGTGTTTTGGAGTGTTGTAATTGTGTGTCTTAGTGACAATTGTTAGCTATTGCAATGAATCCACAGTAAAAGGGACATGCCTTTCTGTTCTGGTCTTTTTTTCCCACTCCTCATTGGTGCATCCAGTTGGAAACAACCTTCATCTCTCATGGCATTATCTTCTTTAGGCTAGGTACTCCTGCCTCAGGTTGGGTTTGGGTTTTTTTTGACTTTGTGTGGTGGTGTGGAAATATAAGTGAAAAATTAGCCTAAGAAATTATCTAGTATGAGATGGAGGTGAGAGAAATTTTAGCTTTGCTGTAAAAGCTCATCCTAAAATTGCAAGAGAAAATCACTTTTCGTGCACAGGCCAGGCAAAGCAAACAAAACTGGATCCTGTGATATCATTAGTTTTGTAACACAGAACAATATTTCACTTCAGGAGGAGTCATCAGCTCAATGAATAAGGAATAATTATATTATGTGCTTTAATATGGAAATTACTTTGGTGTAGTATGTGTATTCCTAATGCAAGTCCAAGTTGCTGTTAGGTTGAAGTCTCCCCTTCTACATTTGGCTAGGTTTGCTTGTCATCGTCAAGTCAGTGGTTGATAGGAACTCCAAATTATTTTGCTTGGTTTTTTTTCTGTCTTTTCATACACTAAAAGTGTAACCCAGAAGTTCTGATCTTGCTCAGTCATCTTTGGAATTAATTTTTCAATTTTGTTTTTTAAAGAAATTGAGAGGTTTTCTCCAGTTCCCTATTTTATAAAAGTCATGGAGAAAAACCATCACGTCATACATGCCTTTTAGAATTTTTGCATTTTCCAGTTTGGCATCTTCATTTAAATATGTCTGGTCTAAGTAAATTCAGAGGAGGTGGGGAGATGACTTTTGAGACTTTCCTCTTTCTTAGCTGGCCTCAGATAAATACATTTTTTCTATTATTACTTTCTGGAAATAGAAATACAGAGAGATAATACACCTATCCAGAAGTAATATCCGTCAATGGGGAGATGAGTAGAAGAAATATGTATCTTGCAGAAATGGAATATGTATTAGTTTACATTTCTTTCTGTATTTTGAGCTTTAAGAAGTGATAGAATGAGCTGTTATTGCAAGCTCCTAGTTAATCTGATGTTTTTGAGGTCTCCTTGCCATCGCAGTCAGGCAGACTCGTTCCACATTCAGGTTGCTAATTCATGACACAGAAGGTAGTTTCCTTCTCATTAAAATGTATTTATTTATTTTGCAGTGAGAATAGCTTGCTTAAGATGCTTCTTTTGATCTTTGGTAATGTCACAGTCTCAGTAAGACTTCTAGAATAAAGTGGTTTTCATCTCATTTCAGTTTTGCACTCACTGCTAATTGGACCTGAATAATATAAGCCCACTGCAAAACTGGTTTTAGTTTGCTAAGTCCTAATGTAATGTCCAGTAAGATACAGGTATTATTAGTGTTTGGAAATTGCTCCTTGTCTGTAATTGGAAGGCTTCTTCAAGTGTTTTTGTGATTTTACTTGCATTTATTTGGTTTAAAACCTTTTAAGAAGTACTGAGGTAGGGGGAAAGGCATGGTGAGAAATGTAAACTTTTTGCAAAACAGAACTTTTTTGTTTTGGAAGCTTGAATTTTTACTGTCTCTTATGTTTCTAGGGCAACAGCTTCATGTAATGCAGATCAGCAGCTGAAATACTTTCCCTAGCAGCTGCAGAGTGAAGTTAGCAGGTTGTTCTGCAGCTGATACTGGGAGCTTTGTGGGTGGGGGAAGTGGCAGTTGTCCCCTCCAGCTCCTTTGTGGTTGGTGTCCCTTTGGGGAGTACCAAGCAGCACTGAGGGAGGTCAGACTTCTCTTGGAGAAAAGTTGTGATACAGGCTGCTGCAAGTTCAAGGCAGCGACTAAAATAAGGTATCCTACAGCACTGTCTCAGGCAAAGCTTTGAAAGGAGGGAGGGGGTGACAAATGGAGCTTTCTCGAGCAACTTGGATTGTAGAGGAATGTGAAACTTCACAGTTTTCTCCTATCTTTCCCTTGAAAGTTAACACAAGAAATAGATAGGACTGGGAGACAGTTTTCTGACAGAAATCCCAGAACCTTCATTCCCAGAAGCTGAGATGGTGACAAGAAGCTGGGTACTCAGCAGGGAGTTACCCAAGAATTTTGTTGACTGAATTAAATCCTTCAGCAAGCAGGTGTCGGGTAAATGTTTTGATTCTTTGCAGTGTATATTTGCATATTTGAAGCTTTCTGGTACTTGTGACTCATTGCAGTTTGCCCAAGTCATAAAAAGAACAAACCAGCAAGTCCCTTAATTTTTGTGGGATTGCTGTATTGTGGTTTTAACAGCTGCATACCATGAACTGGGCTTCTCAGTGCAAAGTTAGGACACCAAGTTAGGAGCAGGCGTAGATCTGTTGGAGGGTAGGAGGGCTCTGCAGAGGGACCTGGACAGGCTGGATGGGTAGGCAGAGGCCAATGGGATGAGATTGAACAAGGCTCAGGGTTCTACACTTTGGCCGCAACAACCCCAAGCAGTGCTACAGGCTGGGGACAGAGTGGCTGGAGAGCAGCCAGGCAGAAAGGGAGCTGGGGGTGCTGGTAGAGAGTAGCCGAAGATGAGGCAGCAGTGTGCCCAGGTGGGCAGGAGAGCCAATGGCATCCTGGCCTGCGTCAGGAACAGTGTGGCCAGCAGGAGCAGGGAGGTTATTCTGCCCCTGGACTCAGCGCTGGTCAGGCCACACCTTGAGTGTTGTGTCCAGTTCTAGGCCCATCAATTCAAGAGAGATGTTGAGGTGCTGGAAGGTGTCCAGAGAAGGGCACCAAGGCTGGTGAGGGGCCTGGAGCACAGCCCTGTGAGGAGAGGCTGAGGAAGCTGGGAGTGTGCAGCCTGCAGAAGAGGAGGCTCAGGGCAGACCTCGTTGTCTGCAACTACCTGAAAGGAGATTGTAGCCAGGTGGGGTTGGACTCTTCTGCCAGGCACCCAGCAACGGGAGGGGACACAGTCTCAAGTTGTGCCAGGGAAGGTCTAGGCTGGATGTTAGGAGGAAGTTTTTGCCAGAGAGAGTGATTGGCATTGGAATGGGCTGCCCAGGGAGGTGGTGGAGTCCCTGGAATCTCTGGAGGTGTTGACGAAAAGCCTGGATGGGGCACTTAGTGCCATGGTCTAGTTGCTTGTCTAGGGCTAGGTATTAGGTTGGACTGGATGAGCTTGCATGTCTCTTCCAACCTGGTTGATTCTATGATTCTAAGTTCCAGCTTGTCCTACCCACATCTGGGGAGCTGATGCAGCTATGCATCTTATCTCAGGTTAGCTATAGATATGTTACACCCCAAACAGTGTTGAAGAGACTCTAACCACTGCTATCCGAGTGTCTTCAACCCTGACTACTTTTTGTTTTCATCCAACAACTGATGGGTCACTCTTGCTCTCCCCAGCATAATTTCCCTCCTGTTTCTTGGCTGGGGTGAGAACTCATGGGTGTAGCAGGTTGAACTAGAGCAGTAAGCAGCTTTAGCCCTTCTAGAAGGTGCTATGAAGTGTTTTAAATGTTTGATTGAAAGTGAAGCTTTATATGTAGTGATGTTTTGTTTACAAAGGTTATTTTTTTCTCTTCATGCAAATATGCTGGGGTGGCTCAGAGGAGGAGAAAACATGCTGAGAGAGTAACACTTGATGCCTCAAAGCGTTTTTATTTTCTTGATAAAAAGTTTTTTCTGTAATTTTTTCCATTTTTTGTCACTTCTCATTTGCAGGCATCATGAAGGATGATAATATGCTCCCTGTAACCTTCTTTTGTGTATTTTTGTCTGGTATGGTAATAGATTCCTTAGTACTTGAGGAAAAGCAAATCTCAACTTCCCAGTTGCTAATCAGAACATGGAAGTGGTATGTTTTTCTCTGAAAACTGCAATTCAAGGTTATGCATGTGCAAAAACAGCTTTGGGCTACAACAAATATTCTCTTCAGCAGGTCTAGCTCATTTTATTGACATATTGTTTTGTAAACTGTGGGTGACTTGCATTGTTCTCAACCAAAATCACTTGCATCAATCAACATAAGAGAGTAACTAATTTACATATTTGCATTGTGGAAGCATTTCAGGCTTCTCGTTACTGTGCAGTGCTAGACTTGAGAGAGGAAAAGTGCAATAATGTTTTGGGTTTCTGTTTTGGTTTTAACTTGTTCTTCAGTTCTGTTTCTGCGGGAGAAAGTGTTGTGACCTTCTTAAATTTGAGCTTGACATACTGTTGAATGAAAATAAAGTCTTAGGGGTGAAATTGTATTTCATGACTGTGTCGCACATTAGTACAGCCTTAATGAGTTGAGGAGAGGTTGGCTATTGCCTGCCATAGCAAAATGTAGTCCAAAAACACTTCAAGAACAAATGCAAGAAAATTTAACTATTTCCCTACTGTATGAAAGTCTGAGCAGAAAATACTATTGCAGGTATGAATCCAGTTTTTGTCAAGGGTGTGTCTGGTATCTTGCAGCCTACTGTTATGAATGATACAAATTTAATAATCAATGTTAGTTTTGATATCCAGGCAGAGATTGTTAATAACTATGGAAATTATTTATTAACATTAAATCTCGCCAGAAAACTTAGTTACAAGGTTCCAAATGTAGGGTTTGGAAATTTCTACACACAGGGAACAGGCAAAACTGGAACACTGTAAGAGGTAACCAGCAATGGTAAACATGGTACTGGAAGAGAAGTTTCCTGCGGTCACTACACTGCTGGCAGTTGATTATCCTGCTTAGCCACTGGATGGATGCAGGAAGCTCCTTTCTGCTCATGGCAGAAGGCAATCAGTGATTGCAAGAGGCTTGAAGTATTTACTCACAAAATAGTCTCAGGCAGTACCCAAAGCAGTGGAGGGGTTGCTGTGGGTGGTCTCAAAGCCATTAGAGGCTTTGGAGTTTTCCCAGGCTCTTTTCTCAGGCAGCTGGAGTCTGCCACAGTCTCTGACCTGGTTCCTTTTGATTCCCCATTCAGCAGCAGCCTTGCAGAGGGGCAGGCAGGATGCAATGCCATGTGCAGGCTTGGCACAATGTCAGGCTGGCTGTGCAGGCCGAGTGCCTGCAGGCATTTAGAGCCTGTGCCTGGTAAACTTGAAGCAGTGGAGTTTCCAGGCAGTTCAGGGTGCAGTGAGGCAGCAGCAGCAGCAGGCATGAATTCAACAGCAGAGAGCATGTTGTGCTACCTGCTCATCCCTTTTTATCAATACAGCCCAAGACTAATGGGCCTTTGGACATAGATTAGCCAATCAGGATGGCACTTTGCGAACTTGACCATGCCAGCTGAAGCCAGGGCTTTGGTTTGCCTTTCCCACAGTTGCTTCCTCCAGCACAGGAGGAGAGGGAGCAGGGGAACATGTCTGGGCAAGCCACAGTCCTTAGACTCAGTTGCTCCAGGTTCTTTGTCCTCTTTCCATAGCGGAAGGGAGGGAGAGCAGAAAAACATGTCTGGGCCAGCCAGGACATGTATAAGGCTATTTTTGCCTGCTTAGACCTACCACACCACCTACCAAAGATGAGTGAATACATGTGCAATATGTTGTGTTTGAAGAGACAAGTGCTGACTCTTCTTTGTATGAGACACCAGAAGGTCTGAGACTCTCCTGAATGAGTGAAGCATGCAGAAAACAAGTTTCTCTCCAATGTCATCAGATTCAGAGCAGTGTGGTTATTTCTGCAGATGGATTGGCAGGAGGTGGCTTTTGAAGGGAGTGTGATCTTGTCTCTGAAGGTGTAGTGTGATACCTTTTCCTTTCCTCCTCTGCACCTGGAATACAATATGTCTGTGATTTCTTAATAGCTATTTTTTTGTTTTCTTTTTTTGGGTTTGGTTTTTTGTTTGTTTTAATTTTTTTTTTTAAATTTTTATCCCCACAGGGTAATGGAGACGTGAGGGAGGATGTTCAAAGACTCCCTCTAGAGGGGTACCATACACAGGGTCTTCAGGCAAATAATATTACACAAACCATCATTAAGAATAAAACCTCTTAATTTTAAATCTGTGACAATGTAATTGAAAAAATGCTCTAGTTTTACATTATGTATTCTCTGTCACAGTGCTTGGTCTGTTCCCAACATATTGTATATTGGCACTGTGACCTTAATTCTTCACTTTTAAGCACTACCCAAGGGGATATCACTGAAGGTGAGAAAGCTGCTCTGGGAAGCAAGGCATTGAATAAGATGTGCCTGACATCAGCTGAGGATATCTTTTGGGAAAAAAACAACTAACCAGCCAACCAACCCACTCTTGTTTCTTGCTGTTTTCATTTTTTAAACAACCTTCCTGATACTGTACATCAACAGATGGCATTCAGACTGATACTGTTGGCTTCTCATGCTAGTGGCTTTCTGTTGGTGGATGTTGTTGCATCATCTTTGTCAGTTTGTTTTTCTCCTGCAGGTGAGACTGCTGTTGTGATTAAACTGCTTCTGCTGTAGCAACATGGGCTGAAATTGTATTTTCTGGCTTTGAGCTCTAGTCCTGAGATGTGAGGTCAGGATGTAACTGAAGTGCACAGTGCTACTGCTTGTGCTAAGTCTAAACAGTTTTCCTGTGGCCAGTGCTGAGAAGCAGCAGGGTTGGTCCAGCTCACTGGTAACATGTCTGAGTAGCAGAATGTGTGCTGCCTCCATCTTGCTTGTAATCCTTGATTTCAGTCCTCCTGTGTCCATGCAGAAAACCCCTGCTTGTGTGTGGTGGTCATTTCAAATTGGCTGTGCTGGTGATGGCTTGGAGCCTGCGTTCTGCTTTCACTGCCACTTCCCAGTGAGGACTTGACAAAATCCATCTGAGTCCCAGTAAGATCTCCAGAGCTTTCCTGTATTTTTCCCCAGATACCCGAAAGAGTGGATGAATTTCCTGATGTGCTGGCAAAGAATCAGAAGTACTTGACCCAACAATGAAAATGATTATTCACCAGGGGACATTAAAGGCAAAGGAAGCCAAGGAAGGCTATATAGAAATATAGACAATGTGACTGTTGGTAACTTGGTAGAATTGAGTTAGTCCCAGGTGCTCTTATCTGTGCTGACTGCTGGGAGGCATTGAGCTGACTGGAAAAATGCAGTTGTGCTTTCAGTAGCTTGCAAGTACTGAAATCTGACTTCACTCCATACCAGCCTAAATGCATTCTGCGTTCCTTCCTTTCCATGATATCAGAAGTATCAGAGTACTGCAATTAAGATGCCTTTTTTTGACTCAAGTATATTTTCTCATCCCTCTTTGATTCAGCTGGTGCAGGAACTTGGACTTGAGCTGTCTGCATCCCAGGTCGGTACACTTCTCTTTGCTCTGTGCTTAATTGATGTGATCTGCAAGCAAAAGAGAATTTGTGAGCTAATCTAGTGAAAGCCTGGTCTCAGAGCTTTGATTTTTAATCTCTTCCTAGAAGACAAGTGATGTGTGCAGTAGATGGTGCCAAATACAGGGACCCAAACAGTACACCCACGCTGGCAGAGACCATGTACTCCCAACCTTGCTCTTTGTAATGACTTTATGCAGTATGAAAATTCATGAGTATTTTATTTTCCTCTGGGTTAAGGAATTATCTGATCAGCTGTCTGTCATTCTGAGAGTGTCTGGATGCAGTCTGTATTCCTTTGCCATCTCAACTCCTTTTAAAAGCTTCTGACGAACATTCATTGTCCTGGCAGCATCCATTGGAGAGCACACAAATGACTGAGGCCCAAAGCCAACTGGTGCAATCCTCACTGAGCACTGCAATGCTTAAATAAGCATGAAGGCTGGAGTTGAGTTGCCTAAACAGGTGTCTGCTGCCATGTTAGGAACGTTAGGGTAGCACATCATTTTGGTACAGAAAGGCATGGATCTCTTTTAGCTTCCAAGATGAGTTTAAGATACCACCATGCCCCAGTGCTGGGCAAGTGAAATTCTTATATGCTTTAATAATTACCTTGCTATGCAGGGGGGCAAAGCAGTGGTGCTTCACAGTTTTTTGTTCTTCCCTGGAAAAACAAATTTGTTTGATAGCAGGGCAAGGGAGATGATTCTGCCCCTTTGCTCTGCTCTCCTCGGACCCCACCTGCAGTCCTTTGTGNTATTAGACTAGTTCACATACACCCATTCCTAAGGAAGTTGGATATTTTTTTTAAGGAGAGAATGCAATAAAAAAGAGTTGAAAGGTAGTAGTGTATTAAAACCAATTCACTGTGGTAGATCGCGTTTGGATGTGCTTGAATCTAATTCTTCAGTGGTGTACCATTGTGGCAGGACAGGGGTTTGTCATTACAGAGGAGTTGCTGTGCATTGACAGCTTCCACTATTTTAATTTGTTTTGCTGTCATGTCTTGCAAATTTATCTCTAGTGTCATGCTATCTGGTGCATTTAATAACTGGGTATTGTTAAAATAAATCTTAGCGACGGGAAGCTGGAAAAATAAATGAAAGAAACTAAAACAGTGAATGAGAGAAGAATTTAAGTTTCTTTGGGGTTCTTTTTGCTTTTTAATTTTTTTTCCTTTTAAATAAAAGTTTAAAAATTTCATCTCTCTACCTTAATCTGGCACTATGACAGCTTGCCTCTGTCTCCATGAGAACACATCTCTCTGAACAGGTAGAATATACAAATAAATACGTATTTGTATTTATTTCCTTGAATGAGGGAATATCTCATCTCTCTCTGCAACTATGTGAAGGGAGGTTGGAGCAAGAAGGGGGCAGCCTCTTCTCCTTGCTCACAAGTGACAGGACTAGGGGAAATGGTTTCAAGCTTCACCAGGGGAGGTTCAGGCTGGATTCTAGGAAGTATTTCTTCACAGAGAGGGTTATCAAGAGTGTGAAATTTCCTTTTGCATGAAGGGCCAACAAAAGACCAATGCCTCAGCAGCCTGATGTGTCAAATATGTAGGGCTAAATTCTTGACTCTGGCAGTCTTGCCTGGCTGAGGAGGGCACGTGGGGCAGAAAGCTGCCTTCGACTAAAACAGCCAAAGATTAATTGACCTGGGAGAAGTGGCAGGGTTGATAAAGAGGTTAGCCTCATCCTAAAGAACCTTATATTGAAATGGTCTGCCCAGGGCAGTGGTGGAATCACAGACCCTGGAGGTATTTAAGCAGTGTGTGGACCTGGCACTTAGCAACATAGTTTAGTGCTGACTATTCAATGCTGAATCGAAGGTTGGTCAGGATGATCTTTGAGGTCTCTTCCAACTGAATGTTTTCTGTGATTTTGTGAATTCTGTAATTGGCTTGGATAAATAACTTCAGAGGAGCTGAGCTGAAATTGGTTTTTTGTGTTATTTTGTCCCGAGCTGCACCAAAGTCCTGCAGCTCACAGGACCTACCTGTTTTCACCTTTCTGGAATGGGAAAGTATATTCTTCCAAACGCCATTAAAAAAAATAATTCCAAGCAAGGTTATTATCTAGACTTTATTTTTTCCTCACATTCAGCAGGTATCTTTACAGACAAGAGGTACTGTAGCTTTTCAAATCAGTGTTATTGGACAATTCACACGTGTGAGTTCTGACATCCAGAGGCATGCTTTCAGAAGTGGCTGAATTTACAACAAGCTTTGGTGTGTGAGCTTTGTGGCTGCCTGTCACCATTCAGATCAAGGGGAGCAGCATCACCTGGGCCATGTTCTTCCTCACCACAACTCTCAAGATGTGTTCTGAGGAGAGATGAGTGTATCCGCCTCATGCCACATGCCTGTCTAGGGATCTGTTCAGCATTCTCTCTGCGGTGCAGATGTGCATTTAGATGTGCATATGAAGTCCTGAATTTTAAGCTCTCAGTCTAGCTGAAATGCTATTCTCGGATATCTCTGAAATTTGTTTCACTATCTCTGATTTTATTCTCATGGGGGAATCTGTGATCAATGGGGATTCACTGTGCTGTGTAGGACTTTAGAGGAAGAAAACAGTAACTGCTGCTGCCCCAGAGAAGGGGGAGAGGCAAGAGCATATCAAATGGTACCTCCTAGGTGCAACGTGGACCAAATTCATGACTATGTCTGATTTCTGGAACAATGTTCCTGTGATGCCTCACACAAGACGAGAGGGTGCTGTGGTTCCCACTCCCCTGCAAGGAATCACGCTGTCTCTCTTGAGTTCTCCTTGGCTCCAGTTGTTCATCTGACCCCTCAAGGGCTGCTGTGACAAGTTCCTTCATGTGTGAGGGCAACACAAAGCTGGCTGGATTTCAGTAAACACTGGTGCTGAGTGGTTCTCCTGTTGTGTGTATACAGTTGCAGAATGCTTTCAGAACAAGCAGTCCACAGCAATGCTGCTTTAATGAGCTGGAATGTCGATTGTAGCATATCCTATCCAATCTTGCAGCGCTCCACCAAGCTGAAATACCTTCTTTGTTCTTAATATAGCCCCCACTGATTCAGATTTTAATTGCAGATATTACATCTGTCAAAGAAAAGGAGAGATGACCAGATGATTGTGTTGATACTGTAAATGGAAGATGGGGATATGTCGAGTTCCAGCCTTTAGATCTTCATTCAAGTGCTTCAAGTTTATGTGCTGCAGTGATTACGTTAAGTAAAGACCCTATATAGTGCTAAGATGACCCTAAAGTGGACTGTGCCTCATTATCCACTGTGTTCACTAAACTCATTTTACAATACTGTGGAGGGCTTCATGAATTTTGGTGCTAGTAATGATAACCAATAGGTATAGACATTAAACATGCTGGTTGAAGCCTAAATTTTGCTAAATCGAGATGGAATTTACTAGTGTCCAGAGGCACTGATTTGGGAATTTGATTAGAACAAACCAAACAATAAAACCCCAAGGAGGTAATTAGAAGTTTGAAGCTCGGGCACCAGATAACATGTTTGTATTGCACATCAATCAGCACTAATCAGAGGGTGAGAGCTCTTCTGAGTAAGTGAACTAGATCTTTACAGCGTATACAGGAGTAGCCATCAGCCGTGTGCTGTGCCGCCCTTGTTGTTTTACTTCATTACATGGTGACTGAGTTCTAAAGTTTTATGAGTTCACAAACAGGTTGCCCAGGGAGGTTGTGGCTACTCCCTCCCTGGAGGTGTTCAAGGCCAGGTTGAAGGAGGTCTTGAGTGACCTGTACTAGTGGGAGGTGTCCCTGCCTATGTCAGGAGGTTGGAACTAGAAGATCTTTGAGGTCCCTTCCAACCTTACCATTCAATGATTCTATGATTCTAAATCACCCTTTGAAAAGAGTTGTTTTATACTTTGCTTTTTCATTTCTGGTGACCAGAAGGATGGATTGAATGTAAGAGGTGCCCAGCAGCTTCCTTTAGCCACAGTAAAGCACCATGAGCGTAGTGTGAAACCAACCACTCTAGCTGATGATGAGCATGGAAAAGAGAGAAGCAGCTGGGGAAAAACCTCCAGATTGAGTCTGTAAATCTGTGCAGTGCTAACTACACAGATCAAAGCACTGACACTGCAATACTGAATTTGAGCCATTCACTCTTTTGGGGAAGGCTCTAAAGTAGTCTCTTACAGGGAGCAGGGAACATTTGCCAGCCTTGGGAGGGTTCTGCAGGAAATATGCTATGTGTATACATGGCAGCACATCTTGGCTGTCTTGGGTTCACCAGTGTCTCAGTGTTGCTGGCATATGAGGGTTTCTAGTACATCTCATATGTTTAGTATTAATCACCATTAGTTACACATTTAGACACTGAAAGCTGGAGTCAGGGGCTGATAAGTGTTACACTTAGCAGATCAGGTCCTTAGGGAAGTCTGGGACTTTCTTTCCTGTTCCTGTTGTGAAAGGTAATATCCTTCACGGTTCTTGAAGCTTTAATTATGCCCATTCTAATATGCCTGAAGGGATTTTGCTGGAACCTGATAACAAGAACAAAAGCCAGAGACAAGATGGAGAGTGTGATTTTTGTTTGTGTTTTTCTTCAAATGCAGATTGTTGCTTGGGTATTACTAAACCTTTCTTTTGTTCTGGTGCATATGACTTGGTGAACACAATAATAATGATTTTAGGTTGTGGGGATTTTTGTGGTTTTTCCCTCCCCTACCCCATGAGTGACAGGGGGGAAAGTATGCTCCAAAGATATTTCTACTGGTCCATGTGTATAGCTATATAATTATGTAAGGTAAATGCAATGTTGATAATTGAGGGTGTCATAATCTTAAGGCTTGGGAAGAGGCTTTGGAGTGCTGTGGATTCCTTGAGATGCCTGTTCTGGTGGCACAGAATCACACAAAATAACAGAATGTTAGGGGCTGGAAGGGACCTCTAGAGATTGAGCCCAACCCTCCTGCCAAAGCAGAATCACCTAGAGCAGGCTGCACAGGAACATGTCCAGGTGAGTTTTGAAAGCCTCTGGAGAAGGAGACTTCACAACCTCTCTGGGCATCCTGTTCCAGTCCTCTGTCACCCTCACCGTAAAGAGGTTTCTCTTCATAGAATCACAGAATCATAGAATGGTAAGTTGGAAGGGACCTCAAAGATCATCTAGTTCCAACCCCCTGCCATAGGCAGGGACACCTCCCACTAGAACAGGTTGCTCAAGACCTTGTCCAACCTGGCCTTGAACACCTCCAGGGAGGGAGCAGCCACAACCTCCNATTACTAAGATCCCTTCTCAGCCTTCTCTTCTCAAAACTAAACTGCCCTAGTTCAGTCTTTCTTCAGAACAGAGATGTTCAAGTCCGGCACTCACCCACATAGCTCTCTAGCAGATCCCTGTCTCTCCTGAACTGGAGAGCCCAAAACTGGACATAGTATTCCAGGTGTGGATACTCCAGGGCAGAGTAGAGGGGGAGAAGAACCTCCCTAGGCCTGCTGGACACACTTTTCTTGATGCACCCCAGGATGACAGTGGCTCTCTTGGCCACACAGGCACGTTGCTGTCCCACAGAGAACTTGCTGTCTGCTAGGACTGCAGGGTCTTTCTCCATGGAGCTGCTTTCCAACAGGGCAATCTCTAGTCTCCACTGGTGCCTGGTGCCATTCCTCTCCAGATGCAGGACTCTACACGTTATTGAACCTCACAGGATTTGCCTTCACCCATCTCTCCATCCTGCCCAGATCTTGGATGGCAGCACAACCTTCCAGTGTGTCAGCTACCCCTCCAGTTTCATATAATCAGCAAACTTGCTGAGGGTACACACCATATCCCCTCATCTAGGTCACTGATGAAGATACTGAAAAAAAACTTGACCCAGTACCAATGCCTGGTGTGATGGTTTGGGAGTTACCCAATCACCCAAACTAGACTCAGCCAGCTGGAAGTTAAGGACTGAAGCTCTATTTACAGCTTAGCACAATAGACAAGCAGATCTATACACAATATACAGGAATAGTTACAGAGATATACAAGTTAAAGGTAATACAGAAACACAATCCCCCTCCCAGAAATCAGAGTCCCCAGGAGGGGCTTCCAACCACCCTTCCACCTTCTTTCCACCCCTCTACCTTACCCCAGGGTCTGCCTTACATGCAAGGTGAGTTTGTAGGATGGGCAAGGGAGGTTAGAAGCAGAGTGATTAGTTGGGTTAGACAGCAGAGAGGAGGAGACACCGCAGCTCCCAGAGAGAGAGACTCTCTATGTTATCTATGTTGTGTCCTTGTTTTTCTACATCTCAGCAAGCCTATGAGTGCAGCAGACATCACTTCTGTTTGCTTTTCAAAGCTTAGAATGTATTTTTTTAATTAAAATATTCCAGTTAGCCTCAAAGCAGCACACCTGGGGAACACCTACTGGCCAGGCTCCCGACTAGACTCTGTGCTGCTGATCACAGCTCTCTGAACTCTGTTGTTGAGCCAGTTACCAATCCACCTCATGGCCCAATCATCTAACCCACTTTTCTGGAGTTTACCTATGAGAACATTATTGGAGATGGTATCAGAAACCTTGTTGAAGTTAAGACAAATGATATCCACTGCTCTTCCTTCATCTATCCCTTTGGTCATGCCTTTGTAGAGGGCTATCAGATTAGTCAAGCAAGTTTTTTCTCTTAGTGACTCCAAGCTGGCTACTTTTGCTAACCCTCTTTTCTTTCATGTGGTTAGAGATGGCACAATACTGAATTCCCACTTAATTTTGTTCCTTGACACTTTGTTGAAGTGAAAAGGAGAAACAAGATGAGCTCACCAGTATGAAATACTCACTTCTGTTATTCACAGTCATTGAAGATGGAAAGTAGGACTTTTTTCAAGGTTACAAGAGCTATCTGAGTTATGTTGCAGCCTCACCCAAGACTGGAGAACAGCAGATAGTGCTGATACACAGAATCACTGAATCAACAGAACTTTAGAGGTCAGAAGGGACCTCCAGGGATCGTCGAGTCCAACCCCCCTGCCAAGGCAGGATCCCCTAGGGTAGTTTGCACAGGAACTCATCCAAGAGGGTTTTGAAAGTCTCCAGAGAAGGAGATTCCACAATCCCCCTGGGCAGCCTGTTCCAGGGCTCTGTCACCCTCACTGTAAAGAAGTTTTTCCTTATGTTGAGGTCAAACCTTGTATGTTCCAAGTTGTAGCTGTTGCTTCTTGGCCTGTTGCTGCTGACCAGTGAAAAGAGCTTGGCCTCATCCACTTGACACCCACCCCTCAGATATTTGTATACATTGATCAGATCTCTCAGCCTTCTCATCTCCAGACTGAACAGCCCCAGGGCTCTCAGTCTCTCTTCGTAGGGGAGATGCTCCCTCAGCCATCCTCGTGGCTCTCTGCTGGACTCTTTCCGGCAGGTCCCTGTTTCTCTTGAACTGGGCAGCCCAAAACTGGATACAGTATTCCAGTTGTGGTCTCACTAGGACAGAGTAGAGGGGGAGAAGAACCTCCTTAGACATGCACTACACTGATAGTATATTACTGGCAACAGTTACCTTGAACTATCCATTCTTAAGGAGGTTTGCAGAAGGAATGTGCACATTTCCCATCTGTCTTGCCTTTTGGTGGCTTTTTTGGACAACTTTACAGTAAGTTTTAAAACACTGCAGCAGGGCCTTATCCTGAACATTGATTCAGGCAAACCTTTTCAGTGGAAGTATCAGAGGTTTTGCTTCTCTGAAGACATACACAAACCCAGAGTTGTATTACAGGTGAGTAGCAGGCATTTCTCACTTGTTTGCTCCATATCCTCATTGCTGCATATGCTCCACTCGTCTTCGTGGCATGGAAAATGGGGGCAGAGTCTTAGCATCTTGTATCATTCACATCACTCATGGGCAGGTGTTTTGAAACCAAAAGCTTTGGAGGAGGCATTGCAGATAAAAATTGGGAACTTAAGAATATTTCATCTGATGACCAAACCCTGTAATTTTGTAAGTAGGTGTTGTTTTTTTTCAGGGAAACTGAAGAAAACGAACCAAACCTACAGCCCACTCTCAGATGGAAGCAGTAATGAAAAAGGTATTTGTTCATGGTGGTTTTGTACCTGCACAGGGAGAAGATTATCAGGATTAGGTGGTGCTTCAGCCTGTGAGGTGGAGGTGTAATGAGCACTGGTGTTCTGGAAAGCAGAATGGAGGGAAATAAGGTACAATTGAGTTTTTCTTTTCAGTGAGGGCAATTAACAATTGGGGAAAACTCAGCCAGAAGTGTGATACGTGGCTGTCACCTGCTCTCACCACTGAGTGCCTTTCTGACAGGGATGCTGCAGCTCAGGCAGAAGCAGTATGCTTGATCCAGAAGCCATTTAGCCTGAACTTGTTCATGGACTGAACTGCTGAGTAAAGCAGTGTGCTCTTGACCTTAGGTTCTGTGAGATACTTGAATCACTCTTGGGTTTATTTTCAGTTTGTTCAATTAAAGTTAGTTTATAGTTTAAAAAAAATGGGAATTGTCTCACCCTGAGAAGATGGTAAATAGAAGGGGATGAGTATTGTCCTTTTTACTTTAATGTACTTTTCAATACCTGCTTATCCTCAGTGTGCTCAGCAGTACTGTTTGCTTTCCTTCTTCACCACCAGTTGGATGCTGGTGGTATCCCTTGCATTAGTGTGCTGGATAAACACTTGAGCTGTTTATCTTCTCTCTTTGAGATGAAGGCATTCTGCATCCAGGTGATTATTTAATATTAAGTGACGCTGAAAAGACTGATGGTATTGTAATTAACTGATTAGTGGCTTTTGTCTTTCTTTTCTTCTTTTTCTTTAAAGAAAGGGATGTTATTGCATCTTTTTGCAGAAATAGAAGGAAGAGTGCTCCAGGCAGCTCTGCTATTCTCAGTAGACATCAAACTATGAAAATATTAAAGTATCTTTCAGTGGATTTTGACTGGGGTAGGTAGGGCCATATTTGGCAGTTATGCTTGTGTTGTATTCTGTAGTAATAGGAGGGAAGTGAAAAACATCGGAGGATCAATCTAGTTTTGTAAGACTGAGAGGAAACTGTTTTATTCCTCTTTCATTTAATATTTTATTGTATGAAGGTACTGGATGAGACCTGCCTTGGAGACCAATAGACTCCCATTTGAACTGGATTTGAACAGTACAGACTCAAAGGTTTTCCTAGAGCTACCAAAGATAAGTGTGAAGTGGTAATAAAGGGAAACACTGTCATCAGCCGTTAGGAAAGGCTGCTTGGCCAACTCATCCTTCCCATAGATGAAGGACATCTGGGATCTGAATGGCCAAGTCTCTGTGAGCCTGAGTTCAAAGCTGTCCAGGCAAAGGAGAGGCCTTGCTAGGGGGCAGGGATCCATCCAGAGGGACCTGGACAGGCTGGAGAGGTGTGCCCAGGCCAACCTCATGACATTCAACAAGGCCAAGTGTAAGGTCCTGCACCTGGGTAGGCACAATCCCAAGCACAACTCCAGGCTGGGTGGTGAATGGCTGAGAGCAGCCCTGAGGAAAAGGACCTGGGGATCTGGGGTGATGAAAAGCTCAAGATGAGCCTGCAGTGTGAGTGCAGCCCAGACAGCAACTGAGTGCTGGGCTGCAGCAAGAGCAGTGTGGGCAGCAGGGCAAGGGAGGGAATTCTGCCCCTTTGCTCTGCTCTCCTGAGACTCCACCTGGAGTCCTGTGTGCAGTTCTGGAGCCTCCAGCACAGGAAGGACATGGAAGTGTTGGAGCAGGTCCAGGGGAGGCCACAAAGATGCTCAGAGGGCTGCAGCAGCTCTGCTATGAGAACAGGCTGAGAGAGTTGGGGCTCTGCAGCCTGGAGAAGAGAAGGCTTGGAGGAGACCTTAGAGTAGCCTTGCAGTATCTGAAGGGGGCCTACAGGAAGGCTGGGGAGGGACTATTGAAAAAGTCTTGCAATGACAGGACAAAGGGCAATGGGTTTTAACTGGCAGAGGGGAGATTTGAACTGGATGTTAGGAGAAAGTTCTTTGCACTGGCACAGGTTGCTCAGGGAGGTTGTGGCTGTTCCCTTCCTGGAGGTGTTGAAGGCCAGGTTGGAGGAGGCCTTGAATGACCTGTACTAGTGGGAGGTGTCCCTGCCTATGTCAGGGGGTTGGACCTAGATGATCTCTGAGGTTCCTTCCAACCTTACCCTTCTATGATTCTATGATTCTATGGTTTTTGCTACACAGAAGATGCTAACACTGGTTGCAGCAAGGACGTGTCTGTGCAAATGGCTGAGCTTGCCCTCTTCGGCCTTTGCACTTGCCCAGGTCTGGAGGATGTGCCATTGGGATAGCACCACGCAACATCTGCCTGAAAACATCCTCCCTGGCGGTGATGTAGGAGCAGTGAACAGAGGAGCTCCAGTACAGAGCAGCCTCCTGGTACCTGGAGGAGGCCCATTTGTCTGATGTGAGCTGTTCTGCAGTGTGGATACTGCACAACTGATTTTGAGATCCTTTCGTGGGCCCTCAGCCAACCTTGTCAGACTTGCATCCCTGAAGTTAGGCTCCCAAATCCACACTTAGGTAGCCATTATGTTGTTTCAGAGCTGTGCTAAGCACAACATTTCTTACTTAAATCAATCAAATGGTTGTTTATAACTCAGTTTGTCTGACTGTAAAGCTGGCTTCTGTTGGACCACTGAAAGCAACACATACCAGTGCTCATAGCTGGACTGCAAAGTTTTGCCTGGCTGTGATGTTAATGGCGTGGCCATCTCTGTGCTAGACAGTAGGGAAGCAGCAAAGGTCTCAGCAGGGTAAAGGTCTTCCAAGGCAGAGAGGATGTGCAAGAAACTTCAGTGCAGCCACTGGGAGATTATTGTTCAGGCAGAGCTTGAGGATGAAGAAATAACAGTTCTTAGGACATAGGTGAGTTGCTGTGTGAGCCTGCTGCCAAGCTGCCCTGGAGGGCTATACTTCTGCTCTATGGAGCAGCTAGGGCCCAGCGTGACAGAAGACATGGACACCAGGGTATGGACACCAGGGTAGTGGCTGCCATTGTGCAGTTAGCTGCACAGCACAGGTAGCTACCTGAAATCTCTCTCATCGTTGTTATGAAGCTGAAATTCGGGGGCAGTTTGACAATGGCAAAGGACCTTGTGCAAAGGAGGGAAAACAGGTCACAGAGTACCCTTCTGG
This sequence comes from Ramphastos sulfuratus, assembly GCA_013399055.1. NCBI lineage: Eukaryota > Metazoa > Chordata > Aves > Piciformes > Ramphastidae > Ramphastos > Ramphastos sulfuratus. The sequence goes on from WBNM01042906.1 coordinate 149,404, forward strand.
CATTTGTATGGCAGCAGAGACATCTTGAGGGCTTGAAGACACCAAAAAATCCATCCTGACACCACTTTCCTTTGTGTTTTGTTTCTGGCATGATAGTTGTCTGGGGAAGAGATGATGGAAGATTTTGTTCACTTCCCTGCTGTCATTATCAATATTTCAGTAGGTTCAGGAGTTTTTTGGTGTCACTGGGCACCAGGTGTTGTGCAGACTTCAGAATGCCCATATGCCAAAGAGTAAATGCTTCAGGTGAATGAGTCAAAGTAGGGATGAAGCATAAAAACATTTACATTTTTGGCTACTAAAGTGTGTGCTCAATAAATATCTATCTGCTTGAGTTGTAGAAAGCACTTCAGAATACTGATTTAAGGCTTTGCAGCCCTGGAGGCAGTGAAAGCATAGCAGCACCTGCATTTCAGCAGGGATGTTGCATGGTGTGTGGACATCTGTTCTTCCTTTGTAAAGCTGTGGTAGCCTCCAGTCTAGGTTGGGAGGAAAGCAAAGTGGGAACCTAACCATGTAACAAAGTTTAGGGTGTTCATTGAAAGGGAAAAAATAAAAGGATAAAAATGATTAAGAAATTGTACAGCAGAGTTGCCTTGAGCCATGGTACAGCCTGAGGCTTTAATGTGCCCAAAGTCTCCCAAAGATTGGGTTAATGCAGTTGGTACCCAGGTAATCAGAGCAGTATTTGGTGAACCCTTGAATGGGCAGCTGTAAGAGATCTGAATTTATTCATCAACAGCTGGAGCTGAGCACGGTGGAGGGTCTCCAACCATAGAATCATAGAATGNGTGACCTGTGCTCTGTGGTTTGGAACGGTTTGGAGCTGAAGTCCTTGAGTCCTCCACCTGTGCAGTGTGAGCAGTGGACACTTTTTCCTTATCCTATGGAGCGGATGAGAGCTGTGAAGCAGCACAGAAAGGAACACAATGCAAGCAATAAATAGTGCAAGCCTCCTACTGTGGTGTCGTGGAAGCTGGATTTTTTGGTGTAATACAAAACATGATCAGGCTGAAATTCAAGTGGCTCTTTTGTTTATTCAGTGTTTTTCCAGATTAGTTCCTAGCTTCATTTGGCACAAATATGCAAACTACTTAAGAACTACAAAGAAGTCACCTTAACTGGCTTCCTGTGGGGGATGTCACTTGCTATTCTCTGGACTGTCCATCATGTCTTGAAAAAGTTAACCAAAACCGTTGTGGCTTTCTTTGACTACCACAACTCTTCAGCTGTTGCTTAGCTACCATTTGGCAATGACCTTTCCCCACAGAAGCGATATTGTGAACCTCCAGGCTGAAGTCACCCAAGGAAAAAAGAAAGACCATAAAATCCCCAGATGAGAGTCATCCAAGATCTTTGATCTGGACTTGATACTTTCCGTTCCCACCAGGACTTTCTTGCATTTTATGCATGATTTGTCAAAGCTAGCTGTAATTTTGTTTGGTGCTCAGTGAGATTAGATTTTAAAAGTAGACTATGAGGTCTTCAATTTCTGAACCATCACTACCTTCCACTTGGTTCCTCTGTGAAACTTCAGTGGCATCAAGGTAAATTCTTTTAATTTCTGCAGGGAAATGATTCTGTGTACCCCAACTTCTGCTGGCATTTGGGCAGCAGCAACAAGCAAGCTGCACCTGGCAAGCAGCACCACACTCCTTCAGCTATGAGCCAGGCATTGCTTTGGTTTTCCATTTCATGCATCCAGAAAGTAGATCAGTCTCCCTTGTGAGCCATGGCACAGAGACCCTCAGTTTGGGGAGCACTGGCTGCACAAACTGCTGTGTCTGTGGTCTGGATGGGTCTCTGTAGAATTTTGCAAAGAGAAGGGCAGTCTGATTCATCAGGTTTTTATCTTTTTTTTTCTATTTTTCAAGCTTTGATGTGCTGAAAGGTACAGTTGAATACAAATGTTGCTGTTTGTATCGAGCTGGCAGGTTGGTTTTAGAGAGAAAAAGGAAATTAATGCAGCCTGCATCTTGTATGTTTCATTGAAATTATAAGTACCAATGTACTAAGAAATCAAAGCTTGACCTTTGTGTTTGCTTAGCTTTTTCCTGCCTGTAACCCTTCCAAAGTAGATTCAGCCCATCATGTGAACAAGATGTCTGTTGTTCTGTTGGATCATTCTCTGAACTTAGCAAATTTCTGTCTGACTCTTCCTGGGAGAAGGGAACTGGTTTTGTTTTCAATGGAATTGAGCTCTCATTCCCGGTCAAAGCCAGCTCAGCTGCACTGGTATGTATGGATGCATCAGGAGCAGTTGTTATGGACCCAGACAAGCTGTAAGTCAGGTATGTGTGGCAGCAAAGATGCTGCTAATGATGCAGATTTGACATCTGAAAAGAGACTCCCATTTCCTGAATATGGAACAGAATGGCTTCAGTTTGAACTCTAGTGTCAGAAACCATAGAGTCTTAGAATCATAGAATGGTAAAGTTGGAAGAGACCTCAAAGATCATCTAGTTCCAATCCCCTGCCATAGGCAGGGACACCTCCCACTAGTANGCTTGTGTCAAAACCAGGGAGACGGAAAAGGTGGAGGCTTTATCACAGCTTTCTGTAAGCTATCCAAGTAGAATTTGAAAAAATGGATGCCACAGTCTGCAGAATTTTTGTTGGCTAGCTTATGTATAATCTGTTGTTTGCCTATTCTGAAATGATAAAGAATCACAGACTGTGCTGAAGTCATGAAGAAATTGAATTTCTATGTCTTAGAAAATAGAGTTATGAGTTAATAAACTTTTTGTTGGTTAAACATCATCCCTAAGTAAACGCATTACTGTCAGGTCATAATAAAAATTGTCTTCTTTGCCATTCACAGTGGTCTTTGCTTCATTTATTTTACCTCTTTGCTGGGTCTGAGCAGTAGCAACCTTTCTGCCTTAAAGATTGACTGTAATGAGTGCAATAACTGGACTTGACCTAGAAAAATAGTTTGTGGCGATCAAAATTGCGCTAATGGCAGCTTGAGCAATGAAACCTAAGAAATGCTCTGAAATTCTTCAGGTTTTGTGCCAGGGTGAAAGATGCCAAACAACAAGAATAAAAAAGAGGTATCTAGTTCTGGTTTTGTGGTGGGATACTAAATGATTTGAATAGTGGGAGGGAAAACTCTCTTATTTTTGGGTATTGCAGTAGCTTTTTATAGGAAAGGGGAGAAGACATTGGAGCAGAAGTTGTATCATCTTTCATATCCCTGAACTCTGACACTGTACTTCTGCACTACAGTAGTATTCCAGTAAATCAAAAGATGGCATCTCTAGAGGTTTTTGTGAAGAATTTTTATTTTGACAGGAGGTAAGGTTGGGGAGAATGCAAAAAAAACCCACCAAAAAACGTTTTAAAGTTCCCACTTCTTAAACAGCTTTGGAAATGGCTTTAGGAGAAGAAAGCAGACAGGTTCAAGTTCAGACTCTAGCCTCAAGGTGCTTAGGTGCTGCAGTGTTTGATTTCTCATCTGCTGCAGTATGGATGCCTGGGACAGGGAATGAGTCAAAGCTTTAGCTGAAATAGGGTATGTAAAATCTTGGTCCTGTGAAATTAAAAAAAAGCAACAAAAAGCCAAAAACCAAAAAAACAACCCAATCCAACCAACCAACCAAAAAACAAACAAACAAAACCCCCCCCGCCCCCCCCCCAAAAAAAAAGGCAGATAAAAAACTACAATATTTAACTGCTGCCAGAATGCTTTCATTTATAATTGATAACAATAATGCTACTGCATTAGAGGAGAGCATCAAGGATGCATTCCAGACCGCTCAAGGCTTGTGATAGGCTGCTGCAAGCTCCCCTCTAGCCACATGCCAAACCAGAGAGAAGGGGATCAGGTCCAAAGCTCAGTGTGTAGGCTTGACCAAAGTGCTCTGCTTTCTCCACAGAGCCTAAAAGCAGCATTGCTGCTTGGCTTTTGATCAAGAGCTTCCTCCTGCTCTGCAGCCTAGGGGATGCAGTCTCATGTCTTGCTGCACGTCTGCTGTGGAGATGGCCTTTGGGTTACACTTTAATTTGTCTGAGCACTGTTACTAGCTGAGTTTATCACACCATGCTCAGAGGAGACAAATGTACCTCCCTAGCTGGAGAAGTTTCCAGGTTAAGAGTACAAATCTGTACAAGAGAGCTTGCTGGACAGTGATGGAGGGTGCAGGAGAAGAGAGCACAGGGCTGGCAAATGAGTGTGTTGCAGTTTCTAAGTGTCAGGTAACTTTTGGAGCTTTCAGAGGGTAAGCCAAGGTGGTGACTAGTAGTGCATTACATTCCCAGCTGTGACTTGCTCTGTGTAACTACCTTGGTAAACACATATCCCCCTCCCTGAGAGCTGGCAGGGAAGTGACCTACCCTTTAATCTCAGTGCAGCAAAATACACAAGAGCAGACAGAAACACACTGTAATTTCCCACCTCTGCTTACCTCACATTCTTGCACAGCTATGCTTTCAATTACATCAATTTTTGGGAAAATATTTAGCTGCCCCCCAGTGACCCAGGGGTTCATTTTTCCAGCCAGAGTCAGTACTAACTATATAGAAAATGCTGCTGTCCTGTGGTGTGGCTGGAGGAAGAGAGAATTGTCCATCAGACCACTCTTCATCGTGCTGAATACCAGTACTCAAAAGCTGGGAGCAGAGTGTAATCCACCACCAGTACTCACAAGCTAGGAGCAGAGTGTGATCCAACACCAGTACTCACAAGCTGGGAGCAGAGTGTGATCCAACACCAGTACTCACAAGCTGGGAGCAGAGTGTGATCCAACACCAGTACTCACAAGCTGGGAGCAGAGTGTGATCCAGGCACGTTGTCCTCTCTTCTGTAGAGAGAGAAAATTGGTATCCAGAAATGGTTTATCTCCTCTTCTGAGGCATGTCTCATCTTTTTATGATGGGATGTGTTGCCTTGTTAAGGTGCCAGTTGGTTTCCACTGATGAAGGTGGGAGTCTTCCCCCAGGCTACTATTCGTATGGATTAATTTTAAGTTAGAATAATCCCTTCCCAATTAAGCTTTTCAGTTTCTTGGCATTGATTTGAACATGCTTTTGTGGGAAACTGCATCTGCAGTAGATTAGGAAGTTTGCTGTAGTCCTTTGGGATGGCACCATATATAATTTTTCTACATGTAGTATGTTTTCAGTGTTCAGTTTTCAGTATGCTTGAGGGGGTTCTTTTGTTACAGTTTTGCTGCCCATGCTCTGGCATCATCTACATTTTTGTTGTCAGGGATGTGGAAATGCACAGAATCTCTTCATGCAGAGCTTCTTGGTAAGATCTCTGGTGGGCACTGAATCTTGAAAAATGTGCTTTTATGTCTCCAGATGGGATGAAATGGTTTTGAATGAACAATGTCTGGGTAGATTGCTATACAGCTCTGGGATGAGCACATGTCTGTTTTGTTTCTTTAGTGGCTGACCTCATAGGTGTGACTATAGCAATCCCCAAAATACACTGCAGCACAGAACCACCTCAAGTTGCTCTAAATGATAAGTTGGGTACTAAATGCAGTTTAGCAATGGTAGGATGGAGCTCTGTACAGGTCAATTTTCCCTGCTGCTTGTGTGCACTAAACGTCTAGGAAAATAGTACAGGCATACTTGCTTCTGGAAGAAGTGTTATAAATAAAAGTAATTTAACCAGCTTTGGAGGATGTGGTGATTTCCCCTATGTGTTCAAGAACTCCAGTTGCTTTCTATCCATGATTTCTTATTTTTCAGTCCATTTAAATTGTTTTCTTGAGGGTTTAGTCTTCTGCTTGTCTCTGAAATATCAGTATTAGTTTTGCTTGTGAGAGTGCCTTAAAAAAATACAAATATATATATATCATATAAAAAAAAGATTTTTATATGAAAGGTTTATCATGAGGGTGATTGAGATGGAAAACCAACCTCTTCTTGATGAAAACTGTGTTGCTGTAGGATACCTTGCACTTCTGCAGCTCAAGGACTATGATCTTATTTATATTGATTTAGGGAAATGCTTAGGGCTTTGTATTTGCATATTTAATGTAGTTAGAATTTTAGTTATTTGCATTAGCAATTGCTCCAACTCCAGCATTAGTAAGGCAGGTGCTTGTGTATAAATAAGAAAAAGAAAGGAAGGGGGAAAAAAACCAGAGTGGTGCCACAGGTTAATTTTTATATAGATGTAATGACTTCCAGCTGCCACAGTAACACAGAATATTCCCTTAGTGATACCTCAAATCAGGAAAGAAATTAACTGCTGTATATGAAGTTAGCAGTGGCAAACAAAATTGAAGATGAAAAGAAAATGAAGGGGCAAGGGAAAAGGCTTAGTTCCTCAGCACTGCCACAAGGGACACCCAACTTTAATTTCAAGATTTGGTTATTTCCTTTAATGCCAGACAGATGTGAAAAATACAATGGCAGCACTGGGCCATATGCAAATCCCTGTGAAATTTGTGGGACTTAGATTAGACCTACCTTTTATTAGTTCTTTATCCTTTATTTTGTTTTTAGGGTTTTGAGGCTTTGGGTTTTTTTTGCTAAAAACAAAGAGGTAAGAGTCCTGATTAAGATCTGCATTACTTAAGTCATCCTTATGATTTAAAAAGTTGAACTGAGTGATGTAGATCGAACTATGCCTATGTGGAACTAGCTGAAGTCTTGCAGCTTCATGCAATGCCTACTTTTGCAGAAAGCCTTGCAAGGGTTTTGTTGTGACCTTCTGTGTGTATGCTGTGTTTGTGTAGCATTCAAGGTGAGGACTAGAGGTGTTCCCCCAGCTAATCCACGAAGATGCTCAGAGGGCTGCACCAGCTCTACTATGAGGACAGGCTACGAGACTTGGGGCTCTGCAGCCTGGAGAAGAGAAGGCTTCTAGGAGACCTTAGAGTAGCCTTCCAGTAGCTGAAGAGGGCCTACAGGAGGGCTGGGGAGGGACTATTGACAAGGTCTTGCAATGACAGGACAAGGGGCAATGGGTTTAAACTGGCAGAGGGCAGATTGAAAGTGGATGTTAGGAGGAAGTTGTTTGCAGTGAGGGTGGTGAGACACTGGCACAGGTTGGCCAGGGAGGTTGTGGCTGCTCCCTCCCTGGAGGTGTTCAAGGCCAGGNCATTGTTTCCTTTTCACAGCCTATAATATAATTTTCTCCATTAAAATATTGCAATTAGCCTTAAACCAGCACAATAGCATTCTCCTAGAGAAACTGGCTGCTCATGACTTAGACAGGCTTACCATTTGCTGGGTAAAATATGGACAGCCAAGCTCAGAGTGGAGGTGAATGGAGTTAAATTCACTTAGTGGGTGGTCAGAAATGGTATTCCCCAGGGGTCAGTTCTGGGGCCAGTCTTGTTTTATATCTTCATATGTGGGGATTGAGTGCATCCTCAGTAAGTCTAGACGTGACACCAAGTTGAGGGGGAATGTTGGTCAGCCTGAATGTAGGAAAGCTCTGCAGAGAGATCTGGCTGGGCTGGTTTGATGGGCTGAGGTCAGGTGTATGAGGTTTAACAAGGTCAAGTGCTGGGTCCTGCTCTTGGCTCACAACAACCCCACACAATGTAACAGGCTTAGAGCAGAGTGGCTGGAAAGCTGCCTGGCAGAAAAGGATTTGGGGGTGCTGGCTCACAGCCAGCTGAACCAACAGTGTCTTCAGATGGCTGAGAAGGCCAACAGCATCCTGGTCTGTATCAGATAGTGTGATCAGCAGGTGAAGGGAAGTGATCGTGCCCCTGGA